>CM050167.1:45395896-45595884 GCA_027410445.1 Discoglossus pictus | reverse complement strand
AAAAAAAAAAAAAACTAACAGGAAACGCAGAGAGAGCATGCTTTAGTCTGTAGATCTCATTGGCTGGCAGGAGGCAAGCCCCCAAGAGCAGTTACTGGTTTAATAAGTTATTGTGCTCTGAGACTTTAAGTTGAAAAAATAACTCACTGTGAAACATTATCCCATACACTACATATCCCAGGCTGCACAAACAGGAACCCCAGAGCTTAAATCAAATGTTTCAGCTAACCTGGAGGATGTTAACCACAATTTGCAACTGTAAGAAATTACCTGGTATTTTGCTGACTTCAATGTAAGTGTTTAAATGTTTATTTGGGGATTTTGTCATGCAACAAATGTTTGCATACACTACTAATACTCCTCTAACAGATGCATTCATAATCCAGCAAACTTAGATATGCCTTTGAAAGCATTTTGGAGAAAAAACTTTGGCTGAAACAGTGTAATCCTGCTTCAATTTTGGAATGCATGTCTGCCTGTAGCCAGAGTGGGAGGTTTATCCTTGTGGGCATTGCTCTTCTATTAACTATATTCAAGTGTGCTATTTCGAGTGACAGTTTTTAATAGAATTCAATTTCTTATCTGAAGCCGCGCTTCTTCTACTCCTTGAAGTGTTATAAACCATTAGAAACAAAAGAAAATTGTCTCCCACAAATAATACAAATATTAATACAAATGAAAAGTTGTAGTTATTTTAAAAACTTTAGAAAAACATTTTTACACAGTATCAGACCATGTTTTATATACGTGCACGCTCTAAATATAACATGTCAGTGGTCCTAGAATACTGACATCTCTGCACAACCTGACTTTGTTTGGAAGCAACCCTACAAATGATGGGACATTATGAATTGATGGGGCAATCATGGGACGTTATATGAATTGATGGGGCAATGATGGGACATTATGAATTCAGGGGACAATGTGGGGCCAAAACGAATTGAGGAACAACGAGGGGACGTTATGAATTGCGGGGACAACGATGGGACGTTCTGAATTGCGGGGGCATTATGATTTGTGGGGACAACGATGGGACAATGATGGGACATTATGAATTGAGGGGACAATGATAGGACATTAGGAATTGCGTGGACATTATGAATTGAGGGGACAATGATGGGACATTAGAAATTGAGGGGTCAATGATGGGACATTAGGAATTGAGGGGTCAATGATGGGACATTAGGAATTGAGGGGTCAATGATGGGACATTAGGAATTGAGGGGACAATGATGGGACATTAGGAATTGAGGGGACAATGATGGGACATTAGGAATTGAGGGGACAATGTGGGGCCAAAACGAATTGAGGAACAACGAGGGGACGTTATGAATTGCGGGGACAACGATGGGACGTTCTGAATTGCGGGGGCATTATGATTTGTGGGGACAACGATGGGACAATGATGGGACATTATGAATTGAGGGGACAATGATGGGACATTAGGAATTGCGTGGACATTATGAATTGAGGGGACAATGATGGGACATTAGAAATTGAGGGGTCAATGATGGGACATTAGGAATTGAGGGGTCAATGATGGGACATTAGGAATTGAGGGGTCAATGATGGGACATTAGGAATTGAGGGGACAATGATGGGACATTAGGAATTGAGGGGACAATGATGGGACATTAGGAATTGAGGGGTCAATGATGGGACATTATGAATTGAGGGGTCAATGATGGGACATTATGAACTGCATGGACATTATTAATTGAGTGGTCAATGATGGGACATTATGAATTGAGGGGTCAATGATGGGACATTATGAATTGAGGGGACATTATGAATTGAGGGGTCAATGATGGGACATTATGAATTGCATGGACATTATGAATTGAGGGGTCAATGATGGGACATTATGAATTGAGGGGTCAATGATGGGACATTAGAAATTGCATGGACATTATGAATTGAGGGGTCAATGATGGGACATTATGAATTGAGGGGTCAATGATGGGACATTAGAAATTGCATGGACATTATGAGTTGAGGGGTCAATGATGGGACATTATGAATTTAGGGGACAATGATGGGACATTATGAATTTAAGGGACAATGATGGGACATTATGAATTGAGGGGTCATTGATGGGACATTATGAATTAAGGGGTCATTGATGGGACATTATGAATTGAGGGGTCAATGATGGGACATTAGAAATTGCATGGACATTATGAATTGAGGGGTCAATGATGGGACATTATGAATTTAGGGGACAATGATGGGACATTATGAATTGAGGGGTCAATGATGGGACATTATGAATTGAGAGGACATTATGAATTGAGGGGACAATGATGGGACATTATGAATTGAGGGGTCAATGATGGGACATTAGAAATTGCATGGACATTATGAATTGAGGGGTCAATGATGGGACATTATGAATTTAGGGGACAATGATGGGACATTATGAATTTAAGGGACAATGATGGGACATTATGAATTTAAGGGACAATGATGGGACATTATGAATTGAGGGGTCATTGATGGGACATTATGAATTGAGGGGTCATTGATGGGACATTATGAATTGAGGGGTCATTGATGGGACATTATGAATTGAGGGGTCAATGATGGGACATTATGAATTGAGGGGTCAATGATGGGACATTATGAATTGAGCGGTCAATGATGGGACATTATGAATTTAGGGGACAATGATGGGACATTATGAATTTAGGGGACATTATATTTTAAACTAAAAATCACTTCAGCTTCAAATTGAAACAAAGTTATTTTGAGGTGTCAGGCTGTAACAATCTAATTTGACAAAACAGCAGCCTAATTATACCCAAATTCAAACTATTTTAGACAGAAAACAGTGTATGCTGCCCCCCAATGAGAAATGAACAACAACTACATTATATAAACAAATAACAGCACAGGCTGATCACAAACTTTACTGTAAGTAACAATATAGAGGAGCAACAATTCATACTTGTACCATATTTAGATCTTCCAGTGAGTCCCTTTAACTTTAAATGCCTGAGCTTGCAGGAACTGCTTCCTATAATTGCCCCATAAATTATGTTCCTTATCCCTAGGCCTGCCACAAGTCCCAGGCAGCTCTAGGCTTCTATCCACAGCCTGCAGCTACAACTTTATCCCCTGGCTTTGGCCTGCTCATATACAGTACAATAACTTGACACAGACAGAAGTGCCAGCACATGTACCACTGAGATAGGATATTATTGCTATTAAATATGCACAGGCAGGTATTAAAGGGACAGGCAGCCATATATACATGTAGACATGCATAGATCAGGGTGTATTATGGTATACACACATATATAGACATGTATAATGCATTCCTTATTGTGATCACCAGGCTATAGCCTGACAAGGCACACACCAGAGCCCAAATCCCCAGCCACCCTCCCAGTGTTACCTGTTGGGCTCATGGCTCCTCTGAAGCCGGCTCCTGGGCCCGATCCCCGGCCTGTCCGTGCTCCCTCTCCCTCACCCGGCCCGTCCCTGTGCTGGGAAAAGGGCTCCACACAGACTGCAAGGGGAGCCCAGCGCCTGCAACACGGAGAGAGGGAGGGGACATGGAGGAGGGGGAGACACGGAGGAGGAGGGGGAGGTGAGCAGGACTCACAAAGGGAGGATCAGCACATTAACCAGTGCACTGCTGGAGAGGGGCAAGGAAGGGGTTACATGTGCAAATATGTACCTGAAATCTACTTAGCATCTGTCACTCACTGGGAAATGGCATCTAACTTTATATTCTCTGTCCTTGTTGTTTGTTTTCATGTTTTAGTCTACATGGATCAACTCAGGCTGTGCTATCTATCTGTCTCTATCTATCTGTCTCTATCTATCTATTTCTATCTCTCTTTCTGCCTATCCCTCTCTCTATATATCTGTATATCTCTGTCTATCCCACTCTCTATTTCTTTCTCTGTGTCTCTATCTCTTTGCCTCTATGTCTATCTCTATATTTCTATCTATATCTCTCTATCTCTCTGCCCCCCCCCCCCCCCCCATTGTCTATGTTTTTGTGTGGGTGTGTATATAAGCTATTTGATGGCCTGTGTATACAATATACCCTGTCTATCTATCTTTGTCTCTCTCTCTTTCTGTCTGTCTGTCTCTCTCTACCTCCCTCTCTCTCTCTGTATGTCTCTCTAAGTCTTTATATCTGTCTCTCTGTGTCTCTCTCTTTCTCTGGATGTCTCTCTGTGTCTCTATCTCTCTGGATGTCTCTCTGTGTCTCTATCTCTCTCTGTATGTCTCTCTGTGTCTCTATATGTCTCTCTCTCTGTGTCTCTATATGTCTCTCTCTCTGTGTCTCTATATCTGTCTCTCTCTACCTCCCTGTCTCTATCTCTCTCGTTCTCTCTGTGTCTCTCTCTTTCTCTTTATGTCTCTCTGTGTCTCTATATCTGTCTCTCTGTATGTCTCTCTGTGTCTCTATATGTCTATCTCTCTGTGTCTCTATATCTGTCTCTCTCTACCTCCCTGTCTCTCTCTCTCTCTGTGTGTCTCTCTCTTTCTCTTTATGTCTCTCTGTGTCTCTATATCTGTCTCTCTGTGTTTCTCTCTCTCTGTATGTCTCTATATGTCTCTCTCTCTGTGTCTCTCTCTTTGTATGTTTCTCTGTGTCTCTATCTCTCTGTATGTCTCTCTGTGTCTCTATATGTCTCTCTCTCTGTGTCTCTATATCTGTCTCTCTCTACCTCCCTGTCTCTATCTCTCTCTCTCTTTCTCTCTGTGTCTCTCTGTTTATATGTTTCTCTGTGTCTCTATCTCTCTCTGTATGTCTCTCTGTGTCTCTATATGTCTCTCTCTACCTCCCTGTCTCTATCTCTCTCTCTCTTTCTCTCTGTCTCTCTCTTTGTATGTTTCTCTGTGTCTCTATCTCTCTCTGTATGTCTCTCTGTGTCTCTATATGCCTCTCTCTGTGTCTCTATATCTGTCTCTCTCTACCTCCCTGTCTCTATCTCTCTCTCTCTTTCTCTCTGTGTCTCTCTCTTTGTATGTTTCTCTGTGTCTCTATCTCTCTCTGTATGTCTCTCTGTGTCTCTATATGCCTCTCTCTGTGTCTCTATATCTGTCTCTCTCTACCTCCCTGTCTCTCTCTCTCTCTCTCTTTCTCTCTGTCTCTCTCTTTGTATGTTTCTCTGTGTCTCTATCTCTCTCTGTATGTCTCTCTGTGTCTCTATATGCCTCTCTCTGTGTCTCTATATCTGTCTCTCTCTACCTCCCTGTCTCTATCTCTCTCTCTCTTTCTCTCTGTGTCTCTCTCTTTGTATGTTTCTCTGTGTCTCTATCTCTCTCTGTATGTCTCTCTGTGTCTCTATATGCCTCTCTCTGTGTCTCTATATCTGTCTCTCTCTACCTCCCTGTCTCTCTCTCTTTCTCTCTGTGTCTCTCTCTTTGTATGTTTCTCTGTGTCTCTATCTCTCTCTGTGTCTCTATATGCCTCTCTCTGTGTCTCTATATCTGTCTCTCTCTACCTCCCTGTCTCTATCTCTCTCTCTCTTTCTCTCTGTGTCTCTCTCTTTGTATGTTTCCATGTGTCTCTATCTCTCTCTGTATGTCTCTCTGTGTCTCTATATGCCTCTCTCTGTGTCTCTATATCTGTCTCTCTCTACCTCCCTGTCTCTCTCTCTTTCTCTCTGTGTCTCTCTCTTTGTATGTTTCTCTGTGTCTCTATCTCTCTCTGTATGTCTCTCTGTGTCTCTATATGCCTCTCTCTGTGTCTCTATATCTGTCTCTCTCTACCTCCCTGTCTCTATCTATCTCTCTCTTTCTCTCTGTGTCTCTCTCTTTGTATGTTTCTCTGTGTCTCTATCTCTCTCTGTATGTCTCTCTGTGTCTCTATATGCCTCTCTCTGTGTCTCTATATCTGTCTCTCTCTACCTCCCTGTCTCTATCTCTCTCTCTGTTTCTCTCTGTGTCTCTCTCTTTGTATGTCTCTATATCTCTCTCTCTCTACCTCCCTGTCTCTATCTATCTCTCTCTTTCTCTCTCTGTCTCTCTATCTCTAAATATCTATGTGTCTCTTTCTATATATCACATATTATAATTGTCTAACTGCGATTCGTCGTCACGCTTCAGACGAATCGCAGTTAGACAATTACAAACTGCTGCGCATTGCGGCGCGGCCCAGTGAGGAAGAGGGGGGGTAGAGGCACAGAGGGAGAGTAAACTGCTGCGCATTGCGCAGAGCCGCGCATGCGCAGAGCGCGGCGCAAGCCGTGCTTGCGCGCAGCGCGGCCCTGTGAGGAAGAGGGGGGGTAAAGGCACAGAGGGAGAGTGGGGAAGAGGGGAGGGAGAGTGGGGGAGAGGCACAGAGGGAGAGTGGGGAAGAGGGGGGGGGGAGAGGCACGGCACAGAGGGAGAGTGGGGAAGAGGCACAGAGGGAGAGTGGGGAAGAGGCACAGAGGGAGAGTGGGGAAGAGACACAGAGGGAGGGGGGAGAGACACAGAGGGAGGGGGGAGAGACACAGAGGGAGGGGGGAGAGACACAGAGGGATAGGTGGGAAAGAGACACAGGGGAGGTAGAAGAGGGGGAAAAGACACACGGGAGGGAGAACAGGGGGAAGATACACATGGGAGGGAAATGGGGGGGGGGGAGAGGGGAACAGACACAGGGGGAAGGGGGAAAGAGACACAGGCCAGGGGGTAACAGGCACAGAGGGAGAGGGGGGGAAGAGGCACAGAGGGAGAGGGGGGAAGAGACACAGGGGGGAGAGATACAGCGGGTAAGGGAGGAAGAGACACAGAGGGAAGGGGGGGAAGAGGTACAGAGAGAGGGGGAAAGAGGCACAGAGGGGGGGGGAACAGAGGAAGGGGTGAAGAGACACAGTGGCGAGACACACAGAGAGAGGCGGGGGAAGAGGCAAAGAGGGAGAGGGTGGAAGACACAGAGTGGGGAGAGACACAGAGGGTGAGGGGGAAGAGACAGGGAGGAAGAGGCACAGAAAGAGGAGGGGGAAGAGACACAGGGGAGTGAGAGGAGGGGGAAGAGACACAGGGGAGAGAGTGCAGGGGGGAAGATACACAAGGGAGGGAAATGGAGACACGAGGAAGGCCGTAACAGACACAGGGGGAGGGGGAAAGAGACACAGGCCAGGGGGGAACAGACACAGGGGAGGGTTGGGGGAGACACAGGGGGGGGAAGAGATGCATGGGAGGGAGAAGGGGGAAAGAGACACAGGGGAGGGGTTTAGAGACACGGGAGGGAGAGGGAGGTAAAAACACAGGGGGGCAGGAGATGCAAAGGAGGTAGACGAGGTGGAAGGAGACACAAGGGAGGGAGAGGAGGGGGGAAATAGGACACGAGGGAGGAAGTAGACAGAGGGAGAGACTCGCAATGAGCTCCAAAGGGGCTCATTGCAAGGCCTGTGATGAGCGCCAAAGGCGCTCATCACAAGGCCAGTAAAGTAGAGGGGGAGAGGCTTACATTGTGTGGCAAACAGCATTGCCAGGCTTCAGTTTTTATTGCCGTCATTTTTGACGGGCAAGTCGCTAGTATATATATATATATATATATCTACATACCTATCTGTCTAATGTATTTTTCTCATTTTACACAATGCAAGCTAAACCACAAAATATATTCTCATTTGTGATCCTCTTGCCCTGTGTATAACTTACTTTCTTTCTCTTTCTCTCTCTCATGGTTTTGTTGCTTCTATTCATCTATCTAGTTATATTCTGTTTACAATGAACTCTGACAGGAAGTTGTTTTCATCTTAAAGAGTATTAAAAACTGACTATACATTTTACTAGCTGTTTTCTCTACAGTAAGTCATTTCAGAGATATACAGTATTGATTGTTCAGCTCCTTTATGCTAATGTGCAGCTCAGGGCTTGATAAGGGTGGTAAAGGGGATTTAAGCACATGCTGAATTTGGAGGGCATTGTTTTGCCACCATGGTGACAGAGAAGCAGACTGGTATCCTAATTAGCACATCAAAGTAGCTAATTATTATTTGGCAGCTGTTCATCTGTATAAGAATGCAGTAGGGAAAAAAAATCTCAGGAATTATTCAAAGTAGAATCAAATGACTAGTACAATGTATAACTATTTTTTTGTGCTCTTTAACAATAACTTTAATAATATAACCTGGATTTTGGATGACAGAGTCCCTTTAACTTTGATTCTTTCTTTTTTTCTTTTTCTCCTTAAGGTACTGTATTACTTTTCTTCATTACACAACTCTTATGGAAAATCCCTGAATGCACCTGTGCATCTCTCTCTCCCCTCTGTCTTCTCTCTCCCTCCTGTCTTCCATCTCTCCACTCTCTCTCCCTCTCTTCTCTTTCTCCTATCTTCTATCCTCTCTCTTTTCTTTATCCTATCTCCCCTCTCCTGTATTCTACCTCCTCTCTCCCCCCTCTCCCTCCCTCCCTCTCATCTATCTATCTCTCTCTAACCCTCTTTCTCTCCTTCTCTCTCTTCTCCTCTATCAATCTCTCAATCACTCTCTCTTTCTCCCTCACTCTCTTCTCTTTCTCATATCTTCTCCCTCCTCTCTCCCCTCTCTCTTCATCCCTCTTGCTCCCCCTCCTCTCTCTCCCTTCTATCTCTCACTCTCTTTCTCTGCTTCACTCTCCTTCTCCTCATCCCTCTCTATTTCTCCCTCCCTCTCCTCGCTTTATCCTTCCTCCGCTCTCCTCTCTCTATCCTCTCTCTCCTACATTCTCCTTTCTCTCTCTACCCCCTCTCCTCTCTCCCCTCTATCTTTATCACCGCCCCCTCCTCTCGCTCTCCTTCTCTTTCTCCCTCCCTTTCCTCTCTCCACTAGCTTTCCTCCTATCTTTCTCCCTCTCCACATCACTCTCTTTCTCCCTCCCTCTCCCATCTCTCTCCCTCCCTCTCTCTTACTCCCTCTCTTCTTCCCCCTCCCTTCCTCTCTTCTCTCTCCCTCCCTTTCCTCTCTCTCTCCCTCTCTTCCTCTCCCCATCTCTCTCTCCCTCCCTCTCCTCTCTCTCTCTCTTCTCCCCCTCCCTTCCTCCTCTCTCACTCCCTTTCCTCTCTCTCACTCTCTTTCTCTCCTATCTCTCCCTCCCTCTCTTCTCCCCCCCTTCCTCCTCTCTCCTCTCTCTCCCTTTCCTCTCTCTCTCACTCCCTTTCCTCTCTCTCACTCTCTTTCTCTCCTATCTCTCCCTCCCTCTCTTCTCCCCCCCCCTTCCTCCTCTCTCCTCTCCCTCCCTTCCTCTCTCTTCTCTCTCCCTCTCCTTTCTCTCTCCCTCTCTCTCCCTCCCTCTCCTATCTCTCCCTCCCTCTCTTCTTCCCCCTCCCTTCCTCTCCTCTCTCTCATAATTTAGGATCAACTGTTTTTAACACAAATATCCCTATGTTTTCTATTAGAAAACTGCTGATAAGTTTGTCCATTTGTCCACAGTAATCTGCCACATTTCCACTACAAGTATGTCATATTATGTCACTGGACGTTTGTGAGACAGTGATGGTGGATAAGGTTTCATTACCTCCTTCCTGATCTTTAGTTTTTTTTACCACTTTTTCATTACTGAAGTGGTTGCACCTCAGACTCTTTCCTGTCTGTGTTGGTTAGCACTCTGTATAAAAGAAACAACACATTTTTGTAAACTTACTTATAAATAAATACTGACATCAAAAACAGGTATAATTCATTCCGGCGGAAATTAAAATGAGTCTGCCGCCATCTTATTAAATGCTAGCCCAGGAGGCCAAGTATAGGAACGGGTTTGTTTGATTAGTAAGGAAGGTGTTTGTTGTTCTGTGTCCTTTCCTGTGCTTTGCTGGTCGTGTGTGTGTGTGCTGGGTACTGTGCCATGTTGCTATTTGTGTGTCAGTATAGTGACAGGGACTGTCTGTGTGCAGTGCTGATGATTTTAGTTGTACATGTGCTTTGTTGGTCAATATTGGTGTGTATTTGTGCTTGTAATTTTGGTGTGCTCATTGGTATGTTGTTGCAATTATTGTGTGTGCCGGTCAGTGTTTGGTGTGTGCTGGGCAGTGGTGTGTGCTGGCCAGTGTTTAATGTGTGCTGACCAGTGGTGTGTCCTGGTCAGTGTTTGGTGTGTGCTGGTCACTGTCTGGTGTGTCCTGGTCACTGTCTGGCGTGTCCTGGTCACTGTCTAGTGTGTACTGATCAGTGGCGTGTCCTGGTCACTGTCTGGTGTGTCCTGGTCACTGTCTGGTGTGTGCTGGTCACTGGTGTGTCCTGGTCACTGTCTGGTGTGTCCTGGTCACTGTCTGGTGTGTGCTGGTCACTGGTGTGTGCTGATCAGTGGTGTGTGTTGGTCACTGGTGAGTGCTGATCAGTGGTGTGTCCTGGTCACTGTTTGGTGTGTCCTGGTCACTGTCTGGTGTGTGCTGGTCACTGGTGTGTGCTGGTCAGTGGCGTGTCCTGGTCACTGTCTGGTGTGTGCTGGTCACTGTCTGGTGTGTCCTGGTCACTGGCGTTTCCTGGTCACTGTCTGGCGTGTCCTGGTCACTGTCTAGTGTGTGCTGATCAGTGGCGTGTCCTGGTCACTGTCTGGTGTGTCCTGGTCACTGTCTGGTGTGTGCTGGTCACTGGTGTGTCCTGGTCACTGTCTGGTGTGTGCTGGTCACTGTCTGGTGTGTGCTGGTCACTGGTGTGTCCTGGTCACTGTCTGGTGTGTCCTGGTCACTGTCTGGTGTGTGCTGGTCACTGGTGTGTCCTGGTCACTGTCTGATGTGTCCTGGTCACTGTCTGGTGTGTGCTGGTCACTGGTGTGTGCTGATCAGTGGTGTGTGTTGGTCACTGGTGAGTGCTGATCAGTGGTGTGTCCTGGTCACTGTTTGGTGTGTCCTGGTCACTGTCTGGTGTGTCCTGGTCACTGTCTGGCGTGTCCTGGTCACTGTCTGGCGTGTCCTGGTCACTGTCTGGCGTGTGCTGATCAGTGGTGTGTGTTGGTCACTGGTGAGTGCTGATCAGTGGTGTGTCCTGGTCACTGTTTGGTGTGTCCTGGTCACTGTCTGGTGTGTCCTGGTCACTGTCTGGCGTGTCCTGGTCACTGTCTGGCGTGTCCTGGTCACTGTCTGGCGTGTGCTGATCAGTGGCATGTCCTGGTCACTGTCTGGTGTGTCCTGGTCACTGTCTGGTGTGTGCTGGTCACTGGTGTGTCCTGGTCACTGTCTGGTGTGTGCTGGTCACTGTCTGGTGTGTGCTGGTCACTGGTGTGTGCTGGTCACTGTCTGGTGTGTCCTGGTCACTGTCTGGTGTGTGCTGGTCACTGGTGTGTCCTGGTCACTGTCTGGTGTGTCCTGGTCACTGTCTGGTGTGTGCTGGTCACTGGTGTGTGCTGATCAGTGGTGTGTGTTGGTCACTGGTGAGTGCTGATCAGTGGTGTGTCCTGGTCACTGTCTGGTGTGTCCTGGTCACTGTCTGGTGTGTGCTGGTCAGTGGCGTGTCCTGGTCACTGTCTGGTGTGTGCTGGTCACTGGTGTGTCCTGGTCACTGTCTGGTGTGTGCTGGTCACTGGTGTGTGCTGGTCAGCGGCGTGTCCTGGTCACTGTCTGGTGTGTGCTGGTCACTGGTGTGTGCTGGTCAGTGGTGTGTGCTGGTCAGTGGTGTGTGCTGGTCAGTGGCGTGTCCTGGTCACTGTCTGGTGTGTGCTGGTCACTGGTGTGTGCTGGTCACTGGTGTGTGCTGGTCACTGTTGCTTTCTGTTGGTCTAATTTGTGCTGTTCTAGTCACTGTGTTTTTGTGTACAGTGTTGGTGCCCTGGGTGTTGACATACATTGCACCATTTCTTCTTTTGAAGGGACAGTCCATCTCTCCAGGGGATATACTTCTGGGCCTCTTAGCCTCCCAAATGTCCCTCTTTTGAAGCATAGTCCCAAATTTGAGGCCTACTTCCGGCTTTCCAGTTCTTACATGTGCCACTTCTTCCAGTTCTTATTGTTTACAAAGCCTAGGAGAAAGATCAAAGCCTGGAGTGTCGGCTCTACAGATTCCAAGTCTGTATGGAGCATTGTGGTCCTGCAATCATTTTCTCCACTTTAAACTGCCAGGAGGCTTCTTTTATCACTCTTATTTAATTAACTCCAGATCTGGTGAAAGTAAAAACCTGTCTAATTTCCAATTCACAGCAATCCTACTCACTGGTTATATTAAAACCTATATTCTACTTTCATTTTCCCTCACAAATGGACATAACATTGATAGATATGCATCTTTGAGTAATGTCCAACCAGAATCCAACCTCTTATCAAAATAGGATGGAGATGACATGTGCAGTAATTTGCTTTCCAAAGGAGTGAGAATAATTATACCTTGGATCTCTGACAGTTTTTGCACTTCTTTCATTAGTATTTTGTTTGAGTACAGTTTATGATGCTAATTATTTCTTGTCTATAGGATGCGATGTGTCCCTGGTGGTTTTATTACAGTGAGTGATATATATCTGTAGTCGGCAGACACTCATTGTGGCATTGTAAGGAGGATGGGATAAATATGTCTGATTAAAGTTCAGAGTCTTTAATTAGTTTCTTGGCTGCAAAATTGGCACAAAATGCTGTAAACACTCAGGTTCAGATTACATTACTATGAAGAGTAGAGATACAAGATGTGTATGGAATTAGACTAATGGGATATAAAAAGGGAATTATGAATAAACCAAATTATCCTCAGTGTTATCTAACAGAATGAGAAAGTCAAGAGATCTCTTTAAGAAAATTGGGAATCTTACAGGAAACTTTCCTGCCAAAGTAAGCATGATAAAAGACAAAAATGGTAGGCATTTAACAGAAGTAGATAAAGAAGAGGTGGCAGGAATACACAGAAGATCTATACAGGAAGGACCTTAACAGTGATGACCTCCATAGTTTGTTCAATGAGCTGGAGCCACACATCAGTGAAGTGAGATGGACCCTAGGAAGTCTTGCTGATAACAAGGCTGCAGGAGTTGATGGGATCCCAGTTGAAAGATGAAATGTTCAAAACCCTAGAAGATGATGCTGTGAAAATGTTTCTTGCATTATGCCAACAAATTTGGAAAACTCAACATAGACTATTCTAAAGCTGTGTGGATCACAACAAAATGTGGCAAGTTGTTTATGAGATGGGAGAACCAGATCATCTCATTCACCTTCTGAAGAATCTGTATGTGGACCAAGAAGCCACCGGTAGAACCGTACATGGAACAGGAGGATGGTTCAAGATCAGGAAAGAAGTGCAACAAGGTTGTATATTGTGACCTTATTTATTCAAATTACATGCAGAAGACATCATGCGTAAGGCTGGACTGGAAGAATCCAAAGACGTAATCAATATTGCTGGAAGAAATATCAACAATCTCATATACGCGGATGATACTTCTCTGATGGCTGAAAGTGCACTCATTGAGCATGCACAAACCCGTAACTTTTAACATAGCATTACCAACAAACTCGCAATTACAACAACTATATATGTGATTATTTCTCGTTTACAACGCAACAACATATTCCGTAGCGCAATACATGGGTTAAGTTAAAAAAACAATAGCAATATTAACACTTTGCAAAGAATGTCAGTGTCCATAGTTCTTTCCCCAAAGCACCATGCAAGATTGAAAACCCACACACTTAGGCCCTCATTCAATTGCAATTTGGCCAATTGAATAGGGGTCTAAATAAGCACAAAACATATATTTTTTAAAGAAGTTTTTAGTTAGTAAACATCTATCCAAAAGCAAGGTATTCACTAACTAAAAACTTCTTTAAAAAAATATGTTATGTGCTTATTTAGACCCCTATTCAATTGGCCAAATCACATTTGAATGAGGGCCTTACAATCTAAAGGTTTGGGTGTGGTAGAGGAGAGTGAAAAATAAGATGTCCAAATTAAGGTGGAAGGTGATAGGTTTCTTTGAACATATGCGTTTTTAGTGAGGATTTGAAGGTTTTGAGGCAGTGAGATGAAGGGAAAAAGATTAAACAGAACTAATTAAGGATTAAAATAATTTGTTTAACCATTATTATAATTACAGGTTATATATATTTAATATGTACAAATTGTGAACATTTTGTATTATGTCATTATAAGAAATATAAATAAATGACATACATACATAAATAGACGGATATCCTTAAAAGGAACACAGGTAAGCCATTAGTATATTGATGTCGTTGGTAGCGCATGTTTAACGAACAAATGTGAATGCTAAAATAAATTAAATCAGACTAGTATTTATCACTGTTTTGTTGGGTTTCAGGGCAACCTTTGTTTATCTTCATTCCTATGCTTTTGTTCCAGGAAGTTTTGAAGTGTCTACTGTTTGTTTAAGATAAGAAACCTAGTGTTGGGTATCCAGCACAATATTCTAGTATGAATAGTACTGCAGATCTATTCCACTCTGCAGTAAAGAAAAGTTTCTTATCTTACATAAACAATAACCACTTGAGAACACACAGGAGCAAAGTCATAGAAGAGGCTTCTAAGATTTTCTAAAGCGGTCTTTGCTCTGGCATTGATAATAAGCCTTCCATATCTCAAGGTACAGATGTTTTCATGTCAGAAATCTATTATGCTGTTTAATATATATTTAAAATTACATAAAATTTGGGACCTCAAAGTCCCTTTAAAAAATAGAATTCCAAAATGGTGTTACAGATTGAATTATAATACTTGTCATGTGGTAAACATATAATTATTATGTATTTCCTGGTTATTTTTATTATAAGCCTTGGTAAATATACATACATGTTAGTTAAAATTATATAAATCGTAATTGTTCTATAATCCTAATGAAGGGGGTAAGACAGAATGTTTGTAATGAGGTTGGCAAAGCAAAAATGTGAATTGGATGTCATCAAGATGTTTGCAAGCTTTACTAAAAAAAATCAATATTTCATAACCCTTTATTACAAAGAGGTTTAAATTGTAATATTTTTCAATATTGGTGACAAGGTGAACTCTCGTTCATAATCTAGATAGACAGGAATTTGATGATTTAGTGTCTAATTTTAGGCTAAAAAGAATTCATTTATTTTCCTGTTTACAATTAAAGAATGTCAAAAGCACAAATACAGCCAATGAGAATATGTTTGAGAAAATGTGTGCTGTAGGAAGTTAAAGGGTTAATATAAAAAAATATTCAAGCTGATGTTTGAGGAGGCGAAAGCAATGAAGTAGAACTACATGATATGGTGGAAAATAGATCTTCATACAATATTTACAGAAAAACAGTGACAATTTTGGAAGAGGGCAATAAAATCCGTAGTTCATAAAAGGATGAAAGATAAATAATATAAAGTTATAAACAGGTGGTATTTAACAACCACAACAGACAAGAAGCAGAGGGTTGTTGTAAATGGAACATACTCACATTTTACTAATGTGGTAAGTGGGGTTCCTCAGGGTTCAGTGTTAGGTCCTCTGCTTTTTAACATATTTATTAATGACTTAGAAGTAGGATTGGAAAGTAGTGTCTCCATTTTTGCTGATTACACTAAGTTGTGCAAGGTAATTAAATCAGATAATGATGTGCTTTCCCTCCAAAGGGATTTGCATAAATTAGAGAAATGGACAACTAAATGGCAGATGAGATTTAATATGAATAAATGTAAGGTTATGCATCTGGGAATGGAAAATAGCAATGCAATTTATATTTTTAATGGAGCAAATCTAGGGGTCTCAGATACTGAAATGAATTTGGGAGTACTTGTGGACAACCACCTAGGTAACAGTGCTCAATGCCAAGCAGCAGCTGCAAAGGCAAGTAAAATATTAGCATGTATTAAGAAGGGTATAGAAGCAAGGAAAGCAAATATAATTCTGCCACTATACAAATCTCTAGTACACCCTCATTTGGAATATGGAGTACAATTTTGGGCATCACTACATAAAAGGGACATTTTAGAGCTGGAAAAGGTACAGAGAAGGACAACAAAACTAATAAGGGTAATGAAGGAGCTAAGTTATGAAGAAAGACTAACCAAATTAAACTTATTATTATTCTGTAGAAAAAAGGCGTCTTAGAGGGGATATGATTACCTTATATAAATATATCCAGGGCAAATACAAGGCTTTGTCAAGTGAGCTTTTTGTGCCAAGAGGTTTTAAACTGACAAGAGGATGTCCTTTGAGATTAGAAGTAAAAAGATTTCACCTTAAAGAAAGAAAAGGGTTCTTCACAGCAATGGTGGTTAATCTGTGGAATTCTCTACCAAAGGAGGTGGTGACAGCAGATTCGATAGATAACTTTAAAAAGGGATTGGCTATCATTTTTAAATAAAAAGGGCATTCAGGGTTATCCTGGATATTTAGAGAGGGAGTATTGATCCAGGTAAAGTCTGATCACCAGTATCTGGGGTCAGGAAGGAATCCCCCCCCCCCCCCCCTTTTAAGACAATTGGCAAAGTTTCACTTGTTTTTTTTTTCTGTTTGCCTTCCTCTGGATCATTTAACAATTAATCCGCATATTGCAGATCTAAAATGGTTGAACTTGATGGACTACAAGTCTTTTTTCAACCTCAATTGCTATGTAAATATGTAACATTGGAGAAAATATATAAAATAAGTTTTTTATGCTTGCGAAAAGGTGGTTCAATAGGCACATTCATACATATGTGGTGGGTATGTCCACATATGAACATATATTTGGGTAAGATATATGAGATTATGTACTGTAAAAAAATAACAGGTGTTAAATTTGTAGCAGGCCCATTATGGACATTATTAGACTACACAGAGTTACCTTTAGATAAGCATTGCAGAAACATAATATCGTCCATATTTATTGCATCTAGCTGAGCACCGGCATGTTTATGGCATTTGAAAATGAAAATACACATGGTAAACTACATTCCACAGATGGAGTTTTTGAAAAGTAGATTGGTTGATGCAGTAGATAAATATTTAACAATGGCCAATAAATGAGAGAATGCTAATAATGTAGGCATATATTAGTATATAACACTGTTTCTTTGTGGTATAAAATTATAAGGCCACCAAATAGCAGAGGAAAGTTATTTAATTTCGATTATACTGCCATGGTGATATTTAATACAAATTAAACAATTTTTTTTTTTTTTTTATTTGATTTGCTTAATTGTTGCACTAAATTAGTTTAATTAATATTGTATTAAAATTGTATATGAACAAATTAAATAATAATTAAGTTATGTAAAAAGATTATTTCAAGTAATGTTCATATACAACTCACTCACAAGGCACACAAAATTACAAACTAGGGCATGACGAAATGTCACAATGGAATATATTGGAAATATGTTTTAGTGACTATTCGGGACAACATTTGATGCCCAATGCACATACGCCCATTACAACCCCTGCAAAGCTTAGGAAATTGGTACGGGCTGAGGTCTTTTTCTAATTTGCCAAATATGTTATTTTTATCACATTTTGTGGTTATGTTATGTTATATTATCATAATGGAATAGTGATATAATTAACTTTTTACACAAGTCAATTAAATAAAAACAAATATACATAATAATATATATATTTCCTTTTTATATTGAAAGGAGCACATCTCCACAGAACCAGTTCTACCCTATGAGTGAATGGGCAGCTGAACCCGGCACCATCTTAGAAGAGGCATGGTCAATGGCGTAAAATTTAGCACAGAACATGTGTCTCAGGTTAAATTTGAGTGCCCCCCCCGACGTAGCAACCACAAATGTATTGGAATAGATTGGATTCTTAAATGATTTCTGGCCTTTGGTTGGTATTTTATTGCCTTTATCACACATTTCTGTGAATTAAATATTAAATAAATATAAATAAATATTAAATATAAGAAGCCACAAAGTAAAACCTTGTAGTTTTATGAAACCCTACCTCACTACCTTTATTTTAGATCTTATCTTCACTTCTGTTTCCTTATGTTACTGATATACAGAGTAGAATAGTACTGCTATCTTATGATTGTAGTATCTCTGTATAGGTGGTCCCCGGACAAGACACGTTCCTGAGAGCATCTTTAGGTTTGATTTGTATATAACTCAGATCCTAATGAATACTAATAATAATTATAATAACAATACTATAATGGCTCATATGTTGTAAAAAAAATGATATAATATAATACTTTATTAATAATATCCCAGTACTGTAATAACGAGTTCAAGAACTATTGTGCTCTTTCTTTTAATTGAAACAAACAGAACATAAAAACAAACTTATACAAAAAGCTTTGGGAGTCGTCTGTATGTAGGGTCGTCTGTAACCAGGGAACCTCCTGTATAGAGTAGTATAGATTTGCTATCTTATGATTAAAGTATCTCTGTATTTTGACCTGTAAAAATAAAACTTAACTTTAACCACACTGAAATTCTGAATAGTTTACCTTTTACTTATAAATTATATTGGGTGTGATATCTTAAGCCTCTCTCATGGTGTCGAAACGGCCAGAGTCATCCCTACATTTCCATGGACCTTGAAGTGCCTCTAAAAGTTTATTTTCAACTTTATTAAAAACTTATAGATTGGAGACAAACTGACTAGCTCCCTTTTTTTTTTTTAAGTAAAAAGAAGACTGAGTGACATTTCACAAATAACAGAATTAAATAGTGGTATCTTGTCATCTGCAAGTCAGACTAACAGTAACCAAACATGTGTGGCCCAGTGGGATTGTCTTTTGAAAAATGGCCCAGTATGGGAATCATAAGCCTAAGATAATTAATTATTTCTTGCATAGTTTAAGATTTAAGAATTATAATAGGGCTGTCTTAGTTGTCTATGCAATTATAATACACAAGAATTCACTGGCCTTCTCTTCTAAACTTTTGCAGTTTTGCTGCTCAGGATTAAATATTGTGAGGCTTTGTAAGTAACCCCCACATTTGTGTTCTGACATCTTTGTGTCTTTTCTTAGAATCTGGCCCAGGGAATCAGTGTCCCTGATCTCCTCTAAGGAAGAGGATAAACTATAGCTGCCCTTTTTGTCTAAGAAGTGAAGAATGTGAGAAGTGTCCTTGGGGCCAGTTTCTTTCCAGTTTGTTGTGCACTGTGTTGATGTTTTAGTTTTTAGCTCTCAGTCAGTGGCACTTGGACTTTTGGGAATCTTAAAGACCTGCACCTGTGATGCTTGATCACTGCTTAGTAATAGAAGAAAGTTGTTTGTCTGTGAGGTTTTATTATGGGCAATATAACTTCCAGAAAATCTCTCAAAGAGAAAGGAAGATATTTTTGTAACTGATGGTAGTCAGATCTCTATGCTCCCAATTACCCTATAAAATGTAATATTAAAAGGACCCTGTAGTCCACAACGTTCTGGCATGCATTTAAAAGAGACTGTTCTATATATTACAAACGTTTTTCCCCCCATAGAAAATAAATTACATTAATTAAAGAAACATAATACTAAAACAGCCGACAGGCACACACACACAAAAACAATGTGTTTGATCATCCCTTATCTTACCTGTGTGTTAAGAGGAAATATAAACAATAACACATGGAGACCATGTTAATTGTGCCTTCTTATCTGATCTACATCAAATTTAATTGGAACAAAAACACAATATGTTTCCATTCAGGCAACCATAAGGCTCACTGCCAGTCTGCTTTCTGTAACATATCAGCACAGATGAGGAGAAAACAATCCCACACTGTGTGTATTTAAAAAGAAATGAAAATAAATACTTTATTTGTTGCACTGAGGTGCCATGGTGCATTTTCTTTGTTTTTTAGACTTTTAACAAATGAAAAATGGGTGGGGGCAATTCAAATATTGGATTCTGATTGGCTGAAATATGATGGACAAATGTTTGAGCTAATCAGAAGTTAGTTAAGTTAGTTTTTGGAGAGCAAAATGATTTTTTAGTGGGCCAAAGATGAGGATCCAGGGTCTTCAAGCAAGATTGAAGAGGACCAATCTACTATGAACATGGATGTTCCCTTTTATCAAGGAATGAAGATTGAAGAGGAGAGCATTGCGAATCATAGCTGGGGGGTCATCAAAGGTTAATATTAGGTGCCATGGGGGTCCATTAGAACCCCAATCATTACATAGTAGATTACCATGGTGGTCCAAAGGGACCCTATTGTAACAGATTAATGTTAGGTGCCATGGGGGTCCATAAGGACCCCCATGTTTATACTTAGCAGTCCCATAGAGATCTAAACCTTTTTTACGGATCTATCCTGTTATGGTGTCGGGACAGGCCTGCCGCTGCAGTGCAGCCTCCAACCTCTAGATGGCGCTGCCGATATTTTGCAGCGCTGCCGATATCTGACAGAAGTTCTAAGCTTATAATGATAGCCTAACCCTTGAACTAAACCTCACCCTAATCCCAACCCTAACACTAACAGTTTACCTAAGCCTTGACTCGATATGGCACTGGAATATCGGCAGCGCCATCTAGCGGATGCTCACCGCCACTGCTGCTGCCCTGTGCTGCTCTACAATATGAGGAAAGGACCTATTTTACCATCCACAATGCTGATATTCAGTCCCTGTAGTGTAGTATATTTTATATTTAAACAAAATGATATAACTAATATTAACCTATTTATGTACAACATACACAGCTTCATATGTATGTTGTATATTAATAGATTCTGTATTTAATATTTAATATTATTTTTAAAACACACAATGATGAATTTCAGCATCTCTGAGAATTTAAGTTTTCAAAGTAGATGCAGGTTACATTCCCCTCAATAACACACCCCATTTAATACAAATATCTTACAATAGCATATTGTATAAGAGGGTAGCCCAGGCTTTATTTATATGGGAGCTACTTGTTTGGAGGCACCCTACCAGTATAATGTCAATTATCTTTAATTTTATAATTTAAATTTCCATATATGTGAATCTGGGGTGCAGCCTGTGACTGTGGGAGATCTAATAAGATGCAAAGGGCAGCAATTGTAATTTCAGCCATGGGAATCAGAGCTCACTGAAGCACATTGCAACCTCTTCAATTTTGAGTGAATACCTGCTTTAATTTAATGGAAACCTAGATATACTACTAGATTCAATAAGCATTGCACGGATGCCAAAACAAATTGCTGAATGATGTGGTGTCTATTTCCTAAGGGGAGAATTAGCATGCAGAGCTTAGTAAATCTACACCACTATTTGCTATTGCTATCATATTTTACTACAGTGGCAAATAATTACATTTTAGCTATATCTACTTATAAGCACTTATGAAGCTATGAGCTATACCGTGTAAGGTCATGCAAGATGGACAGGTCATAGCAGGGTGGTCAGACAAATTGAGGTCTACTGGAGATGGAACCGATACCCCACTCCAGTATCTTTGCCGTGAAAACCATATGGCTAAGCACAACCAGAAACACAAACAGATGCGCATCCATATGGTCACCGAGATTTGGACACAACTGAAGAACTGAACAACAGCAACAATTTATAATCTCCCCGGCCTATAATTCAAGCAAACTGAAGAACATGCTTCATTGTGGCATCTAACTATTCATACATTTATACTGTAGAGCAGAGCAACTTCTAGCAGTTCTCTATACCAGTGGTGGACAACTCAATCAAACAATGGCTGCCAGATTGTGTATTCAGGATCTCTCTGATTCAGCCCAGACAAATTACACAGTTTAATTCATACTGATTGATCCACTTGGGCTCAAGAAGAGAAATACTGAAATCCTGAGTTGTTGGGCCCATCATAGGACTGAGCTGTCCGCCATTGTTATATTGGTACTAGAACCAATGTATTTATCTTTAAATATGGGATATTTTGTGATTTTCACTTACAAGTCACTGTCTATCCAAAAGAGGGACAGATGTGAGACCAGTTATGGTCAGTTAATCTGTAACTGGTCAGTTTAGTCTCAAACTAGTTGGGTTTTGTCCATAAAAAATCACGAAGGTCTGCTAGACTTAATTGGACTGATAGTTTTCAATGTTTTTCTGGAGAAAAAAGTGTGTGAAGAAGCTAAGTCCCTTCTAAATTAATTAGGATACTGTAAAATCAAGAAGTGTCTGCTCAAACCATGCAAATATATCTCAGCATTGCAAGAAAACATGTAAAAACAACCTTTATAATGTATAAAACATCTTTTAAATGAATGATAGAAAATGTGAAGTGTCCCATCAAATATATTTATAGCTTATTTTTAAAATATGTATTCAGAGCACGAATTCGCTTATGATATTTATTGAAATATATGGAGTATTAACTATATTATATAAAAATGAGACCAGAAAATTATAATATTTCTCTGTGAGCGCAGTTGGAAAGTTCTCAGGTATGTTAATTCTGTAGCTTTTTAAAGTCTAACTTGAGGGGACTTTGCATCTGGACTTTGATGTCACGGAAAGCTGCATTAGCTAAACATTCATTTTCCTATCTTTATTGGTAATTTTATAAGGACAGGAATACATGTAAACACCTGATTGGTAAGCACTGCACTAATTAAACTTGTAATTAACTTCCAGAATAATGAACTAATCTAATCCTTTGCTATTACACTTATTTGGAGTGATTAGGGGAGGCAATTAGACTATTACATTTATCACAATGGTATGTTTCTGGCCTGCTGTGAGGAATGCAGTTCCCAGTAGAAAACAGACAGAGCGATGCCCTAAGGGGGTTATGTGGTCACTGTAAAAAAATTTATGGTTTATATTCCCACAATAAATGTACAAGTCCTATTGTATACAGTAAGTAGAAATATTCTATAATAATCTGTTTCCCAACGGTTCCTTAGACCCCAAAGATTTCATTTTGTAACGGTATGACCTCCATTTAGGTGTTCATGAAGAATATTATCCAGGAAAGTGGTTTCCCTCAGATGGTTCTGGACAGTTGTGTGTATATACCTAGATCAACAATTCTCAGGCCTAGGGCAGCACATTTTCAATTGACAGCACGCGGCTTCAAGTTGCTAGTGCAGTACCTAGGGATACAGTGGGCGTATTCACCTAGGTAACAGTGCTCAATGCCAAGCAGCAGCTGCAAAGGCAAATGAAATATTAGCACATATTAAGAAAGGTATAGATGCAAGGGAAGCAAATATAATTATGCCACTATACAAATCCCTAGTACGCCCTCATTTGGAATATGGAGTACAGTTTTGGGCACCACTTCAAAAAAGTGGCATTTTAGAGCTGGAAAAGGTACAGAGAAGGGCAACAAAACTAATAAGGGGAATGGAGGAGCTAAGTTATGAAGAAATACTAACCAATTTAAACGTATTTTCTCTTGAAAAAAGGCGTCTAAAAGGGGATGTGATTACCTTATATAAATAGATCCAGGGACAATATAAGACTTTATCAAGTTAACTTTTTGTGCCAAGAGGTTTTAAACTGACAAGAGGACCTCCTTTGTGGTTAGAAGAAAAATGGGTTCTTCACAGTGAGGGTGGTTAATCTGTGGAACTCTTTAGCAAAGGAGGTGGTGACAGCAGATTTCCATAAATTACTTTAAAAAGAAGTTGGACATATTTTTGAAAATAAAAGGTATTCAGTGGTTTCCTGGATAACTAGAGAGGGAGTATTGATTCAGGGAGGAAACCAATTGCCAGGTCAGGATGTGATTTTTTCCCCCCTTATGAGACAATTGATCTGAGGAGATCAAAAAAGTTGAACCAGATAGACTAAAAGTATTTTTTTCAACCTCGACTGCTATGTAACTATGTTTTCTCAGAAAAAGTCCATATTCAGTGACACTTTCTACATATATACATAAACATACATGGACTGAGGCTCTAAAGCAAGTTTTGATAATTGGAATGACTTTGGACCTTGGGGAAGCCTACTTGTGTAAGTAGAGATGGATTCTGCGGACCTCAAATTATATTTTGGGGTTCTCGGTTCTTTTGAAGCTCCAAAAGAGCTCTTATGGCCAAATTATTTTGGGAAACCCTACCATAATGTACACAAATCTGTATCAAAAAGTTATAAGCATTTTACATTTCTTTTTATCATCTAAAATATGAATAAAATAACCTTACATTAATGGTCATATGAGATACAACTGGTGTTAGATTATTCTCTTTTGGAATAGGATCATCATTATCATCTCTTTTTGCAGTCAGTCATTGGGGGAAATATACAAATGTAAAAATCACTGCACGTTGTATTAAACATTTTTACAAAATGTTCACCTAGTGATAACCCAAAAAAATACATTTAAAGAACCATATAAGGCACATTTATCAAAATTTGTAAATACATAGAAGCAGATGGTGACAGTATTTTTACATCGCAGATGATGATTTTGATTATTAAAATCAAGAATTTAATTAAAATTCATTTTTGACAAGAAGGGTAATTATATTAAACTTTCTCTCCGCTGATCTTGTTTTGTGCAACATGTTTTTTTTTCTAATCACATGTCAAATGTTATTAAAGGTATATGGAAGTTTCCTTGTATTTACCTGTTTCTTATCTAACACCTGCTGCTTATATTAGAAATACAAATTATAATGAGCCATTCTATACACATACAGATTTATTTTATTAAAAAAAAATAATGGTTTCCACACCCCCAGTGCTGCTTACATAGGCATCTGGTACCTACCAATAGAAGCACTGTATTTGAGCATGTTTTTTTGAACTCTATACTAACCTTCCAGACAGTAGCAGCACAGAGCAGAGATCCAGAGCAGCACAGTGGAGTTGTATCATTCAAGGGAAAAGAGAGGTGTGTTTTTGGACTACAAATTCCATGATGATTTGCTGCATAGACTGTTGTTCTTGTCTGATTGACCAAAACAAATGATGAATTTTATGCTAATTTACCGTGTTTTTAGGGGCTTTCCTTCTCAAAGTCCATTGCTGGAAAACTGAAGAACGTTTGCACACTCTTGAGTAAGTTTTTTCATATTTATCTTGAGATAATTCATGCAAAAATATATGCATAAACTGCTGATTTTCCTCTACCAGATGCATTCATAATCCATGAACTTCCATATACCTTTAAATTTGAATTGTCATTTTTGAAGTTATTTTCAAATAGCAAATCATTGTACTAGCCATTTTTATACTGAATAATTATTCACAAATGTGTATCTGTGTATAATATTATGCTACTTTTGGTACAGTATAATATTGTCAGATTATGCTTCATTAAGATCAGTCCAAGATGGAACCTACCTGCATAAAAACAAAAACTAGTTCACATACTGTGCTATTAATTAACATACTGTGTGTCTTAGAAAAAATGATCTATATCTCAATAATTGGTTATAATGATCAGTACATACATATATGAAGATTAGGTACAAATTGGTTATGTACTGAAGATGATGTAGTGCAACATGCACTGTCTGGAGATCATTTTATTTTCATTTGGATTGAGATTCGATTTTTTGCCATCAAATTATTCCTGGATTTTGTTTTAGCACTGAGCATTATATGTTGTTGATATATATGTATGCAGTATATGTCTTTTAAGTACTATAATGCACTTATGTGTTACTGGCTGTCATGTTTAATGCAGGTGTTTATGTCTCAGTGTATATTGGCTGCAATGGTTTTCTTTCACTGTGTACCATTTAATGCGTTTAATGTATGTGGTTCTGCATCCATGTTTGTGTCATTGAATAATACATCTACAAGTGAGATTACAGCTACTTTCAGGATATCATTACTTTCACATATAATTGTTGTCAAACTGCGAGTCGTTGTCAAAGCGAGGGACGCAGTTCTGGCCGCAAATGCGGACCTCGCAAAGAGAAGGGCCGCATTTGCGGAGGTGGAGGCTCCAACGTCTGCTGCAATGAGCGTGACTTTGAAAAAAAAAACTTGCGGGAATTAGAAAAAAAAACATACAACCCGCGGAACTTAGAAAAAAAAATTGACACTTATAAAAAAAAAAAGACGAATTACAAGGTCGCAAAA
Organism: Discoglossus pictus; assembly: GCA_027410445.1. Lineage (NCBI taxonomy): Eukaryota > Metazoa > Chordata > Amphibia > Anura > Alytidae > Discoglossus > Discoglossus pictus. The sequence goes on along the minus strand of CM050167.1, from coordinate 45,570,129 downwards.
ATACGAAGTTAACGGCCGAAACGCGTAGACATCCAAATACACTACAAAATACAAAAAAAATATTTACAAAAATCACACAGAGCATGAGGGGACAGCCACGACATCTGCCAGTGAGGTTGCACGCAAACTAAAATCAAATTTAAGGAGTTTCAGAGCTTGAAAATTGGCTAAGCAAGAAAAAAAATGGCGGACGAAAATAATGAAAATGAGGCTACACGACCCTGAAGTGTGCAAAACACCACCAGGTACGTCCGACTTTTGCCAGGGACGTACGAGGTACAAAAATACACATTTAGGAAGCACGGAAAATGCTTGCGAGCCGTGTAGCACATAGATAAACTACGCCATTTTACAACACTAACTTGCAACTAATAACATTACGAATCTAAAATGGTGCTTTACACAACTAAACCAACGCTTTGCCCTCGCGCACGCAGCATATTTCTAATGCACAGTTGGGACATTGATGACACTTTCTCCTCAGGCTAACTGTACATTGTATGCTGCAGGAAAATAAAAAGAGATTGTTAGCTCTTCACGCTATTGATTGATGGATATATCAATTACAAATAGGTAAAGTATATTACCGTAATTTATTGAATAAATAATTAATTAATTATTATTTACAAAAATAGAGATATATATATATATATATATATGTCTTTGAGATGAGTGCCAAAGGCACTCAGAGGAGCAAAAGTAAACGAGAGGAGAGGCTCCCAATGAGCGCTGAAGGCGCTCATTGTAAGCCACGCGATGAGCGCCGATGGCGCTCACCTCGAGGTTTTGCAATGAACGCTGAAGGTCCTCAGAGTAGAAAAAGCTTTATATTGTGTGCCAAACAGCATAACCATGGCTTAAATTTTATTACCCCATCATTTTTTACGGGTAAGTCACTAGTTATATATAATGGGGATTTTGCGGGGTGTCTAAAGCATGTATTTGGGGCACTGGCAGTGATGTTTGCTGGACTACATGTGCGCTGGACTCCAGGTTTTCTGTAGACAGCCCTGAAACCAAGGGAAAACATTTTTGACAAAAAATCTAAAATTGAATTCAATTTAAGATAGCTTTTGAAAGCCACCACCGATGACAGCACCACTTTTAGTTGAAAGGGTTAATGATGAGCGACACACTGGATGCCGAATCTTCCTCTCTGAGCAGGGACATATAATTCCTGCCCCAACCTGCTACAGAATTCCCTGCATTCTTTGAAGCTGATACTTATAAATGTATAACTCCACCGTGTTACCCCCGGAGGCTGAAATGGGCTCTCAAGACATAGAGGGGGCAGAGAGTGTGGACGAAGGATTCAATTCCTTGGCTATGACTTATAGTGAAGAAGTACTTAAATATACGTTCGGAACAATAAAATACTAGTAGATGAAATGCTAATGTGTAATACAATACAATATTTTATGTAAATATACATGTCTTTTTAAGAACACACACACATATATATATATATATATATATATATATATATATATATGAAGAGTGAGGTAGCCGTGTATGTCCAGTAATCCAGTTGAATAATCAGAGTATTGCAGTGAATAGTGATACCTTTTTTATTGGACAGTAAACTCCCTGTTATGCGGTACCCTATTGCCGGATAAATGTAGTTGCAGGTTAATCGGGAGTCCCTGAAAAATAAGGGTCTAAACGACCCTTAAACCACCCCAAAAACATAAAAATGCCTTTAAAAAGGCATTAGCACAAAACTGGGCCATTTAGGCCCAGAAAAAATAATTAGAAAAAAAGTAAAACATTTTTTTACAGTCTCGAACTGCCGGATAGTGCCGGATAGTGCCGTTATGTCGGTTTAGCAGGAGTTTTGTTCAAATGGGGAATTGATGCCAGTGCCGGTTGCTTGAGAGTGCTGGTTGGTTAGGTGACGGATAACCGTGATTTTACTATATATATATATATATATATATATATATATATATATATATACACCAGGTTATTACCTGGAATTGTGTGTGTGTGGGGGGGGGGGCTTCTTTCGCTCAATCCCTTTGATACGTATCGCTGATCATGCTTTCCATAAGTCCTAACCCGGTTTTCGCTAAGCATTGCCAAACATGCTTTCCATAAGTCCTAAATCAGCCTTCGTCATGCATTGCAAAACATGGCTTCCCTTACTCCTTCACTATGCACTGCCGATCATTCTTTCCATTAGTCTTATATATATATATATATATATATATATATATATATATATATACACAAGGGTATACATTTGGGGATATATTTATATAGAGAGATAATTAATTATGTAAAATATGTCATTAGCAGAGAAGAAATATATTTTCATGGTGAAGCTGCCCTGAATTTTGTGTATACAGAGAAGAAAACACATAGTAAATGACCACTAAAAGTGTATACATGCCGAAAAGCACATAAATATTGAAAGTTTGCCTTTAGAATATGTTGAGGTAAAGTAATGGCTTCCAACCATGGAGTAGGCCGGACCTGTCAGTCAGATCAGTGTGACTGATAACTCATATCAGCATATACATTCGTCACAGGATCTTATAGCGCTCTCATGCATAGTGTTTGTAAGACTTCCTAGCGTTACTTCACATCCGCGCATGTTTATGAATGCGCAATAGACCAAACTGGTCTGATGGCTGACTTCAGTGTGTGTGAGTCCTGCCCACTCATTGCTTTGAAATACTACACTAGGGGGGTGGAGCTTGACACACTATTCCTTTAAAGCAATGTATTTTTAAAATAATTTTTTAAATAGTTCAAATAAAATATATATACTATAAGACGTAACCGTTGAAGGACATCTGTAGTCAAAAGTTAAAAAAAATACTATTTTGAAGAAATACACTTTGAAAAAGGCAAAATATCATTAGAATGTAAAAAAAAAATAACCTTCAAATGTAATTACTCTTATTTGCAATTATTTTGCAGTGGGTGCTGTCATTTTAGTTTGCTCTGATTAACTTCCTGAGATGAGAGAATTATTTGAATGTGGAGGAAGAATCTATCTGGACAATGGCAAAGTGGCATCTAAAACTGCTTGAGCTTTCAAAAAAAGCTAATTAGTTTACAAGGGCACATCTTCCTGAGATGGAAGCAGAAGTGGAAATGGATTTGTGCACTAAAGAATAATTGCATATAAAACTAAATAATGTAAAGTCTGTATTTATTGTTTTTTTTTTTATTTGGCCCATTATCAAGTGTAGTTATTAAAAAAAATATATATAAAAAAATGTGAATGCAGTGTTCCTTTTAGTTTAAACAGCATATTATTTTAATGTGTTGCAGTAATAGCATCAAATAATACAATATTTAGTAACACAGCACATTCCCCAAATTTTACATAAATGCTTCCTCCATACACATACATTTTAAAATAAAAATGTCTAATTTATCTATTATAATAATAATCATTTTTGTCACCTCGTATGTATTTGCATTTTATGATGAAATTTTAGAAATTATACATTTTCAGTAATTTTTTCACATGTATTAGCCCACTTTGCACTGAAAATAAATTAATTCTAAATGAGTTTCTGAAAGAGTTAAAGGACTCTAAAAATAAAGTTTCATCTGGTCTGTCTGCTCTGTTGTCTCCAAGGGACGCAGAGATGAGCTAGTCTTATAAAAAGCCAAAATATGTTCCAATAAACAGTGATTCATCCCATGATTAGGGCTTATTGGGGATTTAGAAGAAAAAGAAAACACACGTTTAAATGCGGAATAAGGAGATTTTTTTTTTTGTGCTCTGTGAAGAAAAAGGAATTTCTCCCCAGGAAAGAAATGAGCCCTTTTTACATGTGAAAAGAAGCCTGTCTCATGGTGGTTATAATTAGCTAGCCTAAGGCCAGAGTTTACAGATGGAAAGATGATCTTCAACCGGCCAAAGTGGACTGGAGTCAAAAGCCAAAGACAGTGTGTAAGGAGAGAAAGGTGGAGAGAATAGGGCATATTTACTATTGTACCTCCTGCTGTGCTATAATGACTAGAAAAGTGTCTGATTAGCTCCCTGAACAAATGCACTAAAGCAGGGGTAGGAACATTTGGTCCTGGAGAGCTACATACATGCCAGGATTTGAGGATACCCCTACAGGTGAGACAATTGTTTCTTCAGTCGCCATGTGCACATAAAGGAAATCCTCAAATTCAGGGCTGTGTTTGGCTCCCCAGGACAGAAATTGCCTACCCCTGGAGTAAAGGAATCTCCCCATGTTATGATGTTGCAGACCTAAGAAGAGATACACAAAATAATTAACTGTATGTGTTAAAGGGACAGACAAATGATCATGTATTGAAATAAAATATACTGTTTTCTTAATTTTCATATATTATGAGTACATCTGATAGAGTACAATCAAAACATACCAAAATAAACATACTTACGCTAAAGTTTGCTAAATCTCTTGAGTTTGCTAGCAGTTGATTTTTCAATCTGTGAAGTCAGTATATGCAGCAAAGCATCATGGAATGTGTAGTCTTTTTTTTACCCTGCGCAAGAAAGGAGGAGCTCAGATATTGATCTGTGGATTCATGTATTGTGCTGCTGCTGGCTTGAAGGTTAGTAAAGAGTTAAAAATCCTTACCCAAATGCAGTGTTTCTATTGGTAGGTTCACTGTGCCTATGTAAGCAGCTCTGGGGGTGGGGGAAACAAGTTTTATTTTAAATAAAATGAATCTGTATGTGTATAGAATGACTCCATGTAATGTGTGTGTCTGATATAAGCAGCAGGTGTTAGATAAGAAAAAGGTAAAATCAGGGAAATTTAGACATTCATTTAAAGGGACACTGACGTCAACCTTTGCATTCCTATCCATTATAACAAACTATTTGTTACTGCAGAAATCCATTTTCATTTGTCAGACAAATCTTGTAAACTAATTAGCTTTCCATTACTGCTGTTAAACACGGTAACACGACTTCAGCGCAGCTGAGTAATGCGCACCGACGCACCCCCGATATTTGCGCGCACCCCTCGTGCAGACTCATGCCGGCTTCCTGCTTCCCTCTCCCGCTCTCCTGATCGCCTCCTCCCGCTCCTCCCCGGCTTGTGTCATCGGTGTAGATGACTTCTCAGCTAATACAGCGTGAATCAGATAGTGAGCAGTGGGCACAGGGCAGGCAAGAGATACCAAAGTGCCCGGCAGGGAAGGCACAGGTAAGGGTGGAGATATCAGAGTATCAGGCAAGGGTGGGCACAGGGCAGGTGCCAGGCAAAGGTGGGGGCATTACAGTGAGAGGCAGGGGTCGGCACAGGGCAGGCTGGAGTAACAGAGTGCCAAGCAGAGATGGGCATGGGGTAAGTTAGCAACACCGGAGCAGTGATGGGCACTGGGCATGGTGAAGATAACAAAGTATCTGGGAGGGATGGGCATAGGGTAGGATGGATTGTCCGTGTCCAAGGAAGGAGCTGGTACAAGTAGCCTTTCTAATTATACCCCCAGGGGAAGGCACCAATGTATTAATATATTATTCTCAGGAGAGGACAGACATGGTCAGTGCAGGAGCTGGGAGCTTCCATCTGGGAAGGAGAGCCGGAGAGGGAAGCAGGGAGCCGGCATGAGTCTGCATGAGAGATGTGCGCAGATATCGGAGGTGCGCTTTTTGACCGTTGCGCTTGTGTGTGATGCGCACGCATCGGCGCGAATACGTCAGCGCGCATTACTCAGCTGCGCTGAAGTCGGGGTGCCGTTAAACACTATTGTGGTTGCAGATTCAACATTCCCATTGTCTAGATAAAAACTACCTGTGTAAATAAAGTCTGCTCTCACCTTAAGAAGTTCATCATCAAAACCCAAGATGTTAGCTATTACAGCGGTATAGTTACGCATAAAATCGTATTTATTATGAGGCTGCATTATTTTATTTTCTATTTTGAGTATTTTAGTGACTACCACTACTAATTTTGTATGAAAAATTATTGCTACAAGAGTTAATAATGTTTTTTTAATCCCTGTACAAACTGCTTTTGGAATTATGTTAGGAACAACTATTGGCAAACTCGAATTAGTGTTTGTCTGGGCAGAGCATGCACCAGTAGAGTCATGGATCTCTATGGAATAAAATCAGATACTCCCTCTAGTGGCTGAACCAGGTACACTTAAACATTAGGAGGCATTCCTAACTTTGTTGTAAATGCAGTTTGTACATGGACTAAAAGAACATCTTTTAAATCCTCACAGCAGTCATTCTTCATGCAAACTAAAACATTTGAAATGTTAATATATTTTCTTTTAAATGTAAGAATTTAAATATTTGACAGTGAGCCTTTAATGCAGTAGTTCTCAAACTATTTTTGTTTGTGACACAGTATTCTCTGCTGCGAGGACTTGTGGCGCGCTGAACTCCATGAGAGCTGGGAGACTCACACGTGCGCAGTTTCCCTTTAATAAGAGCAGCAATGTTTGATGAGTTCTATTCAAGTTCAAGGTCTACTTACCTCATATGATGTATGCTGGACATGTAAAAATTATACTAAATTAAATTATTCATAAACATTCTATTATTTGCAATATATTTTATATAGCATCTAACATTTTAAGGCACTTTTAGCAAAAGCTTGCCGCACACTATTGCTTAAATAACAAAACAGGGCCCTTCAACTTTTGAATTTGTTAAACGTGTATTTCCCCTGTTCTTATCCCCTGTACAGCGCTACGGAATATGTTGGCGCGATACAAATAAAAGATAAAAATAATAATAAAATAATAAAATAATGTTTCCTAGTTTAGAATAAAGGAATACTGCAGTTCACAGACTGGCCACAAGGGGTAAACACCTGGAACTAGAGAGTTACAAGAGGGAGGAAGCCGCTATGCGGCTGTCACTGCATGGAGTATGAGAGGATATATATATATATACCATGGGCGGAGCTACCGCTGGTGCAGCCAGTGCTATGCACCGATGCCCTTTCTTTCCTGGGGGCCCCAGTGCAGGCTGTATTTCTGGGTAAAAAAACATTTTTTTAAACATTTCCTGTTTTTGCAGTTTACTAAATAAACATCTGCAATATTTCTTTCTCCTGAATTTCCCAATTGAAAATGAATCAGACATAGAAAGAGGGATATGATTAGCTGGGGCTGTGACTTTTAAGAAGTGACATTTGGAGGGTTTGAATGAAGCAAATAATTGTCTTTTGAAAGTGGTCTTTACCTTCAAAAATGGCATGGGACGACTCTGCCTATTCAGCTTCCAAAATGCAATATTCAGATTTATTTGGAATTACAAGCACCCTAGAATAAGGAAAGCAATTATGATGAGGAGAAGATCCTCTGGAGGCTTGGGCTGTCCCGACCTCCTTAAATACTTCAGGGCAGCCCAAAATTCTTTCTTGCCCCAGGCGCATTCGGCAGAGCACCAGCCACTTTGGGTCTTTGTAGAAAACCATCAAATTGCACCATTAAAATGGGATACTCTTATATGGGACCCTTCTTCCCCGTTGCCCTTAAAGCTGGCTCGAAACAACCCGATGATAGCCCTGTCTCTGAGGGAATGGGAAAGAGCTAACATTAATAGACAGCTAAGCCCCAATATCTCTTTGCTAACCACTACACTCCCTTCCCCAAGCACCCTTGAGGAGATGGGTACGTTCTCCAAAATTGGTGGATCTCACGGAAGTTAGATAGGTTTGGAAGCTGGGTTAGAGAGGGTGCAGTACTAAATACTGGGAGTTTTATGGAAACGTACAATCTTCCACCCAGAGAATACTTCAACCACAACAAAATTCGCCACAATGTTACCATTAAACTCCGTAAATGGGGCCCGCCAAGTTCAACTTGGTTCACACTAATATGTAATAAAGCCCCACTAACCAGGGGAATATTGGGGGAACTGTACGCTATATCCAACTCTAATGACATGGCTAGCAAGCCCAAGCATGTTAAGCAATGGGAACAGGATATGGGAGTAGAATGGGACATGAGTAGGTGGTCCAAAATTAGCCTGGAACTGACGAAAGGCTCCAGATACTTTAGCCATATGGAAACATCAGCCAAAGTTTTATTTAGAACCTATTACACGCCAGACAGGCTACACAAAATGGACCCTAATATCTCTCCTGAGTGTTTTAGAGGCTGTATCACAGGAGGTTCCTTCCGCCATATTTGGTGGGACTGCCCAATTGCTCAATCATTGTGGCACAAGGTGGCCGAACTGGCCTCTAATACACTTAAAACAAAAATACATCCCGAGATGGGAACATGTCTCCTAGGGCTTCCTGTACAAAACTTACGTATTCACCAAAATAAGTGGCTTCAATTTACCATGTTGGCGGCTAAAAGCAGTCTGGCAGGAAATTGGCGGAAGAATACACTAGATATCCACTCAGTCATTAACAAAATCAACTTTATTATGACATTTGAACATATGACGGCAACTTTAAACGATACGGTGGCTGTTTATAAGGAAATATGGGGTGACTGGAGCGGGACGGAACACTCATTCCAGATACACTGACGGTAGTGCACTGATCGAGAGGGGGAGGCAGATAATAGCTGGTACGGTCCGGGACAGGGCTCTCCATGGTACCTCGTTTGAGGTCGCTGCGGACGTGGACGGTAAGAAAGGTGGTAAGCAATTTCTGTAAAACGTAATGTTGAAAGGCACACATTAATTTGTGTTATGTTATATTTTTGTTAGTTACAATTGTTTTAATTTCTGAAATAAGTAACCATAGCAGGATATCTAGCACATGCGAGACATAGATAGAGCATTTAAGCACGGGTAACTTACCTAACCTGTTATAGGTTGCATGCATAGACTATCTTAATAATAGAAAAAGGAAAAAGGCGGAGGGTGACACACGGAATTGTCATATGTATTTTATCTTGGGCTAGCACAAATGTATACAATGAAAATCATAAAGTGTGGGGGACCTGCGTGTCGCTCCTTGTTTTCAAATGTGCTTGTCTTGTGAATGTGTCAATAAAAACTTTATGAAAAAAATGGCATGGGACTGTGTGAATATAGGTGCCCATGATCATCCACAAACTATAAATACGCAAATAGTTGAATTACGGTAATGATGTGGGAGGGTGTTACATTTCAGGAGAGCTGTGTCTTCATCGTTTGTTGCAAGGAAGGGTTGGAATGATGGAACTAGTGGCACCCCTGATATATGTGCGCATCCCTCACATCTGTCATTTTGTATGTCATTAGTTATTTATATCCTGGGGAAGATGACAACACAACTCTGGATTCCTGTACTCATAAATAGAGTCTTCAAAAATTCAGATTGTGTAAGAAAAAATATGTCTATGGCTTACACAGCTACTAAGACTGTTAACTTGGTACATACTAAACAAACAAGTGTCTTTTCCTTTAACTGCAGTGGTCCTTTAACTTACTGGGTGGCGCTGTTTCACTTGGCAAATCTCCCTAGAACTCTATCCTGAGAGCCATGCAGGGAGAATTGTGCAGGTTGTTGTTGGTTTATAAGGAAAATAAGAAATTACATCATAAGTAGCACAAGCTAATTAGAGAGGAGTTTTTTTATTCCCGCTACCAAAGCATAGCATGTGTATAAAAAACAGTGTATGTTCAAAGTCTGTTTTAATACATTTTAAAGTGTAAAAACAAGGTGCCACACACAGGCAGGCATCCCTAGGCACTTTTCTATTGTGCCTAATGGTAAAACTGCGCCTGGCCATGACTCATTTAAATAAAGATTTTCTCTAAAATGCTTTTATGTTAACATCATATGATGAAGAACATTAGGACATTTTCAGAGCACTATATTGTCTAATGGCAGATATCACAAGGCTGAGCTGGGCCTGAGGCGCTCATCGCGAAGCCTGCTGCCTGCCCACTGCGGGCCCCGCCTTGCGAGGGCCGCAATTATTTAACATTGCGTGACCAACATCCCAAACGTGACCAACATTTGTAAGATCCACAACTATATATGTGATAGTGTAAAAACACTAGGAAATTGCCCGGCAAAAATTACAGGAATCAAATTTTAAGGCTGGGAATGCTGTACCTTCGGTGCTCTTCGCGAGCCTCTCCCTCCGTCTACTGTACGGGCCTTGCCATGAGCGCCTTTGGCGGTCATTGCAGGGCTTGTCAACGCACCACTTTCTTTTTTATTAATTTGATAAAATCTTTTTCTTCCCTTTCCTTGTTTTATTATTTTTGCTACTATATTATGTTAAAGGTTTAGAGTTTTAGATTCTTAAAGAAAAAAAAAATGAGAACACAACACCGATTTAATGTTGAAATTGGAAATTACATTTTTATGCATATGATTTATTAAGTTTGTGTTTAATAACATTAAATAAGCATATTGTGTCTGACTTAATATGCTTTGTTTTATATAATAATTGTGTCTCTTTCAATAAAAAATATTTTTTATAAAGAAAATATGCACTTTATAATGCCTAATACAAATTTGAAAGGGTCCCTTGTTCCTTCAAGGAGCGCATACAGCAGCATTTAGAATTTATTTTGAAGCATTATTGTCAGTTTAACCTATATTTTACATATGCAAATAATGTAAAATTAGATTTCCAGTAAATGTTATACAGACAACTAATTTGCCCAAAGGCGCCCAGACATGGCAGAATAGCCTAGTTATTTTTTACGGTTTCTTACATAATTTAATTTCTTTTAATAGCTTTAAAGAGCTTGGTTTATTAACTATATAGCGAGCACATCACGCCATGACAATAGTAGAATAATCTAAATGCTATCCTTCAAGGCTCTTAATTTCCTTCCTTGTATCTCTAATTTAATCTCCTGCTGGATCCTTTCTTGGTCGCTGCACTCTGCTCTCTATCTATACTCCGTGACGCTATTCTTCTATCAGATATATGACCCTACCCCCAAGCTATCTGCTCACTGAGGATTACTTAGCTCTATATATTAAATGTCTGCTAATAAAAGACTTGTTCAGAAAAACATTCCACCAAGGAGACTGATTGCACTTTCTTTTGCTGTTAAATTCCTTCATAGACTATTTAATTGACTGTTGTAGTCCAATCTATAAATGACCACTGTGGTCACTTTTTTTCTATATGATCGTTTGAAAAACTAAATTTGATATCAGGCAAAATGTTTTTAGAAAATAAAAAAATTGCAGCCTTTACATATTTTTATGTGCAATTATTCTTTACTGCAGTCTTCAATTTTCGTTATTGAGCCTGGTTCTTGCAGCCTTTGTCATAATAGGATGCTTCCATTAGACCTAATAAAGTTGCTGATGCCACATTCCCTTTGTGCAGTTAGAAACTTCCTATGTATTTAAAGTCTTCTTCCATCTGAGGAAGTGATAAATTAGAGACAGTATTTATTTACATTCTGAAAACATGTTGCTTATTTTCATGTGTGGATCTTTAAAAATTGTTTTAAATTCTTGTGGTTCTTTAAACAATGGTCCTTTGAATATATACAGTATATAATATTAATATACCGTAGCTTATAATTTATTATATTTAATATGCAGTTATATCGCGGGGAAATCTACTATTTTGGTCCCTGCTCATCAACTAACTGAGTTGGGAGGAGACTTGGAATATGGAGGAAGCTACTATTTGTGCAATGGAATTTGACAACTGAAGCTGCCAGTGCTTTAAACATAACTAATGGTAAGATTATTGGTTTACGAGGACATACCCTATTGAGAAAGAAGTAGACAGATTTATGTTTTTTGTTTTCTAAAAACATGGTGGCCATATTTGTTCCTGGCAGTGTTTGTAGTGTGAATTTGGCGGCCATATGTATTACTGGCAACAAGATTGGTATGTATGATGATGTCAATCTTGAACTAGATAGTTGCACAAACACAGTGCCTGTAATTGCCACTGAAGCACTTGCATAGGAATGTGTAGCTTAAGTCAGTGGGACCAAAAACACAACTCACTGTCTCTAAGGGGTTAGAGGTAGGCCAGCTTTAGTCTTGCCACCAGCAGATCCCAGTCTTCCATTGCTTTGGGGTCTTCTGATAGCGAATTTTCACATGGAAAGAGGTTGTACGATGCATGGGCCCTCTTCACTCGTGACAATATTGTTTCCTTGGGGTTATGATTGACTAGATGGCCATGGAATTCATCTTGCCTGAGGCTAAGCCAGCTGACCTGAGGTTTGAGCTGGCTGCCTTACTGGTGGCAAGGAGGGTTTATCTCAGGAATTTATAGTCCATATTGGGTAAGTTCAACTTCATCAATGAAGGAATACGATTGAGTATGGTTGGTCTTTCTGGCCCCTTTTAATGGTAGGTTGCTCATCCATGCCATGAGATTGTCAATTGTAGAGTTAGAATTGTATACAGATGCTGCAGTTTTTAAGTCTTTTTCAGTGGGTGCTGATGTGCCGCTGCTGGAGGGTTAAACCGTCATTCTTAGAAATGTTCCTCATATTGATTTTGTTGTTCTTGTGCGCTGACAGTTTGAGTACTCAGCAAATACTGTGCTCTTCTGGGAACATTGAGATGGTCCAGGCCAATAACTCGGTTTTTACCTTGTCTATACCTGGTGGAACACTTGGTATTGGGTTGTCTCTGCTTGAATGTATGGTGTAGGGCTAGGCATATCCCTGGTGCCAAAACAAGATTGCTGATACCTTGTCTATTTCAGTGGGTGAGCAGTTTCTGGTACACTTTTGGGAACTGGGGCAGTGAGATAACATCAATAGCACTGCAATTTTTGTCCCCATCCACCTGTTTCTCTATACAAGAGAGTGTGGGCAAGTGGCATGAGCCGGTAAGGTTGACAAGGCACAGACAGGTACAGACATTGATGACAAGGAGTTGGGGATTCTGCCATGGTACCTGTTATGTCGCAAAGAGCAGGGTTGCTCCCCATGATCTATTGGGCATCAGTTAGCTGTCTTGGCTTTCTTCTTTAATTTGGCCAAGTTTAAATATCTGAATTTGTGTTGAAGCAAGTCATAAATACTATGGTCTGTGACTCACCCCACCAGGATGGAAGACACTCTATTTAGTTTTTACGCCTCCTTCCTTTCTCAGTGGTACTTGTGCTTCTATGTATATGACTCTTTGCTGTTCTGCACAACCTTCTTCCTAGTCTTTTAATTTTGGTCCATCAGGGTTGCGGAGGTGGTTGCAGTTAACAAGCAGGGCAAGTGAGGCATTGTGATGGAGATCACTTCTCTATTTGGCTCAAGTCCTCAAAGACAGACCAAATGATTATTGTATATCCTTTGGGAACTGATTGCTGCCCTTATGAATGTGTCAGGCTTTTCTTACTCAGGTGCCCCAGGTAATGAGTCCCTTTCCATGAATCTGGTCTAGTGCTTTCCAGCTTTCAGTTATCCATATTGTTGACAATTTGTTTTACAGTAGTTGGGACATGAAGCTTCAGAGTTTCATATCCATTTGTTCCACATTGGTCCAGAACTAGAGGAATAGAAGTTTTCATTATGCTAGATACAACTTATTATTTTAAAAGGCCATTACTTGGTTTAACACTACAGGGCACCTTGAATCATACTGATTCAGTTACATTCAATCACAGGGGGTCATAGTTCCCCCAATTTCCTCATCCGCTTAAACACCAACAGCCTTATTAAATTGTGATTCGGCAAATTTAAAAGGGCTCTATTTAAGCACAAAGCATATTTTTTTACAGAAGTTTTTAGTTAGTGATCTTCTATCCAAAAGCAAGGTCTTCACTAACTAAAAACTTCTGTAAAAAAAATATGCTATGTGCTAAAATAGAGCCCTTTTAAATTTGCAGAATCGCAATTTAATAAGGCTGTCCAGCGCAGAGGCAGCCCTGATTGGCCGGGAGAGTGGAGGAAAGACTTCCGCCCGTTTCGCGGGCTTCCTCCTTCACTCTGCGCCGGCCATTGCCAGGATTGGAAGCCAGGTGGTCTGCTCCTGCTAGTGCCTGCAAGTAAGCAGTGCCCAATAACCCTGTTATCCATAAGGAAGTGGGGGTCCCTCTGTGTGTGTGTGTGTGCTGTGTGAGCTGCGTGAGTTGGTTGAGTTATGTGTGGGTGCTGTGTGGGCAGTGAGTGCTGTGTGGGTGCTGTGGATCTGGGGTGTGCTGTAGGTTGTGTGGCTTCTGTGGGCTTCTGTGGACAGCAGCAGTTCATCCCACCCACTGCCGATAGGTCGGAGCCACAGGGAGGCGTGGGCGAGGGCCTAGCCGTCCGATCACCGCCTAGCATCTTGCCCCAAGGCCTGCAACGGACCCCAGAGTCCACTAACACCCCAGTTCAGACCCGGTCCCAAGCTTCTAGTGGTAAGAGTAAAAAGCCAGGGAGTCCTAAAAAATAGTTAGGCCACAGCTTAGGGTCACAACAATACCCTAGCTAAGGGGACGCCAAGGGATACAGACACGCAAGACGGGTTTAGTTACAGCATTGGCCCAGCCCTTAGGCCATTGGGGTCAGTTGAGTCTATAAGCCCTGCCGTTGCCCTAGATTTGGTTTCCGAGCACTCCTCAGGGTGCGAGCGGACTGCCGGGGCAGGATACAGGCATAGGAGAGCTAGTAATTGTTCTTCCTGACTTCCCAGATCCAGAGGCAGGTCCAGGTCTCGAAGTGAGGGGTCAGGCGGTTGCAGCTGCACCTGCTCAGGAGCCGGCAGGGAGAAGAGCCCTCAGGGGACAAGGCGGGCACAGACTCCCGTTCGGACTGAGCAACGAGAGTTTTCCAGGGTGGCAGCTACCCCTGCATGACGGGAGTCAGGTGAGCGTGCAAGTGTGTTAAGGGGTGGAGTGATACGAAGGGGGGGGGAGGGGGGGCCTCCTTCCATGGCACCCCAGTTGCTTGCATCCCTAAAATCTCTTATGTGTGCCCACGATCTCCCCATAAAGGTGGGTAGTCTATCTGGGAACGCCCGGGCGCACCGGGGTCACTCCTCTGGGTTAACCCCCATCCCCGGTACGGCAATCAACATTTCTACCCTTCCGGCAAGCCCCCAAGGGGCGCCGTTCCCTTCCATTCAGAACAGTCCCTTAGTCGGGATGGGCGGGTCGGCGGAGTCGGCCGGGAGGCCCACTATTGTGTGCGCTCAAGACACCCTCGGAGTGCATTTGCCTCTGGAAATCAAGAAAAAGATCTGGCGCAGGGAATTCGTCGAACTGTTCTCACCATTGCCCATATCCCGGTTAGCAGATCCCTCGGAGCGTTTCCCTAGGGAAGGCGATGAGCGTAAGAACTCCTTTAGGCGACTTCCACGTACATTCGACAACTGGCTCCAGGCCTTCTCAATCATGGCCTGCGTACTAAGTGAACGGCACCCAGAGCAATGCTCTAGACTGTTCGTATACCTGGAAGAGATCAGGAATGCGTATCGGACCTACGGGGGGATTGCGCGGTGGCGGTACGATGAGGAGTTTCGGCTATACATGGCGTCAAGGCCAACATGGAATGGAGCGACAAGGCAGTAGCCTATTGGCTGAACATAATGACCGGGCCATGCCGTCCTTTTGCGGGAACGCAAGCCTGGCAAGGAGCCACACCACGTCGGGCTCCCCCGGCCGCAGGGTTTGCCCCTCCTTCAACGATGGCAGCTGCAAATGGGCAAATTGTCGTTTTAAGCACTCCTGCTCGGGCTGCGGCGGCGATCACCCAGTATCCAAGTGTAGCAGGACCAAGGAAGGTGCAAAAAGGTAGGACTCCTATCCAGTTGGTCGTAATGCTACTGTGGCTAGAACGCTATGGTAGACTGCCGGGAAAGGCAGAAGCAGCTTCGCTGCTGAGGGAGGGCTTTCGGGATGGTTTTGAGATCCCGTGTTCCCTCCTTCCATCCGCCTCGCGTCCGAAGAATTTGAAGTCAGTTAGTGAGTTTTCCGGGGTGGCTGCAGAAAAGATCCAGGCGGAAGTGGGGTTCGGTAGGATGGCGGATCCATTCTCAATTCCCCCAATCCAAGACTTGGTAAATCCGTTGGGAATAGTGACAAAAAAAGAGCCTGGAAAATTTTGTCTAATACAGCACCTGTCCCACCCTCGGGGGGGCACGGTTAATGACGGAATTGGTAAAGAATGGTCCACCGTGTCCTATGCGTCTTTTGACCGTGCCACAGGGCTCCTGACCGCGCCACTGGGCTCGTTAAGGCAGCCGGTGTCAATGCCAAGATGGCCAAGGTGGATATTGAGTCGGCTTTCCGGTTGCTCCCCGTTTATCCCCGTAGCCATCGGCTTCTGGGGTGTTTCCTGGAGTGAGAGTACTACGTGGACCTTTGTTTGCCCATGGGTTGCTCCATCTCGTGTGCGTATTTCGGTGACATTTAGCACTTTTCTTCAATGGGTGGCCCGAACAGCGGCGGGTTACCCCAGCATCACCCACTATCACAATGATTTTCTCTTTGTGGGGCCGGCGGGTCGTGATATGTGTGGTTTATTCTCGAGACGTTTACGGGTGTATGCCAGACCTTCGGGGTTCCATTGGCGCACAAGACGACAGAGGGTCCCACCAGGGAGTTAGCATTCCTAGGCATACGGATTGACTCCAAAAGAATGGAGTGCAGCTTGCCCGTCGAGAAGGTTGCAGACCTTACAGAGGACCTCTCGGCTCTTGCGGGTGCCGGGAAGGTAACCTTGAGGCGCCTTCAATCGATTCTGGGGAATCTTAACTTCGCATGCAGAATCATCCCAATGGGCAGGGTGTTCAGCAGGCGATTGTCCCTGGCTATGGCGGGGGTGATGCAGCCACATCACTTTGTGAAAGTGTCAAGAGCAATGAGAGCGGACGCGAAAGTCTGGATAGCGTTATTTCAGGGGCCGCGGAAAGTGTGACGACAGGATTAGAAGGGTTCGGTGCTTACCAAAAAGGATCATGGTTAGCCGCGGCATGGCCTAAGTCGTGGGTCTCTGGTGGCCTTACAGTGAATTCAGCCTTTCGGGAGCTATTCCCTATGGTAGCGGCGGTCCAAGAATGGGACACGGAGTACAAGGATCGGCAGGTTTGCGTTGGGTTGCCCTGCGAGGCAACGGTTCGAGCAATCAATAGCCTCTCATCATCATCATTGCCGGTACTACACCATATATGGCGGTTGGTGCTTCTTTGCTTGAGGTTGAACATATGGCTACGGGCATTCCACGTGTTATGTCCGGAGAACGGCATTGCTGATGCCCTTTCTATGTAGCAGGAAGCGCGTTTCATTACACTGGCTCCAGGGGTGAAAACCCAAGGCGAGGACATCCCCCCGGAACTCTGGGAGCTTGGAGCGGTCGGATAGCCAAGTATGTCAGACAGTCGCTGGCACAGCGGACGTGGGTGACCTATAAGACGGTATGGAACAAATCGAACGATTTGGTGGAGGTTGTCAGTGGTATCGCTTCACAAGAAGAATCATTAGGCTTGTTACTATGGTTCCTGTTGCGGTGCGCAGAAAATGGCGCAGGAGTTGAAAGTACTCTGCAGGGACCCCTTCGATTCCCTGCTTTTCCGGACGGCTTTCTCCCTAGCGTTTTTCTGAGCCTTCTGAATCGTGGAGATAGTCTCGGCAAACAGGCACGGTTCGGGAGGGGGGGGGGGGGCTGCAGGTGGTGGATGTCTGTCTGGAAAGTGACAGAGTGGTGTTATGGTTGAGAAGGTCCAAGACCGATCAGGAGGGGAAAGGAAGAGAGGTGACATTGCACAGAATTGGCTCTGGATGCTGCCCCCATGCGAATGTGAAGGAGTATTTACAACGGCGGCCACGGGCACCTGGCCCGCTGCTCATACATGCCGACGGGCAGGCATTGTCTCGGTTTCAGTTCACAGCAATCTTAAAGGTAGCGCTTGAGTGCTTGGGTTTGGTTGCGGCAGAGTTTGGGACCCATTCCTTCCGCATAGGAGCCGCTACCAAGGCGGTGAGATTAGGCTTGCGAACGGAGGTGGTCAAGAGGGTCGGGAGATCGGAATTGCAGCGGTATAGGTCATATATGCGACCCAGAAGGGTTATCTAAATGGTACTTTCTGTGTATTACAGGTGGACAGAGACAGCTTTGGATTATCGTCCATTCCTACGTGTACTGGGCCCACAGGTTAGCCGCAGTAACCAGGAGTAACGCTCAGCTGGGCATACCTGAAACGGACCTACAGGTATGATGGTTTGGTTTCCAAGGCTTGTGGTGGGCACAGATGCGAGGTTTGCTGGACAATTATGCACATCACTACAGTGATCCTAATCTGGTGCTCATCCACGCTGGGGGCAATGATTTAGGTGTCGTTCCCATGCGCAAAATGTTGAAGGACATGAAGAGGGATATTTCCCTCTGGCTGCGCCAGTCCCCGGGCTTTTTTATCATCTGGTTCGAGATGATAAAGAGGCGTTCATGGCGGAATGCTAGAGACCCAGTTTTAGTTGATAGGGCCCTCCCAAAAATCAATAAGCAAATGGCCAGTTTTGTGTGAAATTTAGGTTTCATTTCCATCAGGTACCGGGAATTCGAAGGCGTAAACGCTGATGAGTTCTTTTGTCCGTATAAGGTGCACTTAACCGAAATTGGGTTGGAGCTGCTGACATTAGAATTCAAGGAAGGGGTAACTCGGGCACTAGCTTTATTGAGCGAAAAGGGGGGGATCGCAGCCTCAGGAGGTGTCCTCAGCCGCTCCGTGGCGGGAGGTGAGTTGCCCGACACAATGGCTTGGAAAAGCACTGGGTGGCCCTGGGAGCGGGCCCAGGGCGTGAGGTTACTGTCCTGGCCGGGCTCCTCCTCCATTATGTTAATTAAGGAATGTATGTTAATTACGGTAATTATGTTTAAGTTATGGATTATGTTAATCCATTGGTTATTAAAATTGATGTCAGTCGTTATTTCACAAGCTAATGGATCTTGCTGGGGTCATGCAAATGTGAATACTCAGGAGGTGGTGAAATGTTCTCTTGTAGTTTTTAGGGCACACCACTGTGCCATAATATGTGGCATTATCTGTCATAATATAACTTTTTGTTTAACTAAAACAGCAAAGATCTCAGTTATTGCAGAATTAAAAATGCACATGTAAATAAATTACATAATTACATTTGGCTGTTATTAACATTTTATCTCATTATTAATTTTTTTGATGCGACTTTAACACTTAAAATTCTCTGTGACTATTCTTTTTATCCATATGGACCTACTCTTCTTCCTTACCCATTGTGAGAGAGAATTAATCATGCAGGATAAAGTCAATAAGAGAGAGGGAGGATTTTTTTCATGTAATTTATGCTTAAAATACCCAGCTTACAAGCT
The DNA here is from genome assembly GCA_027410445.1 of Discoglossus pictus. Lineage (NCBI taxonomy): Eukaryota > Metazoa > Chordata > Amphibia > Anura > Alytidae > Discoglossus > Discoglossus pictus. The sequence goes on along the minus strand of CM050167.1, from coordinate 45,551,012 downwards.
CAATTATCTAACACTTCCATTAAAATTTTAAACTAATTTAAGTTATGTATGTACTTTTAATTTGTGCAATACATGGGATTTGTGTAATTGCCATTTCTTTGCCTTCTCTTACCACTGTGTAATGTCTGCTCACATTTATAGGTTTTTACGGAATGCATACAATGTCTGCCATTTCCTCTCGGAGGGAATAATGTTATTCTTTGACTTTATGATTAAATGCTTATTAAGTAATTCCCCAGGAGAGATTAGAAAAGAGAAAAAGATTGTGAGATACTTTAACTGCTGGTTTACTCTGTAAGTGCATAAAAGCTTTTTTATTAAGTGGAAAAGAGTTGTGTAAGTTCTGTAGAAATAAAATATATACGGTAAGATATAAAATATAGGCACATTGTAAAAAAAAAGGGGGAATATACAGTTATGGCTTTAAATGAGAAGTTTTACCTAAATACAAACTTATTTAATATGCAAGAGTTAACTGCTGCTGAATAATGAATGGAACTGTTGCAGCTTAGGACTACAGATGCAGTTGCTCTTGAACTGGTTCTTGAATTTTGACCCAATTAAATGGAAGCTTTCGCTCTCAACAATCACGGAGGAGTAACTAGGAAACTAATCAACTTTCACATGAATACTCCAAGAGAACATGAAAGAAACTCAAAGGGACATGGAAGGTTTCACAAGTGATATAATATACATATGTATCTACTTTTATCTACTTTATTTTATAAAGAAGTACTTAAAAGCTTGTTTGTTTTCTGCTTAAAATTATACATTTTTACCTGTTTTGGTCTGACTGTTACTCGTAAATACACAGTCTGTGGAGTACAGTGTTTCAAATTAGCCTGTCAGTGACCTCTCTCAAGTAGCATGTTGCAGAATGTTGCCACTGATTGGTTACAATGAGACAGTGTACTTAGAAGTACACTGTCTTCATATTTAGAGAAAATCTTAATATTAACAGCTTCTGTGTAGGGGGCCTATTATGCATGTTATCCATATGGTTTTCTTGGCAAAAATACTGGAGTGGGTTGCCAGTGTCTTCTACAGGAATTCTGCTATGACCTGTCCATCTTGGGTGATCCTCACAGCTTCACTGAGGTACACAAGCCCCTTCACCACGACAAGGTAGCTACCCAGAAGGGGATGGAACATGTTCATGCAATTCATAGAAGTCATTTTTAATCATGACAAAGTTTTTTTCCACATAATAACAAAAACAAAAATAGTTCACAAATATAATGTATCTCAAATATGATGAACAGGAGTGGAGCTTCAGAATAGAGGGCCCTGGTGCAAAAAAAAATAATTGCCCGCCCCCCCCCCCCCCGAAGGGTTTATAAAAATGTGTTTGTACTGGGCTCCCTTAGTACCAATTCGCTCAGTCCTTCTTCCCAAGACCCCTTCCCATAACAGCTTCCCTCACCAAGAAACTTTCCCATTTCTGCTCCATCCAAGACCCCTTTCCATAGCTGCTTACCTTACCACCTGCATGCGTGAAGCTTCTCTGCCTGCTGCACAGCTCCGGGACACGCACACCCCGTTTTCTAGAGACAACCTCTATGGGGGTCCAACAGCACCCAACCCACTTAGCATCCAACCCTACATAGCACTCAGTCCTTGTCAGCACGCACTCATTTCCGGCCAGGAGGGCTGTGCGGCCAAGCAGGCACGGTGGAGCTCAGAGGGTGCCATGGTATTTTGGGCTGGGGTGAGGGGTCCAGGGGGCCCCTACACTACAGAAAAAAAAGGTCCTACATTTTTTGACTGATTTAGGCTTGTATGATAACTCCTATCTGCAAATGATAACTCCTATCAGGACAACCTAAAGTACAACATCTTTCCACCCCCCTAAACACCTGACAGGAGAGAAGAATGTCTGATGACACCTGAAACACTAAAATTCAAATGTAAGTTTTAGATGTTTTTCATAATTTTGTTTTATTGTTATTTTTTTCTAATTTTACTAATAATCTAGTTTTCTAACTAACAATTACCTTTATGACTTTTAATTTTCAAACATATGTATTTTTTTAATTGTGTAATTGTCCTATAAATAGATATTAAATAAAATAAACCCTATAGTATAAGCACTACAGTGGTTGTGTATCTGGTGTTTCAGTGTCTGTTTAATGTATAGCTGTCAGCGGTTAATAAGATGCAGCCATCTCTATCTCTGTGCTGCACTGATGTCTCTTTTATGTCTCCTCACTGTTTCCCTCTGGGATTTCTCTCCTGATCTTAACAAGTTCATTTGGCATCTTAAAGAAAGAACAAACAGCAAGTGTTTGCTGAGTAGTGACTGCTGCCAGATTATCTTAACTAGAGCCCTCCACACTCTCATCACACAGATACAACATGTACACTGACGTCCACAGACACCCAGAGCCGACAGCCGTGGAAAAATAAAAAGGACGCAAATATAATAAGTAAGCAGTATTTATCTGGAGAAGCCAAATCCGCACTAAGCTGGAATAAATAAAATACACAGTTAGTGGACATAATGAGCACAATATATTTTTAAAAAGAAAAAAAGTAAAACAGCCTCCATTTACTCATTTGTTTGCAGTAAAGTGCACTTTCTTGACTATTCCTTTATCCAGGGGAGTTTTAGGCAGGTGCTCATGGTGCTATGCCTTTTATCCTGCTTTGATCAACAAAACTCTGTATCTTTGTGCCTGTGTGCTCTCTTTGTCCAAGACATCGCTCAAGACCCCCAAGGTGCCATGCATTGTTGTACCACCTACAACAGAAAAGGTAGCATAGGAATTTCTGATAGGGCATAATACATACGTTTTACACGCTCTGCATAAATCATAACATTGTATTGTGCTCTATTCATTTGATGCAATTGCCATATGAAGCAGCTAATTGACTGTGTGGTTTATTCTACATTTTTATTAGCAATGTAGCTTTTTGTGAGAACCTCCAAATAGGGGCGATACAAGTCTACAGGACACACCCTTAGGTCTCTACTAGCCAACAAGCTCACCCAGTACCCCTGTCCTCCAAAATTGTTTATAGAGTGGCACATAAGGAATTGCAAGCAATCCTTATGCTCAGTGGCGGAGCTAGAGAATGGAGGGCCCTGGTGCAAAAAAAGCCCCCCCCCCCCCACTGGAACCAAATCACATAGTGTTCCTCCCCCAGACCCTTTCCCATAACTGCTCCCCTCCAGAAGACTCCTTCCCATAATAGACACCATTTTCAAGATTCTTATTCATTGTTCTTCCACCCTCAAGACCCCTTTGGAGCTAAAGTAGAAAAGCTCTTATTTAAACAGACACACACCAGTTTTAGACCAGGGGGTGGGTGGTGTATGGGCCAACAAAACAAACACATTTTTACTGATTGAAGCTATAAATACAATTGTCACATCTTTTTAATATCAAAATATATTAATAAATAAAAACAATTACTTTATACATATATACATCTCTGGGAGAGGCTCCTACACTACAGAAAACACTAGAGAAAATAAAATGCAAAAAAATATCTTTTTTAAGGGCATGGCCAGCTATTGAAGCAACCAGACATGTGGTGCAGCAGCTCCGCTGTGGAAAATAAATAATAAGTTTTTTTTTCACCCCAAATCGTGTCAAAGCTTGTCCACTTATAGCTACCGTACTAGAGGAGACAACAAACTTAAAAAATATATCTGATATCACCAGAGTGAGCTGATTTTCACTGCAGAGTCGTTGAAGCCTATGACACCTGGTCTCCCACCGCGGCGGTTCTTTACGACCCCTATGCAGGCAGTCCCCCTTGCACTGCTCTCTTTCTAAGAATATAATCGGCTGACCAGGGCGTCCTTTTATATTGTTTCTGTCTATCAATTTTGCGGCAGAGCTCGAGGGACACACTCCTAGTGGCTTCATGGAGTATGTCTAATCTCCTGGGACCGGATGGAGCCCGGCTTCAAATCTATGACGACTTGGCCCCTTTGACTCTGGTAAAGAGGAGGGCATTGAGACCGGTCTTGGAGGTGCTGATAGCAAACAAGATCCAGTATAGATGGGGGTTCCCATTTCGGCTAACATTGCAATAAACAGAACATTAAGCATTTACCTTGGAGGGTGGATACAAGTTGCTGTCTAAGCTACAATAGTGGAGGGGAGATCCGGTCCCCTTGGCACAAATTCTAGCAAGAAAAGATAGGCCCGTGATGCAATGGCAGGAAGCACAAGCTAACAGAAAACAGAAGAGGCCTGTCATACAAGAATCAGCATTGGAGGCAAGCTTGAGTATCAGTGGGGCCCCTGTTACAGAAGGTGCATATGATTCAAATATTCAAATATGGATGTTCCTGCATAAGAGATGTTAGCTTATTGTCCACTAAGCGTTGTTAAATTAGAACAAGTCAGAAAGGACAGACTTATGTTGACTTTGGACTTGGCGCTGATGGGGACTCAAAGTAGGCTCAAGGAACTATGAGCAAATTATAGAAACTTGAATGGATATTTCTTTGATGGGGGGGGGGGGCGTGCATTGTTTTAGGGGGAAGAAGGGGGTCTATTTCTCTCTTTCCCATGGCATCATAGGTGCAAATATATATTTTTTTAGTGAGGAGGTGTTTGTCCAATTCTATCAAAAACTTTATTCCTCCTCCAATCCACCACTAGATTATAACATTGGTACCTTTCTGACCTCCTGCGACCTTCCTAAGATAGAGGATTCGGAATTAACAAAGCTTAATGACATTATTACAGTGGAGGAAATTATGAAATCGCTTCAAGGGCTAAAAGTGGGTAAAGCTCCTGGGCCTGACGGTTTCTCCAATGTATACTACAAGAAATTTCAAGATTTACTTGCGCCACACTTAGCTGCCCTTTTTAATTCAGTAATGGGTGGGTAATCCGCTACCGCCAGAGATGAACCAGGCGGAGATAGTTTTGTTCCCGAAGGAAGGGAAAGACAGCATGGAAATCAAAAACTGTAGACACATTTCCATTCTCAATGGGGAAATTAAACTATTAGCAAAAATTATGGTGGATAGAATTGCAACCTTTCTACATCGGTTGATCCCACATAGGCAAGCTAGGGACAATCTAAGGAAGGTCATTAATATAATTCAGCAAGCAGATTCATCCAGAACACCATTGTATCTCTTAGCTTTGGACGTTGAAAACGTTGGTGTTCGACACAGTGGACTGGAATTATCTGCAAGTGGTTTTGGGCAAATCCGGCATTTAAGGGCAATTCGTAAATTTGATCAAAATGTATTACAATAACCCTTAGGCATACTTGAAACTGCAGGACCCAATTAAACCAACAATCAACATATTTAGGGGCACTAGCCAAGGCTGCCCGCTCTCTCATTTGCTGTTTGACTTGGAGATGGAGCCTTTGGCGCAGGCCATTCGTTCAGAGCCAGCAGTAAAGGGCTTGCAGTTTGGGCATCATCATTATAAAATGTCCTTGTTCGCAGACGACATCTTGTGTACCTTAACGGACACAGCCAACTCCTTAAGTTCACTAATGGGCATTGTTCACGGGTTTGGCTTCATAGCAGGCTATAAATGTAAATAAGACAGAGGCAATGGCTATTGCCATACCTAACCGTTTGAAACATTGAAAGAGCAGTTTAATTTTAATTGGGTTTCCAGGCATATTCAATATTTGGGCTTCAAAATTACCCCTTCTTTGGGTTGCTTATATAAGGAGAATTGCCATCCGATTTTCAAATCTTTAAGTCAGGATCTGGCAAAATGGAGTAAGTTCCCAATAGCTTGGCTAGGCAGAATAAATGCCTTCAAAATTAATGTGCTCCCTAAGCTCTTTAACTTAACTTGTGGTGTTCCAAAGGAAAATCTCCAAATGTATTTAGCATAACAAACCAGTGAAGATCAATAAGATGGTAATGTTTAATCATAAATCAAAAGGAGGACTATCACGCCCTGATTTGAGAAAATATTACAGGGCCGCCCAACTTTCTTTCATACCTATTACTCATTCTGCACAACATCAACCAGCATGGGTTTTTATGGAGGACCACTTGTTAGCATCACTCTCATGGGACAATCTTATTTGGCTGGAAAAAAATCCAGATTGGGTCTATAAAATGAGACATCCAGTTATACATCATACTATACAATGCTGGAAATAAGCGAGGTCTCACTCCACCTTGTTCTCATACCCTTCCTGTCTAACCCCTATGCTTCATCACTAGTAATGTCCCAAGGGTTTCGGTAGAGACTCACTTTTTTGGTGGAAATCAAAGGGGTTGATCGGGTTGGGAACCTGGATCAAAAAATGGTAGGCAATTGAGCAATATGGAAATCATAGATGCCTTTAACTTACCTCTACATGAACATTATAATCTGTGTAGGATTCAACACTTTATTGACACTGTGGTCAGAACCCAGGGCCTTCCCAGGGGAACCTAGTTATCTCGGATCTGTCTCAAGAACCCCACGGACAAGGGGATAATAAGTGGTATATAGTATCTATACAATTCCCCAGATTCATCAATAAAAGATAGCTACATGCGGGAGTGGGAGAGGGATCTGGCGGAGAGTTGGGACATGGACAAATGGGAAGTCTCCTGGGGGAGTATCTATAGGGGGTCTCTTAACCATAATATTCTTGAAACTGCTGTAAAGGTGTTGCACCGAACTTTTCTTACCCAGGAAAAATTAGCGAAGTGGAAATCCTCAGCGGATTCTAAATTTGCATCTGAAATATTTAGTGTCCCCATACTGGAGACTATTTAAACATGCTTATTGGGGATTCCGGTGGACTCGCTTTCACACGCTCAAAATAAACTTTTACATTTTCTGTATTTGGCTACCAAAAATCATATAGCTAAACAGTGGAAGTGAGGGACCTGAATCTACAGGTAATCATAAATAAAATAGACTATATAGTTACAAATTAAAGAATTACACGCTCTTTGGAAGACCCCATGAGTCGCTTTATGGAAGTATGGGGGCTTTGGTTGGATTATAGAGAGCGGCGGACCATATAGGAATCTTCCCTATACACATACACAGAGGGAGGTGGGAGGGAGGATCCGGGTGGAGACCAGCTTCATCAGGAGGTGCGTAGGCCCAGAGGGTGTGAGGACTAGCAAGACTACCAAACACTGGAAAAAGGTATTGATGGTGATCCGTACTGTTTAATGTTTTTTGTTTCTTTTTTCTCTTTGTTGATGTTGATTATTTGATGGGTAAAAAGGAAAATATTTGACCTAAGATGTTTCCCATTTAAACTACAAGGGATGGTGGATGGTGACTATAGGGAACCATGTTCGTCAGAAGTTGGGAAATTGGTATATCTAGGATTGCAGCTAATTGTTTAATTCTTCAGATAACAGAATGTATGCTCTGGATATGTATGTCATACTGATGTTAATGAGATGTATGCTATGTCATATCTGATGTGTAATCTGATTCCCATCTAATACAAAATTAATGAATAAAAAAGAAATGACACAGCTCTGGCCCCCCCAGAGGAAGGACCTGGTGCCATGCACCACCTGCACCACTGGTAGATCGGCCGCTGCTTATGCAACACCATATTCACCAGGAGCAGACCCCCAAGCCACTGCTTTGCTGGGACTCAACATCGCACCCCAAGGAATACAAACGCCTTTGCAAAATGGAATACTACTGCCTCATATTCCGAACTGCAAAATGCGGCTGTCCAGCTTACTAGTCACTGAAGGATTTCCACTTTTACTGAGGTGATAGTGGGGATGGCATTTTCTTGCATTTACTCCTCTCACAGACATAATTGTATCTGTATCTTAGCCCTGGGGAACAAACAATATGATAACACATCAGCATATTGTGTCAGCGACTACTCCAATACCCCAACCAAGCATCCTGTATCTTTCGTCTGCAATAAAAGCAAACCAGCAGCTCCACCCTTGCCACTTTGCTTTCATTCACTGTAAAGTTGCACTTGACTGCCCATACTATGTTATAGGCCCTCCGGGTATCAGGTGTAAAGGAGTTCTGAATGAGGGTGTGGATTGCCCTACACGTTGCACCATGTTCCCACGGGCAATCCACACTCTCCTAGACCACCCGCGGAGTCAGTTTTCCACTTAAAACAAGAAAGGGTGTCAGCAATTAAATTAAAGACCCCATGTACATGAACTGCCCACAATACAATACATTACACTCTTCTCATCCTCGTGGTCCAATAGATAAAATTCCAGTGGGATGAGTGAATAGATTTCAATGTGTTCATGCTTCCAAATCTTCTCCTTTAACTCTTGCTTTAAGAGAAAGTCCAAAGGACCAGCCCAACATATGGTACACTGCTGTTGCACCACACCCATACCTAGAATGCTCATTATGACAGAATCGTTCAGAACTTTTCACAGCACTGATCCCACTGTGGGACGTGTCTCTTTTGGCAAAGACATTGACTTAAGGAACCCTTCCGCCCTAGCCCCCATCCCAGTCCTGATGGCCATATGACATCTCTGCTCCCCCTCAGACCCTTGAGGGTCCACCTTTATTTTCAATCCCCCTTTTTATGCCCATGGTTTTCTGCTTTGGCTGATTCTGTCATCATTGGTAATCCTGCTGCTCCCTGGCTCATGTTCTCGCTGCTGGCCTCTCACAGGAACCTGGTTGATCCTGCCTGCTGTCTCTTATCCTCTAAGGCCAGGTCAAAACCCATACGTGAAGTCACTTCTGGTTTTATGTATTATGGGAACAGCCATCTTGGATCTGCCAGCAGTGCCACCTGGAGGACCAGAATGAAGCCTGGATCCTGGAGTGGAGCCTGCAAAACGGCCGTTGTACATCACAAGGCCTTGGAAAGGTAAGAAACAGTGATCTCACCTCTCTCCATAGGTCCAAAAGATCCCCGACCTGGCAGCAGGAAACCCATAACTGAGGGTCTGGGCACTCCTTCATGTGTCTGAAGGATTTAAAGCTTCTTCCTCTTCCACAGGTGCAGATCTCAGTACCTCTCTCAGCTAGCAACCTCCATCAGCTCAGTACCACGCTCTGACCACCTCCATTATCTCTTGGTTTGAAAGCTCCATGAACATATAAGTGGATCTTCAATAAGGCAGGGTCAACCAGGTATAAGGTGGCAGGAAGGTAGGGAATATTAGCTAAACTGACCAGAACTAGGCCATAAAACAGAAGGAACAGAGATGTTCCTCCTTGGACTAGCTACCACATATGAAGCTAGTCCCTAGAATAGCCCACCCCCCATTAAGTACTTACATTATATGGGCTTCTGTGCTTGAACATCTTAAAACATTTAAAGCATAACCCCTTAATTATTCAACTGGGCAACTCAGTCCTACGATTCCTGCCAACAATCCAAGTTTTCAATATATCTCTGCTTTAACCCAGGTGGAATTAATGGAATTGAGTAACAATATTTAATATACAAGCATATGGATGCATAAATCCTGGACTGTTTGGCAATCTTGTAGTACTGAGTTTCCCAAAAGCAGAACATTTTTGGTGGGGCCCCCTTTGTGACTGGGAAAGGCCGAGCCAACTTCAACATAGAGGTGCAGGTAACAATGCTCTGAACTACATAATCACATCATTCTCATATTTGAAAAATCTAAAAATTTAAATAAAAAAAAAGAAAAACATCTATTGTCGTGAATCAGCTTATTATAACAAAATACTGAGAGTCGAAACTATCTTAAAGACGCCCAGCTGATTTCACCCAAGCTACTTCACAGGCTGACACATGACATAGCATTAATCAAAAATAAACTATCCCACCCTCTAAAGTAATAATCTGCAACGAAGCCAGAAAAGTAAGTGCAGCCACATGAGTAAGAGCGTGAAGAAATTCTGATACCTCCAAACCACTTAATTTATTTTAGAACTAAACCCTTGAGAGAGGAACAGATGAAACATGTGTTGGGTTGGAAGGATGTACTCAGGGAGTGGGAGGTTGGCCCGATGTCACAGGACATGCTAAATGCTGACACAGGTCACCTACTGATGACATCACCACAAGATGGATGTCATATGGCTTTACACCCAGCAACTGGCTAGAGGCTCTTCCTAAATCATGAATAAGCTCTGATGACCACAATATTATTTTTCAGATCCACGTAAGAATTTGAGTATTAAAGAACCATGTGGTTTGATTAATTACAATATATTCTGGATAACTAAACGCCTTAATGTGAAAAAATATTTGAGCTATTATCAAAATAAGCATAGCATTACATTTTTATCTAACTATGCAATTATTCTTGACTTCAGGGTTCCACTTCTTTTATGAGCTGATAATCTCTGCTACTTTTTCATAGTGTTATTATGGGATTTTATTAGTTTTATTGAAACTGGCATTTTTAGCTGCCACATTCCAGTTGTGCCGATATAAGCTTCCTCTGCATTCCTCCTACGTCAGAAAATAGAACAGCAGAAACCAAAATAAGGTCCCACTGCGGCATAATTACATTTAAAAGACAATACAGACTGTATTCTTTTTTATTTTACACTAAAAGCATTTTGCCCAAATGGTCCTTTAAAACACAACCTATTAAATGCATGATAGACAATTTGGGTCAACATAGTACATTTAAAAAGCCTGTCAGAGGACTTGGGAGAGGCTAAATTCCCAGAGTGACTATACAGTGTCTCACTTACATGTCAATAGGTCAGGAGACCAGCAGATGGAGGCTAAAGGTTATACATTGCCAGCCTCATTTGCATGTTACTACCCAGAATCCTTAGTTGCAGTGAGCACAACACACTGGTAATTATTTACCGGCACTAGCGACTTGCCCGTCAAAAAATGACGGCAATGTTATGTATATGTTTGTCAAGTTGTTTAGTTATTAACATATATTTTTGACACTTGTAAGTATTTTAATATGAACGTGTATTTTTGTAAAATGTTGATGTAATGGTTTTTTAAAATGTAATTAGTATCTGAAGAATTGTTAACTTGAATATACATTGAATGAATAGGAAAGCCAAAAGTAAAAAGCCTTTTTTAAACGTTGCAAATTTTAACATGAAGTTTAAAATATATGTAAGCAATAACCATCAAAGTATATATTTTTAAACTTGAACTTTATTTTTTATGTAAGTTTAGAAGTTGACAAAACATTGGTATAATTTTGAACATTATAAACAGGAACATAGTGAATACATTTTGTAAAGTAATTTTTTATTAAAAGTATTAACATTTGAATGTAAAAACAATTGACATTTAAATTAATCAGTATTAAAATTTAATTTCTATCACAATAATTGTTAACTTGAATATACATTGAATGTAGAGGAAGGCATACAGTCAAACTCTTCTTAAAACGTACGTAATTAAACTAATTTATTACTGAGCACATAAATTGGCGATAAACATTAATGTAGGTAGTAATCTTAAGATAACAGACAATATTTACATTGTGACTTAAAAGGTGCTTGACCTCTTAACATCCACTTTGTAATATGTTGAATGAAATAACTTCAAAATATATTTTTTAAACTTGTAACATTAGAAACATTAACATAGTGACTTAACATTTTAACATAATTTTTACTAACAATGCAAGGCAAGTATTTTGTGAGGCGAATCATTCATAAACATGACTTCCATTAATTATGACTGAATTAAACAACCAATTGTTATGTATTTTGCAATGCTTTTAAAAAATCTTGGCACCTTTAATTAGTATCCTTCAAAGTTATAGTACTTCATAGTAGACAATGTTTTTAGTAAAAATACGTCCATCTTCTAATAAATCACCTTGACTTTCATTGTTTTCAATGTAAACTTTAATTGCCTGTGGATTTTTGCACCTTGACAACGCAACGTACAATTGACCATGTGCAAAAACTGGTTCTTCCAAGAAAATACCCACAGATTTGAAAGTTTGACCTTGTGATTTATTAATGGTCATGGCAAATGCCATAATAATGGGAAATTGTCTTCTTTGAAGTATAAAAGGGAGACTACTTTCACTTGGTGCTAAATCTATTCTTGGTATGAAAACTCTCTCTCCTCTATGGGTCCCAGTTAAAATTTCAGCATCTATAAAATGGTCCTTTAATTGTTGAACAATTAATCTTGTGCCATTGCATAGGCCTTTTTTGGGATTCATATTTCGCAGTAACATGATAATTGCACCTTTCTTTAGCTGCAAAATATGTGGTGGCATTCCAGAAGGAGTTAAAGAGTTTATGAATTCAGTGGAAAAGTTAGCCTGACTTTCATTGTCATCAGCAAGTACAGAATCAGCACTGTGATAATTTCTTTGTGGTGCATAAATTTTTTTTAAGATTTTATTATTGAGGATTAATGCATCTTTATTTTTACACGTCAGTATGACTTGGTTGGCAAGCTCGGAATATTCTTCGTTATTTATGCTCCCTTCAAATATAGCCGATATAATATCTTGTTGACAAATCATATGAGGTGGGATCTCTACAGTGTCGTCAGGTAAATTTAGTATTTTTTCTGTTCTGCCTTCTCCAATTTTAATAAGCCAATCATTGAAATCAGTTTGGCCTTCTGATCTCATATTTTGTTGCAGTTGAAGATGGGTAAAATGTTTCCATACTGTACTTGACTTTATACATGTTTCGATAATGTCAGTTCGATTTCCATGTACAACAACAGGTAATGTTTGTCTAAAATCGCCACCCAACAACATTACCTTTCCACCAAATGGAAAAATATTATCCATGACTTCACGAAGCAAACGGTCAATACATTGGAGGGCATAGCATGACATCATTGTGGCCTCATCTATTATAATTAATTTACATTTCTTCAATTTCTTTGCTTGTAAGGATGTCATGCGAATATCTGACACAGAATTTTCTAAAATAGGCACTGGCAGTTTAAATCCACTATGAACAGTTCTTCCACCTTCTAATAAAAGTGCAGCAATTCCAGTAGTGGCAAACGCCATTGCTATTTTTCCTTGTGCTCGTACTGAACTCATTAATAAATTGTACAAATATGTTTTTCCTGATCCGCCAGGTCCATCAAGATAGAAATAACGCTCTGTCACCATGTCATCATCTATAGCATTTTTAATGGCATGAAATGCTTGCAATTGTAGTGTATTTAAAGTTGCAAGTCTTTCTTCTGTTCTTTCTGCTTGTAGTTGAATGTCATAGTCTTCAAAGTTAATGTCATCTATAAGACCTGGATCAGGCAAATTAAAACTTGCACAACTTAATCCATGAGTTAAAAAGACTTCTTGGATTTCCATTAACGCTTTTAAGTGTGCAATGGGTTCATTGTATCGTCGCATAAAGTCTTCAGCCATATTACTTTTAAAAGTCTCCCACAAAGCTAATGCATTTGGAGCATTTGAGAAGATACAAATAAAAGCAAATTGTTCTCTCATCTGTCGTGGCATTTGACATTGTGCTGCTTCTTCTAAGCATCTTTCCCACTCTGTATCATCAGCGAGTAAGTTTCTATGTCTTGCAGCTAAATGGAAGGATTCATATACAATGTCATTAACAGTTCTTAAGTGTTCAAAACTTTGTGCTCCAGGAACATTTAAAAGTAATATCCGTAAGCAAAAACGTTCAACATCTCTTGGACTGACTGTGTAAATTCTTGGAATAATTTTATTGCCTCTGGTTTTTCTTGGTCTCCATAATCCATTCACAAAAACATAGTGATATGGAATTTCAATATATAAGTATTGTGTTGCTTCAGCATCAGTGGAATTTAATGCAAACCATGCAGTTAGTGTAGTGTGACGATCTTCACTTTGGGCCAATGCATTCCTTTCATTTCCAGCATGGAAATAGACTAAATGTCGTTGTGGCAAATGTACTGCTAACCTATATACTGCATGTGATCTATCATGCATTTCAAATTTTAAAAGCCGCCACATAGCTTCTGGCGCACTGACATAGCGAGCATCTACATGAGATGCAAGTTCATCATGTACTAACTCACTACTTTCAGGGTTGTCTGCACTTTTGACGACTACAGTAGCTGCATCGTAACCTTTGTAAATATATTTGTAGACATATTTAATGGATTTGATGGAAGTGCAGGCTTCTACGTTGATGTGGGCGTTGTACTTCATGAGTAAATGTGGATTGTAGGGTACTACATATCTATTGTCCACTTTTTTCCCACGAATAATGGCACTATCTCCTTCTCTTCTTTTATAAAGTGGATATCCATCACAATTGGCATAGGTTTTGTCTCTATAATCTTTGGGAAATTCTTTGGAACATTTATTATTTTCCATACATGGTGATTGTGGATTAAGGTCACCACAGGGTCCATGAATCATGCGATGAGTAACAATCTCATATAGTCTACCATATAGTTCTGGATCTGGTAGTTCAGCAACAATGACTGCATCCACTTTGTCTGAAGTATCTAATTTATCTTTTTCTTGAAGTATTATTAGAAGATGTGCATGTGGAAGGCCTCTTTTTTGAAATTCAATGGTATATACATAAGCAAGACATTTGCCAAATAACTGATTTATAGTGAAGTCACGTATTAATTCATTTAATTTAATCTTAAAAACTCTGGCTACTAAATCTGGTCGATCTGAAGCAGTTTGTCCAAGAAGTAGATTTAGTGTAATTTCTGGCCATTGTGGATTACATGTAAATGTCACAAATAAATCGGGTTTGCCAAATTTTGTCACAATAGCCATAGCATCATTGTATCTTTCTCTCATATTCCGAGGAGATCCTTGAAAGGAAGATGGTAAAATGATGGCTTTGCCAGCTGTCATGTCTCTGCTTGTAGCCACGTCAGCAACATAGTCCATGAGTCCAGAATATTGTTCTACACGGAGTTTATCTTGTTGATATTTGATAAAGTTTAAATTATTTGCCTCAACTTGCAAATATGAATCAATAATCCATTGTTGTGTTAGTTTCCCACCACATAAAATTGGATTAAATACATTGCGAATGGCAATTTGAGCTACTTTAAATTCAAGCATAGAAACATTATTTCGGATTCTGGCTTTAGCATTTGGGTAACTGGGAAGAGTTAATTTTGGTTGCCAACCTGCTTCTCCGTGTGGGAAAAAGATGGGATATGTCATTGGATCTAAATTTGGACTTAAGATACTCATATTAATAAACGGTTGGTCCTCATTTCTAGGATATATTCGTATGTCTCTTTGAAATGGTGGTTCTCCTTCATCATTGTGAAACACCATTGCAACCTCATTTGTTGTTGGCAAGTTATAACGACGTTTATCAGTATGTCTGTCTCTTTTAAGCACCATATTAACCTTCGGCATTGGTAATTGATGTGTTTGTGAATGAAGTAGTTGTTCATTTTCTACTTCTGCCAATTTTTTATAAGCTTTACTGTAGGGATTGTTGTCCATAATGTTATTTAGCTCTATGAAAACAGTGGGTAAGCATTTTTTATTTTCTTCCATCTGCATACGTTGGTCAACAGCTTCCATTGTATCTAGGACATATAGTTGAGCGAATTTTCTTTTATTTCCTTCCTCTGGATGTAAATGGGAAGTGCGATGATAAATTTGTCCTTGGACTTTAAAACAGTAAGGACCATGTCCTGGTACATTAGCAGCTAATGTTGCCCCCATGGATGCAAAGGATATGGCACTATTGTAGGATCTTATGTTTGTCTTAAAATTTTTGTAGTTTGGAAAAGTAGGTTCAGTCATAATATTTTGTAAATAAATTGGAAATTCTTTCCTTTCTGGAAGTTTGAACTTGCCTTTTTGACAACAACTAATAAATTGTCCATCTCTGGGTCTCTCCTGTTTAAAATAATAAGCCTCACAAAACTGACATTGAGTAGTCATGTCCCCACAACTATGAACCTCTACTGCTAAAGACTTGAGTAGAGGACAATTTGCAAAGCATATAGGATTTTGCCTTTCATATTCATCAGGTGAAATGTCATATAATGTTTCAACAACAGGTTCTAAATGTTTTGTTTTTTTCGTTGCTTTTCTTGGTATATGTTGTATTGTTTGAGGTAAAATGTCATCTAATGTTTCATGAAACGGTTCTAAATGCTTTGTTTTCTTTGTTGCTTTTTTTGGTATCTCTTGTCTTTTTTCTGGCAAAATGTCATCTGATGTTTGAGCAACAGGTTGTAAATGCTTTATTTTCTTTGTAGTTTTTTTTGACATATCTTTAATTTCTGCAAGTGACAGTCTTTTGCTTGCAATTCTTTTGCGTTCTTTTTCTCGTCGAATTTCCTTCTTCTCCGGTGTCTGCTGGCTGTCTGCTCTCTGTCGTCGTTCTCTAGCTTGGCGTCTTTTCTTTTCTTGTTTACTCTCATTATCAGCCATGTTAATCTGTAAAAATAAAATAATGTACCATTAGTTTATTTTGAGATGTTAAGTTGTTTTTCATGACATATAGTTATCAATAGTGTGTTAACATTTTATAGTTAATCAATTTCAATGCGTTCAATTGAATAAAAGTCTAAATAAGGGCATGAGATAATTATTTAAAGACATTTTTATTTATTAAACATGTATCCAAAAGCAAGTGTTTCAGTAACTAAAAAGGTATTTTAAAAAAGATGTTATGTCCTTATTTACAGCACTATTCAATTTGTCAAATGGCAATTAAATTAGGGTTTAGGACTGGAATGTTACAATGACAAATTGCATAGATTCTGTGTTTTTAGACTTTTTTGGACTATGCCAATTTATTTTTTAAGTTTACATTGAAGTTTGTATTTATTGTTAAAGATTATTGGCCCTAAAAGACAAATAAGAGATAGATGATAGATACTACTTTTTATACTGTACCTTGGTTGAAGTTTGATTTCAAGCAAAATTCTTTGTTGGTGCTGTGTTGAAAGCCTTCGTCCGATGGTCTGGTCCTGTGTTGGAAGTCCTCGTCCGATGGTGTAGTCCTCTGTTGAAAGTCCTCGTCCTCTGGTGTGGTCCTCAGTTCCAACTCCTGTTCCGATGTTCTTGATGCAGTATCTGTTATAAAATAAAAATGAAAATGTTATGTTATTTGAATGTCTTTGTATTAAAGAAAAAATTGCATTATTTCTGTGTTTTTCTACAATCCTTTTTGGTGCGCCACAATTTTGGTATGCTTCTGTAGGCTATTTTCTAAGGCTTATAGGTGGTTAAACATTAAAGAAGAATATTAATTAATTTTTCTCTTTTTTTACTTGTTATACTGTACCTTGGTTGAAGTTTGATTTGAAGCAGAATCTTTGTTCGTCCTGTGTTGAAAGCCTTCGTCTGATGGTCTGGTCCTGTGTTGAAAGTCCTCGTCCAATCGTCTGGTCCTCTGTTGAAAGTCCTCGTCCGATGGTGTAGTCCTCTGTTGAAAGTCCTCGTCCAATGGTCTGGTCCTCTGTTGAAAGTCCTCGTCCGCTGGTGTGGTTCTCAGTTGAAACTCCTGTTCCGATGTTCTTGACGCGGTATCTGATATAAAATAAAAATGAAAATGTAATATTATTTTAATGTATTTGTATGAACTAAAAAATGACATTATTTCTTTGTTTTTCTACAATCCCGTTTGGTGTCCACCACTTTTGGTATGCTTATTTAGGCCTTTTTCTAAGGCTTATAGATTGTTAAACATAAAATAAGTATGTAAATGTACTTTGGTATGTGTTTGTGTGAGTTTTCATACTATCCTGTTTGGTGCGCAGCACTGTTGGTATGCTTATTTAGGCTTCTTTCTAAGGCTTATAGGTTGTTAAACATAAAATAAGAATGTAAATGTAGTTTGCTATGTGTTTGTGTGAGTTTTCATACAATCCTGTTTGGTGCGCACCACTGTTGGTATGCTTATTTAGGCTTCTTTGTAAGGCTTATAGGTTGTTAAACATAAAATAAGAATGTAAATGTAGTTTGCTATGTGTTTGTGTGAGTTTTCATACAATCCTGTTTGGTGCGCACCACTGTTGGTATGCTTATTTAGGCTTCTTTGTAAGGCTTATAGGTTGTTAAACATTAAATAAGAATCTAAATGTAGTTTGCTATGTGTTTGTGTGAGTTTTCATACAATCCTGTTTGGTGCACACCACTGTTGGTATGCTTATTTAGGCTTCTTTCTAAGGCTTATAGGTTGTTAAACATAAAATAAGAATGTAAATGTAGTTTGCTATGTGTTTGTGTGAGTTTTCATACAATCCTGTTTGGTGCGCACCACTGTTGGTATACTTATTTAGGCTTCTTTCTAAGGCTTATAGGTTGTTAAACATTAAATAAGAATCTAAATGTAGTTTGCTATGTGTTTGTGTGAGTTTTCATACAATCCTGTTTGGTGCGCACCACTGTTGGTATGCTTATTTAGGCTTCTTTCTAAGGCTTATAGGTTGTTAAACATAAAATAAGAATGTAAATGTAGTTTGCTATGTGTTTGTGTGAGTTTTCATACAATCCTGTTTGGTGCGCACCACTGTTGGTATACTTATTTAGGCTTCTTTCTAAGGCTTATAGGTTGTTAAACATTAAATAAGAATCTAAATGTAGTTTGCTATGTGTTTGTGTGAGTTTTCATTCAATCCTGTTTGGTGCGCACCACTGTTGGTATGCTTATTTAGGCTTCTTTCTAAGGCTTATAGGTTGTTAAACATAAAATAAGAATGTAAATGTAGTTTGCTATGTGTTTGTCTGAGTTTTCATACAATCCTGTTTGGTGCGCACCACTGTTGGTATACTTATTTAGGTTTCTTTCTAAGGCTTATAGGTTGTTAAACATAAAATAAGAATGTAAATGTAGTTTGCTATGTGTTTGTGTGAGTTTTCATACAATCCTGTTTGATGCGCACCACTGTTGGTATGCTTATTTAGGCTTCTTTCTAAGGCTTATAGGTTGTTAAACATAAAATAAGAATGTAAATGTAGTTTGCTATGTGTTTGTGTGAGTTTTCATACAATCCTGTTTGGTGCGCACCACTGTTGGTATACTTATTTAGGCTTCTTTCTAAGGCTTATAGGTTGTTAAACATTAAATAAGAATCTAAATGTAGTTTGCTATGTGTTTGTGTGAGTTTTCATTCAATCCTGTTTGGTGCGCACCACTGTTGGTATGCTTATTTAGGCTTCTTTCTAAGGCTTATAGGTTGTTAAACATAAAATAAGAATGTAAATGTAGTTTGTTATGTGTTTGTGTGAGTTTTCATACAATCCTGTTTGGTGGGCACCAATGTTGGTATGCTTATTTAGGCTTCTTTCTAAGGCTTATAGGTTGTTAAACATTAAAATAAGAATGTAAATGTAAATCCTGTTTGATGGGCACCACTTTTGTTATACTTATGTAGTGTTTTTTCTAATGGTTATACATTGTTAAACAATCACATTTGAATGAGGCCCTCGGCCATTAAACATATTTAGGTCCTGAATCAATTGCGTTTTGACCAATTGAATAGGGCTCTATATAAGCACATAAAATATTTTTTGACAGAAGTTTTTAGTTAGTGAAGACCTATTATGTGCTTATATAAAGCCCTATTCAATTAGCCAACTCACAATTGAATAAGGCTCATGGTTCGGTTCTTTTTTATACTTAAATACTTTACCTTGATTGAAGTGTGGAATGACAGAGGGTCCCCTCCTGCCAATCTTAATCCGCCGGTCTTCTTGTAGTGTCTGTTTGAAAAATAAAGTGAAATAGTGAATTATAGAATTGTTTATTTGTATTTAACAAAGCATGGCCTTTTCAGCATTTAAAGTATTTTTGTATCTTACCTCTTGTTCTTTGTTGGTGTTCTTTAAAAGGGATTGTGCTTCACAGTGCACAGTGCAAATTGTTGAGAGACGCTGTTGATGCAGAGTCTGTTTGAATATTTAAAAAAGTAGAAAGATTGAGTTTTAGGTGATCTATTGAATTGCAGTAAATTAATTTCATTGAATTATACTTCTGTAATTAATTTGAATTAACATTATTTTTTGGTGGGTGCTACACACATATGTCACATACATGAAGCACATTTCCATAGTTGAAAGTAATTTTTTTGTGTGAGTGTGACATATCAGTATACATGAATCATATTTTAATTGTTAAATTAGCCTTATTTTTATTTTTGGCCAACATACATAAATGTGTGTGTGACATGTGACTATAGATGATACACATATATGTGCGTGTCACATATCAGTATACATGACTCATATTTTAATAGTATTTTAATAGTTCCAACTTATTTTTTTTTAATGTAATTTAAATGTAGTTGTTTAATTAGTTTGTTGCAGGGGCAATACACATAAATGTGCGTGTCACATGTCACTATACATTATACGCATAAATGTGTGTGTCACTTGTCAGTATACATTATACGCATAAATGTGCGTGTCACATGTCAGTATACATTATACGCATAAATGTGCGTGTCACTTGTCAGTATACATTATACACATAAATGTGCGTGTCACTTGTCAGTATACATTATACGCATAAATGTGCGTGTCACTTGTCACTATACATTATACGCATAAATGTGCGTGTCACTTGTCAGTATACATTATACGCATAAATGTGCGTGTCACTTGTCACTATACATTATACGCATAAATGTGCGTGTCACATGTCAGTATACATTATACGCATAAATGTGCGTGTCACTTGTCAATATACATTATACGCATATATGTGCGTGTCACTTGTCAGTATACATAAACCTCTTTGTCTTGTTTAATTTTTTTTTTTGATGTCCTGTCTTGAAAATAAGTAATATATTATAGCTTACCTCTCAGTTGTAATTTGCACAATGTAAAGTAGTAAATTAGGAAAGAATTATCTTCTCAAGTTTTAGCAGCAGTTATCTTCGAAGTCACTCTGTTCATCACCTGAGGAGAAATGTATTTTTCTCTGTCAAATAGACAGTATTTATCAACTTGTAGAACATTCTGGAAAGTTAGACCGTTAGAACGTAATACGCATGCGCTATTTGCGTTCCAGCTTACAATTTGCGTTCCATCCGCCATTTTGTGCGTAGTAGTGGTTAAAATGGTGTTTAATATGAGTGTGATCCGTTCCGCATAGTATGTGTTTCATTATTGCGAGTAAGTGTAGTGTAGTTACGTCTGGAGCCTCGTTTTCGTTTTGTTCGGCGGCCATTTTTTCTCTCGCTTAGCCGATTTTCGTTCATTTAAACTCTTTGTTTTGACTTAAATGGACGTGTAAATGAACTTTTGGAGGTGCCGGATGCCCCCCCGTGCTGTAAGTAAGCTTTTTATGTGTTTGTTGTGTTTATTTCTTGTGTTTGTGATGTTTTGATGCGCGGCGGTTGGAATGGGTCTTTCGCGGCCGTATTTTTTTCCGATGCGGCCGTATTTTGTTGCGATGTTGCCGTATTTTTTTGCGATATACGCAGTTAGCTTTTACGTGTACGACGCAGTGTATTTGTTTCTAAGTCGTGCGTATGTGTGTTAAAAGCGTGTGAAGGGCCTTTTTTACTGTTTTTTTTGTTAAGTCTTGCGTCTGTGTGTCTGGGTGTAAGCGTGTGAGGCGACTTTGAGTTTTTTTTTGTTATGAAGTTGTGTGTGTGTGTATGTGTGTGTTAACACAGCCGATGTTGGGATGCTCCCACCACCGCAAATGCGGACCCTCGCTTCGCGAGGATCCGCATTTGCGGGGACGTTGTTGGGTTTTTGTTGGCTGGGCGGTTGGGTTTATTCTGTTAAAAAAGTCGTGTGTGTGTATGTGTGTGTTAACACAGCCGACGTTGAGCCTCCACAACCGCAAATGCGGGCCCTCGCTTCGCGAGGACCCGCATTTGCGGCGAACTGCGTCCCTCGCTTCGCGAGGGACGCAGTTCTTGCGGGCTCGCTACGCGAGCCCGCAAGCGTGAGCAACGACTCGTACGCTCACAACTATATATGTGATAAGACAACCTGAAGTACACATACATTAATTGTATTTTCTCATTACAGACACTGTAGCCAGGTGTATTAGTGTTTGTTGTTCCCAATGTTATTTAGGAATATATGCTCTACTGTCAAATTGTTGTTGTTGTTCAGTCCTGTCCGACCCTTGGTGACCATATGAAGGCAGCACACCAGGCACACCTGCCTGTGTTTCAGGTTGGGCTCATCCATATGGTTTTCATGGCAAAGATACTGGAGTGGGTTGCCAGTTCCTTCTCCAGTGCTCCGTGATCTGTCAGATCTCTCTGCTCTGACCTTCCATTCTTGGGTGTCCCTACATGGTATAGCTCACAGCTTCATTGAGGCCCACAAGCCCCTTAACCACAACAAGGTAGCGATCAAGGGGGGGCTTCTATCAAATACTATACCTTATTTAACCTCGCTACATCCTATCCCCAGTCCTATTGTAGTTATGGCATAATAGTGTTAGTCACAAGTATCCAAAACATATACATATATTATACATATCTTAGCACCATTGACGTTAATACTGTATTCACACAAGTTAAAATAATAAAACCTAACTTTTAATACTGTTTTACCATAATGGAACCAGAATCCCTTTGATAAAAACATTATTAGAAGTTAAGTTTTATTCTTGTCAACTTCTATAAATACATTAAATGATTCATTATAAACGAATGCTGGACAGGCACAGACACCCGACCAGTAATTAGGAGTATTAGAGCAGTAAATACGGAGGTGATAGTGGGGGCGGCATTTACTTGCATTTACTCCTCTCACAGACATAATTGTATCTGTATCTTAGCCCTGGGGAATACTCAATATGATAACACATCAGCATCTTGGGGGAATCTGCTGCTCTTAGGATTCTGCTGCTTTAGGCCTGGAGTTTGTTGGCCCAGCAGAAATATGTAATTACCTGCATCCATGGCCGGATTACCCATTAGGCAAACTAGGCAGCCGCTTAGCGGAGCTTCCCTGTGAGGGGCACCACTTTAAAAAAAAAAAAGGTTCCTGGCTTAAAAAAAAGAAATGCTGCAGTTCACAGACTGGCAACTAGGGGGTAACTACCTAGAACAAGATAGTTACAACAGGAAAAGGAATTTACATGCACAGAAAAGGGCAAAAATGGGTCTGTGCATACCTTGTGTACTCACTCACAGGGGCTCCTCCACTTCACTGCCCAGGGGCTCCAAAAAAGTAGATCCAGGCCCCGCCTGCATTTAATCTCTAGACCGTTACTGGTTTTAATCTTTATTCTCAATATTAACTAATTATCAATTCAATATCAATTTGAGTGTTAGACGGCACCATGTTAACTGTGGATGTAGTGGCAAATTGTATCTAGATAAATACATAATTCATTTTTAACAATTATATTGTTATAGACTAGGGCTGTCCAGCTTATTTAGTGTGGAGGCCAGATTTTAATTGGCCAATGAACTGGTGGACCTGATTTATATTGGCTAGTAAGCAGAAGGGGTGGATTTAAAAAAATACTTAAAAAAAAAGCATGTTATCTAAAAATATAAATTAACATATTTATATATTGTTGCTGTGAGTCCAAATCCATCTTATACTATAGTCAAAAGCGGTATTATAATGTCAAGCATATGCTGCAAAGGAGCCATATTTAAAACACATTGTGGGCTCATTTTGCATGTCCATGCCCAGATACCCAGAGTGCAGTGCAATCAATGTACTTATTGGGATTTTGAGCAGGAAATACATTTATTAACTTATTTAAGACATGCAAATGTACTCACAAGTGTAAATCTCATCAGTCTACATTATATTTTAATGTTGAGAAGACAGCTAACCAAGCAAAGAAAAAGCTGCTGTTCAACATTGCATATAATATACATTTAATTAAATATTTTAAACTAATGGCCGCATTTATTTTAACACTTGGGTATTAAAAAGGCAGCATTATATATTTTCAAAATACATTTTACTCATTGTCAAAGCTCGTTATTCACAGGTGCACAGTATCATGCAGTGTTCCTTTAAGTAACACAACTTGTAGGAGATTAAATGTAACAGCGCCCCCAATTGTTGCTCTAGTAATCTTGCAAAGCTATTTCAACCTAAAACTTCAGCTAGTTGCATTTAAAATACTTGCTGCATTACCAGAAACTATCTGCAGAGGGCAGCAAATCTTTAAATGTATTTGCTAATCTGGAAGAGGCCTAATTCATAGCTCCCAACATTTCAAGCGGCCAAAGAGGGTAGAGTGACCAGATGTCTCTGCTTTCAGGTCAATTGATTGAGACCACTGTTACTAGGTAAAAGACAGTGCTGATTATATGTGCTCAGTCCAGTCCATTGTGTACACTGTTTAATGCACTATGTATGTGTTGCTGTTATGTCATCCAGTTGCGTCTGACTCTTCGTGACCATATAGACTGCAGCACGCCAACTACATCACTCAGTCACTGCCCCTCTGAGCTCCATCAAATTCATGTTAATTGCTTCAGTGACCTCATCTATCCATCTTCTCTTCTGTCGTCTCCTTCTTCGTGTGCCTTCAATCTTTCCCAGCATCAGAGTCTTTTCTGGGGAATCCTGCCATCTCATTATATGGCCAAAATATTTGAGCTTCAGCCTCATGATCATATCTTCTAGTGAACTCGCAGCACCACGCCTGGCTGGTTGGAGAGCTGATGAGAGAGCCTAGGGCGAGCATAGCTAGGGACAGCAGTCAGGACCGGATCACTATCTAGTAAGTACAGGGCGATACATAGCTAGGGACAGCAGTCAGGACCGGATCACTATCTAGTAAGTACAGGGCGATACATAGCTAGGGTCAGCAGTCAGAACCGCATCACTATCTAGTAAGTACAGGACGATACATAGCTAGGGTCAGCAGTCAGGACTGGATCACTATCTAGTAAGTACAGGGCGATACATAGCTAGGGACAGCAGTCAGAACCGCATCACTATCTAGTAAGTACAGGGCGATACATAGCTAGGGTCAGCAGTCAGAACCGCATCACTATCTAGTAAGTACAGGACGATACATAGCTAGGGTCAGCAGTCAGGACTGGATCACTATCTAGTAAGTACAGGGCGATACATAGCTAGGGACAGCAGTCAGAACCGCATCACTATCTAGTAAGTACAGGACGATACATAGCTAGGGTCAGCAGTCAGGACTGGATCACTATCTAGTAAGTACAGGGCGATACATAGCTAGGGACAGCAGTCAGAACCGCATCACTATCTAGTAAGTACAGGACGATACATAGCTAGGGTCAGCAGTCAGAACCGCATCACTATCTAGTAAGTACAGGGCGATACATAGCTAGGGACAGCAGTCAGAACCGCATCACTATCTAGTAAGTACAGGGTGATACATAGCTAGGGACAGCAGTCAGGACCGGATCACTATCTAGTAAGTACAGGGCAATACATAGCTAGGGACAGCAGTCAGAACCGCATCACTATCTAGTAAGTACAGGTGATACATAGCTAGGGACAGCAGAAAGAACCGGATCACTATCTAGTAAGTACAGGGCGATACATAGCTAGGGACAGCAGTCAGGACCGGATCACTATCTAGTAAGTACAGGGCAATACATAGCTAGGGACAGCAGTGAGGACCAGATCACTATATAGTAAGTACAGGGCGATACATAGCTAGGGACAGCAGTCAGAACCGCATCACTATCTAGTAAGTACAGGTGATACATAGCTAGGGACAGCAGAAAGAACCGGATCACTATCTAGTAAGTACAGGGCGATACATAGCTAGGGACTGCAGTCAGGACCGGATCACTATCTAGTAAGTACTGGGCAATACATAGCTAGGGACAGCAGTCAGGACCGGATCACTATCTAGTAAGTACAGGGCGATACATAGCTAGGGACAGCAGTCAGGACCGGATCACTATCTAGTAAGTACAGGGTGATACATAGCTAGGGACTGCAGTCAGGACCGGATCACTATCTAGTAAGTACAGGGCGATACATAGCTAGGGACAGCAGTCAGAACCGCATCACTATCTAGTAAGTACAGGGCGATACATAGCTAGGGTCAGCAGTCAGAACCGCATCACTATCTAGTAAGTACAGGACGATACATAGCTAGGGTCAGCAGTCAGGACTGGATCACTATCTAGTAAGTACAGGGCGATACATAGCTAGGGACAGCAGTCAGAACCGCATCACTATCTAGTAAGTACAGGGCGATACATAGCTAGGGTCAGCAGTCAGAACCGCATCACTATCTAGTAAGTACAGGACGATACATAGCTAGGGTCAGCAGTCAGGACTGGATCACTATCTAGTAAGTACAGGGCGATACATAGCTAGGGACAGCAGTCAGAACCGCATCACTATCTAGTAAGTACAGGACGATACATAGCTAGGGTCAGCAGTCAGGACTGGATCACTATCTAGTAAGTACAGGGCGATACATAGCTAGGGACAGCAGTCAGAACCGCATCACTATCTAGTAAGTACAGGACGATACATAGCTAGGGTCAGCAGTCAGAACCGCATCACTATCTAGTAAGTACAGGGCGATACATAGCTAGGGACAGCAGTCAGAACCGCATCACTATCTAGTAAGTACAGGGCGATACATAGCTAGGGACAGCAGTCAGGACCGGATCACTATCTAGTAAGTACAGGGCAATACATAGCTAGGGACAGCAGTGAGGACCAGATCACTATATAGTAAGTACAGGGCGATACATAGCTAGGGACAGCAGTCAGAACCGCATCACTATCTAGTAAGTACAGGTGATACATAGCTAGGGACAGCAGAAAGAACCGGATCACTATCTAGTAAGTACAGGGCAATACATAGCTAGGGACAGCAGTCAGGACCGGGTCACTATCTAGTAAGTACAGGGCGATACATAGCTAGGGACTGCAGTCAGGACCGGATCACTATCTAGTAAGTACTGGGCAATACATAGCTAGGGACAGCAGTCAGGACCGGATCACTATCTAGTAAGTACAGGGCGATACATAGCTAGGGACAGCAGTCAGGACCGGATCACTATCTAGTAAGTACAGGGTGATACATAGCTAGGGACTGCAGTCAGGACCGGATCACTATCTAGTAAGTACAGGGTGATACATAGCTAGGGACAGCAGTCAGGACCGGATCACTATCTAGTAAGTACAGGGCGATACATAGCTAGGGACAGAAGTCAGGACCAGATCACTATCTAGTAAGTACAGGGCGATACATAGCTAGGGACGGCAGTCAGGACCGGATCACTATCTAGTAAGTACAGGGCGATACATAGCTAGGGACAACAGTCAGGACTGGATCACTATCTAGTAAGTACTGGGCAATACATAGCTGGGGACAGCAGTCAGGACCGGATCACTATCTAGTAAGTACAGGGCAATACATAGCTAGGGTCAGCAGTCAGGACCGGATCACTATCTAGTAAGTACTGGGCAATACATAGCTAGGGACAGCAGTCAGGACCGGATCACTATCTAGTAAGTACAGGGCAATACATAGCTAGGGTCAGCAGTCAGGACCGGATCACTATCTAGTAAGTACTGGGCAATACATAGCTAGGGACAGCAGTCAGGACCGGATCACTATCTAGTAAGTACAGGGCGATACATAGCTAGGGGCGGCAGTCAGGACCAGATCACTATCTAGTGAGTACAGGGCAATACATAGCTAGGGGCGGCAGTCAGGACCAGATCACTATCTAGTAAGTACAGGGCGATACATAGCTAGGGGCGGCAGTCAGGACCAGATCACTATCTAGTGAGTACAGGGCAATACATAGCTAGGGACAGCAGTCAGGTCCGGATCACTATCTAGTAAGTACAGGGTGATACATAGCTAGGGACAGCAGTCAGGTCCGGATCACTATCTAGTAAGTACAGGGCGATACATAGCTAGGGACAGCAGTCAGGGCCGGATCACTATCTAGTAAGTACAGGGCGATACATAGCTAGGGACAGCAGTCAGGACTGGATCACTATCTAGTAAGTACAGGGGATACATAGCTAGGGACGGCAGTCAGGACCGGATCACTATCTAGTAAGTACAGGGCGATACATAGCTAGGGACAGCAGTCAGGACCGGATCCCTATCTAGTCAGTACAGGATGATACATAGCTAGGGACAGCAGTCAGGACCGGATCACTATCTAGTAAGTACAGGGCGATACATAGCTAGGGACGGCAGTCAGGACCGGATCACTATCTAGTAAGTACAGGGCGATACATAGCTAGGGACAGCAGTCAGGACCGGATCCCTATCTAGTAAGTACAGGATGATACATAGCTAGGGTCATATGATTCATCTAACCAGAAATGAGAGAGTAGAGTTACTGCGGCACCGGTGGGCGGTAAGGAAGTTTTACCATTAAAAGTGGGCGATAGGTATTAAAAGGTTGACGACCCCTACTCTAGACCTTTTGAATCACAATTCTATGTTTCAGTTTCAGAAATGGAACAACATTTTTTGCCAAATGGCAACTCCCATCTCTACTCTAAGTATGGATCTGTATGCAGCAAACTACACCGACTGTTCATCATTTCTAGGTGTACTCTTTAATATAAAAGAAACTTCAGTTTAGATGGAATTTACCCTTTAAGGTGGGCCGACTTACCAGAAATGGCAGGTAAACCTCTTGGTACCCTGACTGGAATCAAACCGAGGTCGCAGAGGTTAAAGCACCATATCCTAACCACTGGATCACATAGGACTAAGTGGATACCACTGCCTACCTTATTTCTTGCCACCTTTGATGTGGGAGACATATAGCCCTATTAAATTCCCACAACATGTAAAACCATAGCCTGTAACGTAGCCCATAAGATTTACGGCTATTAAATTGGCCGCTTAAAGCAACTGGCCGACGACTTGCGGGGTAAGGATGAAAATATCCTACAGAATGTCGAAAATGCACTTCGGAGCTGCAAATCCATCGATCTGTGAAGCCAATAACTGCTACATTCCAATCACGCTATTAAATTGCAACTAATTCACTGGCGTTCAAGTCCGAACCCGCAAATGGAGCCAAAAAGCCAATGGGTACTAGAGAGGTCCTGGGGGGGGGGGGGGGTTAAACTCCTATCTGTAGGACTGTAAATGTAAATATACACACACTACTGTACTCCTGATTAAAGGGAAAGTGATTTTAGGTATTAAAATTAATAGCACAACATTCTCAAGCTTGCAAATCTGCTATATAAAGTACTTTATCAACAGCCTTATTAAATTGCGATTCAGTAAATTTAATAGGGCTCTATTTACGCACATAGCATAATTTATTTACAGAAGTTTTTAGTTAGTGAACTTCTATCCAAAGGCAAGATCTTCACTAACTAAAAACTTCTGTTAAAAAAATATGCTGTGTGCTTAAATAGAGCCCTGTTAATGTTTAATTTCCGGGTTATATCGATCCCGGCAATCAATGTGTTAATACATATAATGGAACTCGCATGGACTAGAATATCATATTTACTGATTTATTAATATTGCATTGTTTCTGGAATGCGGGTCCGATCGAAACTCGTAATCGAAACCCGTAAGGCTTTGAAATCTAACCTCTGTTTTTCAGAGATGTAATGATGACTATCTCATGTGCCATTGGCTCTGTCTAAACCCGTAACTACGGGTTTGACTAATTGATCGGGTTCACGGCCGCACATCCAACGTGCGAAAAATGGTTTAGTACCCGTTAGCTTTTTGACTCCATTTGCGGGTTGTAGGCTTAAACGCCAGTGAATTTGTTGCAATTTAATAGCCTGATTGGAATGTAACAGTTACGGACTTGATGGAATTTAATAGGGCTGTTGATGAGGGAGGAGAGGCATTCTCTTCCTGGATACATCTTACGTTGGATTTAAGATTTCTACAACATAAATATTATATTTGTACAAGGCCTTGATGTAGAAAGTAGATGTTCACTGTTGACTGTAAACACACTTGTTGAAGAACTACATTTGAGAACAGACAATTTTAAATTGTAATAAAAAAATAAATTATGTTTCAGTGGCAGCTGCCATTTTATTTTCTGCAGATCAACCTCCTGAGGTAGAGACCCAATCCGAGGACAGTGGCAGTTGGGGAGTTTGACTGGGGTGGTACACGTCAAACCGTAACGCAGGTGTCCTAAGGCGAGCTCAGGGAGGACAGATACCTCCCCTGGTGCAGAAGGGTGCAGTATATATATGCAAAATGGAAATGTGTTAGCTAAAACTGCCCGTGCTTTTAACAAGACTAATTGAAAGCTCATTCATTAACAATGACACAATCTCATGAGATATTAGCAGACATAAAACAATAAGAAGAGAAAATATGCAAACATGCAATGCTGCTAAAATGTAACACATGCAATGGCCAGTGTCAACATTATTAACTCTTCATGAGAAAGTTAAAGCTAGAGGAAAGGAAGGCTGACAAGATAGTGGCTGGTCACCCAGGTTCAGCTGACCATGTGTGATGGGTCTGTTATGTCCACATAGCTGTCATCTTCTACATACCTCCCAAGCCCAAAGTAACTAGTCCAAGGGCAGAGGAAAAAAAATGTCAGGCAAGCCAAAGATCAGGGGCCAACAGAAATCCAATGAGGTCAGCAACAATCTGGGTCAGCAGCAAAATATTGGTCCAATAGAGAACCAGAATGGAGCAGGAAGACATAGGAGCAACCAGAAATGCTCCTGTCACAGGAACCTACAACAAAAGGCACTGAGTGGAGCTGCAATAAATAGTGTCAGATGAGGTGTGATTGGCTAGTAGAAAGACCGGAGCTTAACATCAACCAATCAGGAGAAGCAGTATGAATGAGGTGTCTCTAGAACACATAGCTGTAGCTGCTGTAGTACGAGGCTGTCAAACAATTAGGTCGAACCCAACCGTGGACCCTGACAATCCTACAGGAAATCAAGGCAAGCTGGTCATTGGAAAGAATGATCATGAGGCTAAAGCTCAAATATTTAGGTAATATCATGACAATATAGAATTCCCTAGAGATGACTCTGATGCTGGAAAAGATTGAAGGAACATACAAAAAGGGGCGGCAGGGTTGGAGATGGATATATGAGGTAATTGACGCAATGAGCGAAGGGTACCGAGAGCCAGACACAACTGAAAGACTGAACAACAACAAAACAGTAGGTTAAGTGAACTGTACATTTTATATGACAATAATATTGAGAAAGATAACATTAGTTTAATTAATCTATATTGAACATTTATATAAAACATGTTTTTGTCAAAATAATTGCTTTAAACTATATAAGTTTGAACACTGAGGAGGTTTATAAAGCTAAGTTGGCCCAGTACTGCACATTTTACAAAGTGTCTTAAAGGAGCTCTGCTTTTGTAATTAATGATAATCAATTTCATGTAATAATCACCTCTACAATACATTATGGTTGTATATTATTTTTTTTTAAGGTAAGTAATTTGGTGGAGAGGAAACCACCTTTGACATTAAGTGAATTTTTAACTTGGCTGTGATTACATTTTGGGTTGATTAAAACAAATTAAACACAGGAAGGTGATGCTATTGGTTTATTCTCACTTGAGACAAACTTGCGAATTTTGGCCACCTAAAAAGGAATGTTCTTAGAACATTATAAGGTGGGAATCAGATCTTGCAAAGTGGAGATGTCAATGTGATTGGGGAGGGAACGGATATCCCTGGAAGGGATGCAGCATAGTTTCCATTTTAAATCTTATAAATCAGCTTCAAAGATTTTCCCAGAGTTCCAGGAAGGAAACTGAACCATTAACGAAGGTTGAGAGAAGGGTTTCTGTAAGATGACTTAAGGAAAAATGCCAGTAATTGTAGTCACAGTGTATTTTTGAAATGCTTACATTGCTATAATCCTAAAACTAAGTATTTTTATGACTTCAGAGCATGTTCATGGCAGAGTGGAGTGCAGCAACACGGGCAACATATGAAACAAGAAATTTTAGGTGCTACCTCACACTGCATTAAGTATGTTCAGAACAGTAAAAGAAAATCTGTCTGGCACTCTAGAGAAGAAGACGTCATGATCTGAAGTTGGAAGGTGGACGATTTAATTCAAGTAAGATATATCCAGTTCAGACCAGTATGTAATTATAATAGCTCAAGACATGTATCAATAAAAAAAAGCTTTCACTCTTCCAATTTAAAATAAGTTAAAATCACAAGTAAAAATTGGGAAATGAGGGCCAAGTGAGACAAATGGAGATCGCTCTTACAGGTGAGTCTAGATAATGGCAAACAGTGTCTGGGTTTGGGCGTATGCAATCAAAGAAAGTAAGTGGGGGTCCGCCAAGCCTCAGATATCTAGGAACAGCGCTATTCCACTATGTAAGCAAATAGGGTGTGCGTGGATCAGACTCAAAATTTCCAAGATGAGGCTGATAAGGTAACCAGAGTGGTATATGCCTATAGTCCAACACATAGACTCAGAAGACAGGGGGTGATAAAGCGCACACGCTGTGGGGCGTTGGCCAGGGTACAATAGTGTGGACTATGGAAAAATAGTCTAGTACCTATCAAAGAGAGTGGCGTGGATATATGAGGAAAGCAGTAATTGCTCACAAAGTATCACATATTATAATTGTCTAACCTAACTACGATCTGTCGTCACGCTGCGTTGCGTAGTGCGTACGACTTAGCGATGAGCGCCGTTAAACCGCTCTGTTGCGTAGTGCGAGCCGTTGAATCGAGGCGAGCCGTTAAATCGTAGCACTTTGGCAATGAGCGCCGCAGGCGCTCATTGCAGGCGAGCCTCGCGTAGCGAGGCGAGCCGTTAAACCGTAGCAAAAATACGAGCTGAAAAAAATTACGACATAAGCGGCGGAACCAAAACACAAAAAAACCCCACTAAATACACACTAAAAAATAAAATAAAGGTCACTTACAGCATGGGGAACCAGCCAGGACGTCTGGAAGTGAGTTGGAACTCCAATTTAGATCGATTTAGCCGAGTTACAAAGATCGAAAATCGGCTAAGCGAGAAAAAAATGTCCGCCGGAAAAAATGAAAACGAGGCTATACTACTACGAACTGCGTAAAACACAGCCACAGACGTATTTGTTTGACAACAACGAGATAAAGGATGCGGATTAACCGCGCAATGAGTAAAAAGCCAGTAGCGAGTACATTTTACAAAACGCAATTACAGATTTACGCATTAACACAGATTTAACGACTTTGTCTCGCGCAACATCGGATTTCCCGCCTAAACCAACGCATTTGATGAAATATAAGTTGCAAATTACAAAAATATTAATTTTATAAAAAAAAATTTAAATTTATTTTAAGAAAAAAAAATGGGACAAATGTAGCGTCATGTTGTGTGGCAAACAAATTTACTGTTAAACCGTAGTACTTTAGCGGGATTAGCGATGAGCGCCGCAGGCGATCATCGCCTGGTGAGCCTCGCGCAGCGAGGCGAGCCGTTAAACCGTAGTACTTTGGCAATGAGCGCCGCAGAAAAAATGCCGGACGAACAAAACGAAAACCAGGCTACAGCACTATAACCACGGAAAACACGTAAAAACACTGATAATCCACTAAGACGCATACCACACATTATCCGCCATTTTAGGATAATGCGGAAGTACACAGCTACGTTAACGGTTTCGGATTGCGCACGCACACTATTACACTGCACACGTTCATCGCGCTTATACAGCACCTCCACACCACTAATGCTGCTGCAACATCAACACAGATTGCCAGCTCTTCAACACAATGCATAAAAATATGTAAAGTCATTTATTAATTTGAATTCTATATTTCAGTAAGACACAGAAAACAACATTAGCTACCTTACAATTCCATGTGTATATTAATAACTAAACAACTTTTAAAACATACACATCTGATTGCCGTCATTTTTTGACGGGCAATACGCTAGTAAGTATATAATAAGTAAGTAAGCCCTCTCTCAGTGCATATGGCCAAACTCTACCCAGTGACACACATATTGACACTGTTTGACAAAAAAACATAAATAATTATGTGACAGCAGTGAACACATTGCCTGGATATGATACATGTACAGTATACAGTGATTCCAACAAATTTAACGGGCAACTAAAAGCCCTACGGGTCCACCCTGTGGCGGGTGCTCGGTATCTAGTCCCTAACTGGGGTGGCGAAGTAACAGGAGTGCCCCGGTATAGTCCAGAGAGCTGCAGGTGAAAGCGTCCAAAGTCGCACTGGATGCCCTCTTCAAGGCCCATTTAGATTTTGAGCTAATTGGGAAAATACTACTGTACAGAGAGGGCAGTAGCTAAGCAGAAAAGTCTTCAAATGAAGTGGTAGAGCCAAATACAGTTAAGATATTTAATCATGCCTTGGATAAGCACAATACTATCCTGATGCTAAATTATCCCTTTACAGTTTAGCATGCTCATTATAACAGTATAGCATATGGTGAGGATAGAAAGACTACTGATATGGATAGAATGGCAGTGGAGGTGATGAGTGAAGAAGTTACAAAAAGGTGTCCTATATGATGCCAATTCCCCATGAAAACTATGACACTAATATTTGGACAGATTTAAAAATATCAAATATATTAAATTATTACACAGTTTTCCTAACTACGACACTCACAGTTTAGCTTCCTTAAACAATTATTAAAGACGCCTCTAGAGCACCTGGCAGGCTTCTCCACACTGTAGAAAATGGTCCACTTAGCCCTAGACCATATCTCCCCTCCTCTAAGACAGGAAGGATGTAAATGGGAAAGTGTAGAAGAAGCTACACTGCCACCAAACAGCAATATTTTAGCTGAGGATACCATAATGGCTGCTTATTTTTTCAGAGTAACATACTAATTTGTTGTTCAGTTATTACATCTAAAAAGAAAATAAACAATTTTGAGATCAAATAATATATCAATGTTTAAATAGTACAAATAATATTAAGTTGGTTGGCTCATAAGTGAAATTGTTACTTTTTACTTTGACAATGCAGTCTATGTCCCGCACACAGTAAAGCAGAGCTAAGCTGTTTACTGTGCAACAGCTCAAGTCCAGTGAGGCTCTAGCAGCAAATAGATAATTCACTGTGAGCCTTCCCAAATCACTAAATACAACTTATTTCAAATAATTTACACTTCGAAATTGAAATCTACATCTCAATAAAATTTGGAATAAGACAATCTACCACTTGACTAGTGTGTTGACATCCTTGTGTTTTTTTCCTTTGGCCATTGTCTTCTGACAACAAACTTTGAGCCTCATTCAATTAGGAGGCCGCAAGTTCCAGGATATAGACCGTATGTCTGCGGGCCTCCTGCGGGCCTACAGCATGCTCAAGTTATGTTGCTGTTCAATTCGGCAAGACCGCAAGTTAGGGCCTGATAGCAAAATTCGTAAACCATGCCATCGTATGTAGCATTTGCGAGCTTGAACATGATCAATTAAGCAAGACCGTAACTCCCGATGCTGAAACAGTCAATAGAAAAGGAGCCAATTTTCATGAAGGCCGTACAACATGGAGCTGACATGTGAATCAACTAGAGATTCGGGGTCCAATATGCGATGGGCCTAGCGAACCTGCAATCTCAAAAATAATAGAGGCCATTGTGATAGTCCATCTGGGTAGCCTGATAAGTATTAACTCATTGATTCTCGAGATTGATCTAAATCTGAATTGAAATATAAAAATAAATACATTTTGATTGCTGATTTGCGGGCTCGAGACTGTTGTTCAATTAATTCTAATGTATTTCATCACTTTTCCCGTATTTTGAAGTACAGTACAGAATATTTTGTTTTTGCATTTAAAGTGCTCTGGACATGTCTTTAAGCCCTTTGTGAGTCCTCCTTGGAACCCGTAACTTGTGGTTCAAGTTTCACCATTTGCGGCCTTGAAGGCTTGCTTAGCGAGGGGGAATCGGAGCAATTGAATAGCGATTTACGATTTTAGCGTTCACAACTCTTGCGGCTGTGAAAGATCAAAGGCTTGGAGGGGCCTTAACTTGCGATGTGAACCATCGCAGTGAATCGTAGGCCGGAGCCCGTAACACGATCGTAGCCCGCAAAAAGACTCCAATTGAATAGCAAAATAAGTTACGGCTTCCATTTCAGAAGCCCGGATCTCCCGATGCCTCAATTGAATGAGGCTCTTTGTATTCACACTAGAAAGCAGAAAACATGCTGCAATATTCATATTCTGACAAGGCAGATGGTATTAAATGCATTGAGCCATATGTATTGATATTTACTAATGCAAAGTCCTAAAGATTTTGTTTGTTTGTTTTGGACAGAAATCTTTAAAAGATGAAAATATTTAAAAATTATTAATTTTAACCCTATGTAAACAAAATACAGCAAATATCTTTAAAACAATATTCTTTACACATATATATATATATATATATATATATATATATGCGCATGTGTGTGTGACTATTTAAATAACAACCGTGCTGTGCTAATTAATAAATGTCAATATGAAATAATAACTATTTTCCAGTATGCAGTAATTAATACAAGCTTTCACATGTTGATAAGACAGGTATGGCTGCTGTTCCATTGCTGTCCGACTAGTCACATCCCTCATGTGGCCTGCACACCTGTATCCCTAAAAACGCTTTCATCCTAACAATCTGTGATAAACATGGGAGGAAACTGCCAGGAGCAACAAGGGAGAGACGCTGAAAAACATTACAAATTACTGTGTTATTCTGTCTTGTGGGACATTAATGTCTTGTGTCATTGATATCTGTTATCAAGCAGACAGCACACCTGGAGGGTGTTGGCATTAATATGGAACATTATGCAATTTAAGATATGTATTTACTTGTGATTTATATTAAACTTTTAACAAACACTATCAGACATGATACACTATTTGCATGTGTAATAAATTGAGATACTTAAGGTAACCCTCGCAGAGCTGAATAGGAACTTATTATTGTTAATAGTGACGGGCTAAAGACAACAGCAGTATTGTGAGAGGGTTATTCTAGAGTGACCCATGGGTGCTATGTTCCCGCTCTAGTGGTTTTATATATTATCTCCCTAGATACATGGTGCCCTCAGAGTGGCATGTGCCATCTCAGGGTGATGTAAGCAGTCGTGTCTGAAATTAATGCAAGTGGCATCAATCTTGGTGGGAATGGTACAACTATAAAATGGCATCAGCACATATCAGCCTTGACTGATCAAGGACGGGTGTGCAGTGGGTATCCTACCAGAATGTATTAATATATTAATCTATTATTCTCTATCCTACTTCAACCCAACCTTGTCTCGTGGATACCTTAACCTGCCACTAGCTTTTGATCCTGGATTGGATACTTATAAACCCTCTAGACCAGGGGTCACCAAACTCGGTCCTGGAGGGCCGACCCAGGCCTGGATTTGTGGATATCCTTGCTGCAAACAGGTGAGAATCTTGTTTCTTCAGCCATCCTGATTGACTCACCTGTTTGCAGCAAGGATATCCACAAATCCAGGCCTGGGTCGGCCCTCCAGGACCAAGTTTGGTGACCCCTGCTCTAGACCCAGACTTAGTAGGATGTGAGTTGATGTGCATAAGAAGATGTCCTAAAATTACCTACAAAATTAGTTTATTTGCCTGCAGTATCTATCGCAGGGAAAACAGCTGATAAAACCTCATGTAAGGACAGTCTCTTGGGCATATACTGTACCAAACCCTGGGTAAGGGTGAAGAGAATGAGATCTGCTCCAGGCTGCAAAATATACATTTAAATGTACGTTTTTGAAAGCTATATAGTTTTTCTTTAAAAAGCAAATGTATTTTACCTTATCATTCCCCTCTATCTCTCCTCTATTCCCAACCTACATCTCCCAGATACCCTCTTCTCTTCTCAAAAAGCCTATAAATGTTTTCCTCTACCATATATTTTTTCGTATCATCCACATCCTCCTTTCCTCCATTCAATATCCCATTGCATCGTTATTTTTAACCATATCTCCCACACATCCCTTTTGTCACCCACTGCCCCTTTCTTTCTCTTCTATTTCTCCTTTTCTTTCTGTCTATTCTTAATCACCATATACTCTCCCTTAAAAAAAAATCTATATTTCACCCTTTTAACCTCCCTTTCCTTCCATTCTTCTGTTTTCTCGTCCACATCCACTTCTATGCTTCCCCCACTTCCATCCTTCCCCCACATTACTACTTCCACTTACATACCTCTTCCCTCTCCTACCTTTCTCTATTCCCCTGAACAGGCATTTGAGGGATAAACTGACATGTAGGTCTTCTATATTAAGAATTTAAGAAAGGCACTCCCATTTTCATACATCATGTAGCCTGACATACAAAAACACAAACAATACAAGCTTTTGCTGACGCCTTCGAGTAAGGAGGTACCCCCTTTTGGGACTTAGTATAAGTTCCCCTCTCTAATTAGAACATATATAAAATGATGATTATTATTATTATTATTATTATTATCAATAATAATTTTAAAATATATAGATTTGATTACTTTTAAGTAGGATAGAACAGCCTAAACAATTTTTCAATGTATTGTGATTAAAATAAGTTGATCTTGGACTTCTGGGTGTCTGACTGTGACACGGACGTGCACAGAGGGAGCTCCTGCCGTGGAGACAGTATTTGGGCAGATAAAGCGCCCTAAACAAGAAAAAAACAAAAGAACTTACAAGCAGCCCAGGTGGGGAAAGAGAAGAGGGTGATCCGGGTCCCCTACTGGACCCCCCGGCGGTATACCCGGAGCTCCGGAGCCCTGACAAGAGGGGAGGGAGAGACTCCCTTGCGCCAGTGCAGGCAGTGGTGTACTTCCCCAGGGAGCCCAGAGCCTTGGAGGGCGACGGGGTGAGTTGTGGGCACCGGGGGCAACAGCCTCTGTGCTGCTGAGGCCGCCGACCCGGCACAGAGAAGGAGGAGAGAGGCGGCAGGGCCCAAGAGCGCGCGGCCGCCATCTTGGAGGTGGCGAGGGGGGGGGGCCGAGCTTGGAGGCCATCTTGGAGGTGGCACACAGCCTAATTAAGAGGCCCAGCGCTCTGGAAATACCCCGGGGCCCCTCAGGAGACATCGGTGGCGGGGTAAGCCTGAAAGAGCCCTGGCCAGCAGCTACAGAGCAAGCTAGAGAGGCAGCAGAAGAGAGCCAGCCAGTGATAGGGAGGCCGCCATCTTGGCTCAGCCATGCGGCCTGTGTGCTGAATCAGACCTGCAGCTACCACATCCCAGGACTACCATACCATATGAGGTGGTAAAGAAGACCAAAAGGTACCCGGACGGCGGCTGGTCTGACTGCATCCCGCAGGGACTCAGTGAGTACAGAAGGGCTGGGGAAGAAAGGGGCTGGAGCGGCCATTTTCCCTCCTCCTCCTCCATTAGTGCAGGCACATAAGCACATGAATCCATGTGACCTGTGGACACAATATACAAAAACAACACCCCTATACCCAGCGCCAACAGCATACAGAATATATATTTATGTGAGCCTTGGCTTATCTCACAGTCTCCCTTTCATCAGCAACAAGTTTATAACTTTTACACAAAACTAGTGCATCAGCTACAAGCTGCTGGAACCTTATGCTGAAAGAACTTTGGCCTATAAAGAGCTACCTACAATCTCTGCACAGCACCCGGTTTTTGTCATAGCCTGATTAGGCAAGTTGGGGTGTGGGAGACCTACAATCCGCCCGGCGGGAGTACCTGCCCAGCGGAATATACAGCAAACTGACTATACTACTACCTGCGGGTCATTGTTGGCCGAATAGCAATTTAACCATGTCTCCCTAAGATCAAGAAGACATCCCGGGGGGGGGGGGGGGGGACACGCTAGCTCGTGGAGAATGTTGATGTTGTGAGCATATATTACCAGACCAAGCTGGGCGAGAAGATATAATCCAGGGGCCCTGATAGACGATCCAGCCCATTCCTTCTCCCAGACCGAGTCTTTCAAGCACAGCCGGGTTCTTGGGGGTGCAAGCATGAAGATGGGGAAAAATAAGAAGGGCGCGCAGGCAAAACGCATTATAACGGACCACTTTGGACATTCAGGAGCAAGCTCTAGCCCGCCCCATGCTTCTCACTCGGAACCGTCCGAAAACTCTGACTCTGAGGGGCAGCCAGTGGCCCTACCACAACAACACATGCATCTCTCGCCCGAATCATTGGCAATGATTGAGGAAATGTTTTTGGCCCACCTCACAAAAACAGTAGACTCTCTTAAAAAGGACATTGGTGACCTAGGGCAGAGAACCCACCTACTCGAAGAATCCACAGACCACATCGTGGAAGCGCAAGAGAGAGACAGGGCTGAGATCGGTCAGAACTCAACACGCATTTCTATCCTCAAAGAGAAATTTGAGGACCTGGAAAATCGCTCCAGACGTCATAACCTGAGAATAAGGGGTGTACCTAGAGCAGTCCAGGACCTGATGCAGTACTTGAAAGCAACCATCAGCAGCATCTTACCGGACGTCCCAGAATCGATCTGGGAGATGGAAAGGGCCCACAGAGCACTAGGAGCCTCAAAGAACCAGAACTTGCCAAAGGATGTGATAATTAGATTTCTGAGGCAAAAATCAAGGGACCTCATATTATCGGCCTCAAGGAAGATGGCAGTCATTAAGGGCCCGGACAACTCGGAACTCCAAATCTACTCGGATTTGTCTCCCATCACTTTGGCCAGACGGAGAGAGATGAAGCCAGCACTGGAGGTTCTGATCAGACATAAAATACAATATAGATGGAGCTTCCCATTTGCCTTGTTGTTCCAACATAATGGTTCCTCTTATTCAGCCAGCTCACGGGAGGAGTGCCAAGAGCTTCTCAAACGCCTCCACTTGTTGCCCGTAGAGGAATCGAGCGAGGCTCAAGCTAATATGCCGATGCCATTTCCTACCAAGCAATGGCGGGAAGTAATCCGCGTTAAACAGGCAAAGGAGCCCTCTTCAAGGGGAGACATTCTCTCTCTGCGCCCTTCACAGGGCGGACCATCCTGGCAGAGCCCCTCCGCTTCGGCAGACCCTACTTTAGACTGTTTCTTGGGAGTCCTGGAACGTTTTTTTGCACTTGTATCTTCCTCTGGACGGCTGCTGACAGTTAACTGTTTACTCTGTTTGTTTTAGAATGTTGAGGTTTAAGGAAGCTGAACGGCCTATATTCCATAGCCCTAATCGGTGCACTAGGACTAGGTCTAGAATAAGGAATGTGCCAGGTACTGAAGAGACCTTACGAGAAAAGTACTAGGGCCCTTAGTTGTACACTTTAACCAAAATTAGTAGGCCTTTCTACCCCGGCACTACAAGTGGTCATTAGCCAGGTCAGCACCAGTCCTCATAGCGAGGCCCTATGGGTCTTATTCTCCCCCCTTCCCCGACTCATACTCCAACTGTTTCTAGTACCCCTCCCTTTGAGGGTAGTTTGGAGGTATGGTCAGCCCAACCTCCACCCCTGAATCTGCCACTGCAGTTAGGTGGCTAGGGAGGTTCTGTTTATTATGCCCATTAAGTGGTTTACTCGTTTGTTTTTTGTTTATGGCATCATATGTGAAAACTAAAAGTCTAACGTTATTATTACTCTTCTCTCCTTCCTTTGTTCTTGTCTCACCATCTCCTGGCGGGAAATATCTCCACTCCGCTCTACCTCAACACGCTCGGGCTCACAAGCTGAGGTTGTGGGCTCCGTCTGGTCTCCCCGCCCCGCGGGGCCTGGATCCGGGGTTGGGTGAGTCAGCAGCTGATGAGCACTCCTCACTTCAACACAGTCATGGCTAGTGTAGAGTATACATTTGTGACGCATAATGTTCAAGGCTTCAATTCCCAATTCAAGAGGAGGAAGGCTTTCCTTTACTATAAAGAGATTAGGCCATCAGTGCTCTTCTTGCAAGAGACCCACTTCTCCCGTAACCATATCCCTAGCTACTTACACAAAGACTACCCGGTATTTTTCTCAGCGACACAACCTACTAGGAAAGCAGGCACCTCAATACTCATCCACCGAGAGTTCCCCTTCATTTTGGAATCAAAAAAGGTAGATAAGGAGGGACACTATATTATCCTAAATGGCTCTGTAAATGGCCAGCCCATAACTCTAGTCTCCATATATGCCCCCACCACATCCCCTCATAAAATTCTGTTAAGGATCTTGAGGATTCTAGAAACAGAGGCCAATGGGAGGGTGATAGTGGGGGGTGACTTCAACCTAACTCTTGATCACACACTTGACAGATCTAATAGTTTAACGAATGGGCGCTTCTCCAACAAAATAAAACAAATTAATAAATGTCTGGACGGGTTGGGACTGGTGGACGCTTGGAGGGGACATCATCCCAGGACGAGAGAGTATACATACTACTCACACACTCATGGGTCTTATTCGCGCATAGATTCCCTACTAATAGACTCGTCCCTTTTTGACTCCTCCAAGGAGGCTAAAATTCTCCCCTGCACTTGGTCGGACCACTCGGCTGTTCTTATTACCTTGTATATGGGATCCCAGCTTAAACCCCCTTATGCATGGAAGTTGAACGAGCTACTTCTCACAATTCCCTCCCTGCATGAACAAATGGCCGGTGACTTGCAACTATTCTTCGACCAGAATTTGTTCACAGACGTGGGAATTGGTTGGACCTGGGTCGCCCATAAGGCATTTATGAGAGGTACTTGTATAAAGCTAGCATCGGGCTATAAGAAGCAATGTAAGCTGCGAGAATCGGAGCTTAGAGAGGAGTTGAGGGTACTGGAATGTCAGAACCAACTTAATTCTAAGGCCCAGCTGCGCCAAAAAATTGATACTTGTAGACTTGAATTAGATAACCTCCTGAGCGATAGAACAGAAAAGGCCCTCCGGCGCACTAAACATCTATTTTATGCTAAAGCCAATAAACCAGGCTCCATGTTAGCAAGGAGGCTTAAAACAAAATCTGGCAAAACCACTATCTCTAGAGTCAAAACACCTACTGGTGGCATTACGGTGAGCCAAAATGAAATTCAGAAAACTTTTGCTGAATTCTACCAGGATATTTACACCTCAAAGCCCAAAAGCAGTGCAGAAGCCATACAATCATATTTGGATAAATACGACTTCCCATCGGTGTCAGACCAAAATTTAAGCAAACTGAACTCGAATATCACAGAGGAGGAAGTTCAAACGGCCATTAAGAACCTTAAGACGGGCAAAGCCCCTGGGCCGGACGGGTTCACTAACTCATATTACAAAAAGTTTGCGGCCCAATTATCCCCCTTTCTCTGTAAACTATTCAATTCAATTCTTGATGGTGACTCGATGCCCCCAGAGCTTAACAGGGCGGATCTGGTCCTCTTTCCCAAAGAGGGCAGGGACCCTCTCGAGGCCAAGAATTATCGACCGATCTCCCTTATGAACGGAGACATTAAGCTCCTGGCTAAGATAATGGCGGGCAGGGTCTCGGACTTCCTACCAGATTTGGTGCATAAGGACCAAACAGGCTTCATCCCCTATCAACAGACAG
Organism: Discoglossus pictus; assembly: GCA_027410445.1. Taxonomy (NCBI): domain Eukaryota; kingdom Metazoa; phylum Chordata; class Amphibia; order Anura; family Alytidae; genus Discoglossus; species Discoglossus pictus. Next base: position 45,507,874 of record CM050167.1, on the reverse strand, counting down.
CAGATAATATCAGGAGGACGCTGAATGTCTTGCATTCTGCGCAAGTAGCTAGCACACCTTTGTGCGTTCTCGCGCTGGATATCGAGAAGGCCTTCGACACGGTCGAGTGGCCTTATCTCTATTCAGTCCTGGGGAAGTTTGGCTTCGGGGGACGCTTCATTAACCTAATTAAAACACTTTATCATTACCCAGCAGCCAATATTAGATTACCAGGAACAAAGAAAGTGGATATTAAAATTCAGAGAGGGACTAGGCAGGGATGCCCACTCTCTCCACTATTATTTGCTTTGGCGATTGAGCCCCTTGCCCAGGCCATCAGGACCAGATCGGACATCCAGGGCCCGGAGGTGGGATTTCAACACATTAAATGTTCGCTATTCGCGGACGATCTTCTCTGCACTCTGACAAATCCAGTAGCATCGATTGCCAATCTTATGCTGACTATCGATGAGTTTAGCTTACACTCGGGCCTGAAAATTAACTGGGATAAGATTGAGGCGATGGGCGTGGGGATGCGGCAGACGGACATCCAGGTTCTGAAACTTAGGTACAAATTTGTCTGGCCGTCAGACGGCATACAATACCTGGGGGTCAGGATCACGGAGAGAGTCTCAGGGATGTATAAAGCAAACTACCCCCCACTGTTTCGGAAACTGTTAGACGACTTGCAAAAATGGTCTAAATATAATATATCATGGACAGGGCGTATCGCTACTATTAAAATGAATGTGTTACCTAAAATTCTTTACCTATTTAGGACGCTGGCCATCCCAGTAGAAACCCGAGATCTCGAAAGGTTGCAACAACATATTTTTAAATTTATTTGGGCAAACAAACCACCGCGGATAGCTAAGCAGTTAATGTACAGGCACAGAACCCAAGGGGGTCTCTCCTGCCCCAATCTTAGGCTGTATCTAAGAGCCGCCCAACTAGCTTTCTTACCTAGAGCCCACTCAGTCAAACACCAGCCTACCTGGGTGTTTATGGAGAATCAAGATCTCAAGCCCTGGACGTGGGACACTATTATATGGCATCCAGGGTCTAACCAGCCTCCTCCTAAATTTTCCAACCCAATGATTAAACTAACTCTCTCGGTATGGGACTGGGCAGTCAAGAAGCATCAGCTGTCAACCCCGCTATCCCCTCTAACCTCCATTAGTTCCTTCCCAAATTTTAAAGACGTTTTTCACGCAGAGTCCCGTCAGTGGTGGGCTCTTGGACAACTAGATAGGATAAACACCTGGTTCTCCAATGATATAATGTACACACATACTCAAATGCTGGATAAGTATGATATCCCGCCAAGAGAAAATTGGCGCTACCTGCGTCTTAGGCACTGGTTAACATCGTTGGTACAGAGTCTAGGACCCCCAAGATCAACCTGGTTCTCGGTGGTGTGTAAGAACCTGCCTCTGACAAGGGGTACACTGGGAGCCCTGTACTCCTTTTTTAATAGGGCTGATAAAACTCCTAAACCCCCCTTTATGCTCAAATGGGAACAGGACCTGGGAAGGGGACTGGGGCCGGCGGAGTGGAAGGAGGCCTTTACCAATCTGTCTAGGGGCTCTATTACATATAATATTCTGGAGGTGTCGCTTAAAGTCCTACACAGGACATACCTCACCCCTGCTAGAATGCATTCTATGAACGCACAGAACAACGATAAATGCTATAGGGGCTGTCATCAGAAAGGGGAATTTTTGCATACTTGGTGGTCATGCCCAGTGGCTAGGGACATTTGGGAACAAGCTATGAGTCTTGGATCCAAATTATTTGGTAGCCCAATTCGACCCTCAATTGAAAATTGCCTTTTAGGAATGCATATTGAAGCCTTGACTAAAATACAAAATAAGTTATTGCAATTTATTAATTTAGCAGTTAAACAGCATATAGCTAGAAAATGGAAATCCCCAAGGCTTAGCTTAGGTGAGATAATCACCAAGGTTAACTTCATTATGATTAATGAAAGATTAACCAGTACTTTAGAAGATCAGTACCCCCAGTTTTTAAAGATATGGACCCCTTGGCTGGACTCCCAACATAGTATACCGATTAGGTAAGGCACACTAGTCTCTCCTTTGTGTCCCTGGCCCCGGGGGGGGCGGAGGCCGGATGGAGCGTAGACCGGAAGTGATCATGAGTGAGGTAACTAACCAGGAGATGTCTTTTATTCCTTTTTCTTTCTTTCTCTTTCCTTCCTTTTTTCTCTGTGTATTTTTTATTTTATTTTTATTTTTTACTTTTTATTTTTTTTTATTTTTTTTCTTCTCTTCAATTACAGTTTCTGTTTATACTAGATGCTATGTTAAGTTAATTAGTTGCAATTACCAAGTTATATTGGCTAATTTCAGAGTTCCTCGGTATTTTATATATCGAGTAGGCTAAGTTTAGATTTGAGGAGGGAACTCCTCAGTAAGTAAATCACAGAAAATTTATTCAAAAATGTGTGAAGACTGCAGAAAGTTTTCAAATCTGACACTGTGTTTATGTTTAACATATAATGCTTGGCAATGAAGAATCTGTCTATCTGATCTATCGGTACATGCAATGATTTACCTTTGGTCTTCAATAAAAAGATTGGAATAAAAATAAGTTGATCTTTTCTGAGTAAACTAATTCAAATTATCTGATTCGCCCACCATCTTTAGGTTGGAGCTCCATCCATCTATTTCAATCTGTAGCACCGCCGGACCCTTTCTATTTCCTACACAGTTTTAATAGTACAACCTGGGAAAATGTGCTGCACTTCCCGCTCCAGTCTAAAGATTAGAGGGAAATAGAAGTTTTCATTGTAAGTATTTCCCACAAAAGATCAACAATTTGTAATCACAATAAATTGAAAGTTTGTTCATACTGATATTTAGCTACAAAAGAAGGAACTGTACAGTGGCCTTTAAAGACTGTTTAAAAAGGTAAAAAATCCTAAGAAATGTGAGACCACCATACATATTAATCAGAATGAAGGGTCACATAAAGTCAGGATAAAGTGACTGCATAAAAAATGAAACTCAGGGGTATATATTTTAAAAGGGAGAGAAGTAATTAAGCCATCACTTTGGGATAGCAGCTGAGATGATGCATGTCTCTTTAATAAGTTCCAGGCCTGACTGCAGTACTTCCTAATTGCAATCACAACCATGTCTTATTAAATAATCCTTTTTTTAAGAAAAAAAAATACAACTTGTGAATAACGTACTTTCAAACAATTAAAATAGCATGTTATTTTCAACATTTTATCACATTCTTATTGTTTATAAGCCACAGTATAAATTATTTATCAAAAGCTTGTAAATTGTATAATTGTTTTTTGCTGTTACATTTTAATAGATTAATAGATTACCTCTATGTGTATACATCACATTTCTCCATTAACCAAATTTAATGGCAATGAGCTCCCAACATTATGGCTGTCAGCCTCACCTAGGCCCCTATTCAATTCCAAACCCGTAATTACCATCTCGCTGCCCGTATGCCTGCGGGTTAGAAATTTGGTGCAGTTACAGATGTATCCAATTGACTTAAGCCCGCAATTACAGACTCACGGCTCCAACAAGCAAACCATGAACCTGTACATAGCATTTCAGGGCATGATCATTATCAAATAAGCAAGCCCGTAAGTTACAATTTAGATAGAGCCAGTAGTAAATGAGACTGTCATCATGACATCAGTGAAACATGGAGTTCAAACTACAAGTATGATTTGTGATCGGATTTTCAATTCAGAAATGTAGAAAACAATAAAAACCGATAAAGCAACTGTTCTAGTCCATGCAGGTTCCATGATATGTATTAACTTCGGGATGAATATAACACGGAAACAAAACCTAAAAAAAAATTTTTTAATCCAGATTTGTGACTTGAGACTGTTGTGCAATTGATTCTAATGCCTTTCATTGCTTTCCCAGTATTTTTAAGTATAGTATTGTGTTTTTATTTGCTTTTTCAGTGCTACAAACAGGTGTTTAACCCACTTGCAGGTCCTATCTAGTACTCATATCATTTTTTGATGCATTTGCCATTTACGGGTTTGAAGGCAATTGCGGGCTTGTTGAAATATTGTAATTAAATATGGATTTTGCGTCTATAGCACTGGTAACATTTACGGGCTTGAAACATCAAAGGAGAAGATAGGACGGAGTTACGATTTTGACAATTACAGTGATTTTGAGCCTGTAACTCCCAATATAACAGAAGCCAATTAAACATCAGTGACATTTACAGGCTCCATCACAGGCTCAAGTAATTGCAATTTGGAGAATTGAATAGGGGACATATTTTCTCATTGCTCTCCTTGTTGTAGGAAGAGTAAGAGGCTTCTTCTAGATGTTGTTTAGACTGTTATTATGTAATGCCTGTTTAATATATCAATTCTGCTTCTTTAAGGAACCTATGGTAAATACTGGACTCCAGAGCTTATAATCTAAGTCGTCGATCTACCAACCAGTAAGCCTTTAGCATGCTCAAGCTGGCCAGGGTAATAGGACTCCATCGCCCTAAACCATTTCTATCCATCTCATTACAGTGACCTTTCATTAAATGACCAGTGTACAATGAAAAACAAATATACAAACAATGGCTCTTGATTTCTGCCTATTTGCTTCCCCTGCACACCTCCTCCAATGATAAATACATACCCCCACGCAATAACCAGTTCTCAGGATGGGATATAAAAAAATGGACTCCTGTACTTCAAATAGTTTGGACATTGTTTTGTACTCTCTTGTCACACTGGATTTGGGTATCAAATGAAGCACTGAGACATTGACACTGATCCTAAATGTACTCATGTCTTAAGTGCCGTGACTAATCTGACCCCAAAATACCATAGACACACAGTATTGCCAGACAACACTTGCACATTGCACTTATAGGCAGGGATGTATTTATGTTTTATGTTGCCAGGACGTTCCATTTAGATTTATCCTTCTTCTTTCCCCATACAATACCCTCATCCTAAGATTCTCACACATATACATTCATCTTGAGCTACAGTCCCTTTTTAAATACACATTTCTCTGCATATGACCACACTACTCGGTGTCACTACAACATAGTGTGAGATAGATTGCCTAAAAACTGTGCAGCACTTTGCATTGGTCTTGTTGGTCTGGGCCAGGGTTAGGCAAGTTTGGTGCTGGCGAGCCATTCATAGGCCAGGCTTTGTGGATATCCCTGTTGCATAAAGACGAGACTATAGCTTGGTTAGTCATTCTGATTGGCTCGACAGTGCACAGAAAGGAAATCCGGAAATCCAGGCTTGTACTTGACTCGCCTAGCCCTGGTCTAGGCAGAAATACACCAGTGCTTATGAGGTTAAAATTCCACAGAATTTCCATATGTAAGACTAGAATTGATAATTGGTATATGGTTTTCATTGGTATATGGAATTCAAAAAATAAGTACAGTCTTGAATTTATTAATTGTATTACATACAGACTACAGGAAACTCTGTTACTGCCATGTAAGAGCTATCCTATCTATTTACTTTCTATCTTGTTAAGTGGGAGGGAAACTTGGAAACTCAGTTGCACTATCCAGACTGGGGCCCTCATTCAATTGCGATTTGGCCAATTCAATAGTGCTCTAAATAAGCAGATAACATTTTTTTTTAAATAAGTTTTTAGTTAGTGAAAACCTTGTTTGTGGATAGATATTCACTAACTAAAAACGTCTTTAAAAAAATATGTTATGTGCTTATTTAGACCTCTATTCAATTGGCCAAATTGCAATTGAATGAGGGCCTGGGTATTTTGCTGATTAGGAAACAATGTCTTTTTACAATCTGTCTAGGAGTCTGTCCTGATAAGAGTCTTTATTTGCCTCCTTCCTTACAGTAGCCACTGCAGCAACACCAGACCAGTCAAGTAAAAAAGAAAAATAGAGTATACACCCCGTCTAAACTCTGGCTAAATTAGCATAAAATTCATAATTCGTTTTGGCCAATCAAGAGAAAGCAGAGGCAGCTGAAACATTTGTATCAAACTTTGGGGTTCCTGTCTGTGCTGCAAAGCAGCATGGGATTTGAAGTCCGGCACAGATCCATGTTAGAAGGTACTATGTATTTTCATATATATGTCTCTGTACAGCACATACACACTTGATTGCCACCCCTGCAGGTTGTCCATTCCCTGCATCAACTACTGCCGTTTCCCTCTCTCTCTCTCTCTCTGCCCAGCCCCGCCCATCCATATAATTGAATGCTGCAGCTGCACTCCCGTTTACTCAGTAATGAAAAGGTAACACTCAACTTTTCTAAATGAAACAGATTTTTATGCAAATCCCTAGGAGTTTCTTAGGAAACATTTCAAACCCAAGAAAATTATGTGTCTTTAAAATGTAATTTTTAAAAGCTACATTGATGTAAATTTTTTGGGCTAATACTCCTTTTTTGCTAAGCAGTAACTAAAAAACAAAGGAAATCTGCTGTGTAATGACTAAAGTGGCCATTTAAACTACCAGCAACATAACAATTATCAAAATATAACACGTGACTAGTTACTAATCCGGCACCTTTTTTTGATCTTCCGAAGTATCACCCAGCAGTTCAAAGAACTTTGCTGCAGTTTAACAATTTGAATAACTAAACTTGAGACAAAATGTTTTTAGAAAGCACAATAAATAAAAGAATAAATACAACCTTTATATTTTGAACGTTTATATGAAATTATTCTTTACTACACGGTTCCATTTTATTTTCTCTAATGATTTTGTCACCTGTCTTCTTAGGAGGGTGTGTTCTTATAAACTAATAATCTTTCCATAGTGCTAGCAATAGCAGATTTAGCTGCCCCATTCCTATTGTACAGACAGAAACTTAAAAATCTTCTCTGACCACAGGAAATAGATAAGTAGACACCAAAATGGTTGATTCCACTACAACCTAATTGTGTATAAGGGATAATAAATTACATTTTTTTTAAAAACTTTTTTACATTCTAATAATGTAATTTTCAGTTGTACTTTTTCAACATAGAATATCTTAACTATAGGACTACAAGGTTCATTTAAGAGAAACATCTCATTTGAAGCAATTTTCAGCTTTTTCCAGGTGTTATGTATCTTGTTATATGACTGGAAGCTTTTACTCCATGACAGTTATAAGACATTTTTCTCCAAAGGAATGGTAGTTTGTTTGACTAGACTGCAAAATATGGTTGTAAAATTCCCCATTTTATGTCAGCCTTATGGGGGTAAATGCACACACTCCAAATGCAACTGCTCCTCTGACATCAATTAGCCTCTTGCTATCAACAAAGTGGATCAACTTTATCTTGACATAATATATCAGGTTTATAGAGAGATTTTTCTTACTTATTTGAACTCATTAATATTAGTCAGACCTTCTGAAGTACAATTTTGGCACGAAGAAGCACTTGTAAATCTATATAATCCATGAAAAGAACCAGGATTTAAAGCACAACTGAAAGTAAATGGAAAAAAAGTAAGTACTTATCGGCAGCAGGGAAGCAGAATGAATGTATACCGTTAAAAAGATCATTCTAAACACACATATTTCACATGGCACAATAGTCCTCTTTTCCCCACAGAACTTCCCAGAAATCAGTATTTTCACTGTATGCTAAGAATTCTGGGTAGGGACATGCAAATGAGGCTCAAAACATACCACCTCTTTTTCTCAGGCCCACTAACATGTCATATTAATGCTGTACACTAATCCATGCCTACATTCTTAAACTTGCCTGATAGCAGGGCCCTTAGTCCTAAATGGATACCCATGTTACCCTTGGTGTGGCAGGCCTGGCATGCTCACCCTACATACTATTTATACTGTCGTTAAACTGTATTTTCAATAAAATGTATTTTCTTTTAATGTTATTGTGAAGATCCTCCCCGGAGTTCTAGCACCTCTTCTCTTCCATGGTTGTTCCAACGACCACTGAAGAGATTATTAAATTGCTGTTCTGGTCCCCATGGAATGACTATTGAAAGTATGAACTTGCCCAAAGACCCAACCCATGGTGGTGACAAAGGAGTGCCAAGGACTTTATATTAAATGACTAGCCCACTGGAGCCCAGTCCCCTGTTTCCCCACATTGAAATTCTTTCCTTCATGTGTATGATCTGTTTTAGGTTATGTTTAATAAATAGGCCGGCTAAAAGTGTGGCAGGTTCCTCCGGGCATTCTTTTCCTAACTAACCTTCCCCCGACTTAATAAAGGCTGATCGGCCCAGGGGAAGTCAGAAGAGAGGCGACTTATGTTCCCATGAGTGTAACCTCTCGTCCCAGAGACTCATCAGATACTCCCCAGACAGGCTGCTCTTTGTTGTTTAGTCGTTCAGTTGCGTCCGACTCCCTAGGGACAGAAGCACGCCAGGTCCATCTGTCAGTCACTGTCCCTCTGAGCTCCATCAAGTTCATCGCTTAAGTGACCTCATCTATCCATTTCCACCTCTGTCATCCCCTTCTTCTTATTCTGTAGGGAATCCTGCCATCTCATAATATGGCCAAAATATTTGAGCTTGAGCCTAATGATCATAACTTCTAGTGAACAGTTTGTCTTGATTTCCTGAAGTACTGATTTATGGGATCTTCTTGCAATCCAAGGGACTTTATGCTAACACTGCAATTCAAAGACATCAATTCTACGGTGCTCAAACTTCTTTATGGTCCAGCTCTCACATCCGTATATAACTACTGGGAATACCATAGTTCCAACAATGCAGACCTTTGCTGATAGTTTAATATCTTTACTTTTTACTAGGTTGTCCAAGTTTGCCATAACTTTCCTACCCAGAAGCAAATTAATTTTAATTTTATCCCCGTAGTAACCAACTGCAGGGATCCTGGAGACCAGTAAAATAAAATCTGTCACTGCCTCCACTTCTTCCCCAACTATTTGCCAGGAGCTGAGATTGCCGTTTGCCATGATCTTTGTCTTTTGAGCAGCAGACCGATTGTTAAACTCTCTTCTTTTACCCTTATCAATAGGCCCTTTAGTTCCTCCTCACTTTCAGCCATCAAAGTAGTATCAATCAGAGGTTGTTGATGTTTCTTCCAGCAATATTGATTCCGGCCTTAAGCACAATGTACTCTGCATATAAGATGTACTCTACATATAAACTTGTCGCACTCCTTTTCTGATCTTGAACAATTCTGTTGTCCCATTTTCGGTTCTGACCGTGGTTTCTTGGTCCACATACAGATTCTTCAGGAAGAGAATGAGATGATCTGGTGCTTCCATCTCTTTAAGAACATGCAACATTTTGTTATGATTCACACATTGAAAGGTTTTAAAAATTGTATGAAGCAGAAGTAAATGCTTTTCTGGAACTCTCTTGCTTTCTCTATTATCTATCGGACATTGGCAATTTGATCTCTTGTGCCTCTTCCTCTGTGAACACCCGCTTGCACATCTGATAGTTCCCCGTCTATATGGTAGTTCCCAGGCTGCTCTAAAGATCGGGAAATCCCTCAGTCCTCCTACCCTTTATAACCCGCTACAGTTATGGGAAAGTTCAGGCTATCAGTATCCACACACTAGCTCAACACACCTGAAGACGACTTCCCTCAGTCTCCTAAAGAGCCGAGACATGGTGCAATAAGCAACACCATTTGGTGGAAAGATAAGGTTGCACCTGGCCAGGGTCTAAGACATCTATTCAGGGGGATCAGGTGGCCCCTGGCCTGAAACCCCATAGCCCCTTCCCCGTTCCTATACTTGGGATTTCCACCAATCAGCAATTCACACTCTGTAAGCTGGTTGGTGCAGATTCGGACAGGCTGACAAATCAGGTCAATACCGACCGGGAGCAGACCCAGTAATAGTTTCCCTCCTGCACCAGTGAAGTAAACCCCCTCCCCCCTGTTGAGATGGCGACCCCAATAGTAGATGCCCTTATTAGGCAGCTACATGAACAAGTGGCCCTCAGGGGGCCTGAGTGGTTACAGGCTGTAGTGCAGAAAATTAGGGACACAGAGGAAGATGGAGCTGTAGGAGGCAGTGTGGCTTCGGGACAGCGTAAGGACGACCAGGAAGGGAGAAGAGACCCCCGGCGAGACTGAGCCCAACTATATCCACCCCCAGGAAAAGAGGATCATCGGGACACCTGGGGAGCAGGCTGGGGAGCAGGCTGGTGGCAGTGGAGGAGGCCGGACGGGCGGATGCGGAGCGACGAGGAGGGGAGGTGGGGTAGCAGTAGGCAGGGGGTTAAGGAGGTAGCTGTTAGGAGTGTGGTGGTGTAGCTATAGTAGGGGGCCGGCAGTTACCCTTGATCAGGGGCTAGAGGGCAGCATCAGTGAGAGTGGCAGGAGGCAGCTAGGGAACAGGGGCAGGATAGTACTGTTGAAAAGGTGGGCTCAGCAGTAGATGATCAGGATAGGGGTATTAGGAGTAGGTTTGAAGCCGGGCAGTCTCAGGTGGAAGGTGCAGGAGGGCAGGGTAGACAGGTGGAAGGGGGACAGATCAGTGTGTTGACAGTAGGCGAGGCAGAGGATAGGATGTCTGTGTGCTGCTCTGTGTCTTCCCTTTGTGACCCAGGAGACGGAGTTTCAGACGGGGTGGAGCAAGGGCCAACGAGTGGCTGGCAAGAGGCGTCTACAAGACAACGCGATGCGAGGCAGAGGCCGCTGCAGCAGGAAGCTAGCTGGTCAGAGGACACGGAAGGGTCAGGATCCCATGGGGGTCGCAGGAATCACAGGCCTTCAGAAGGGGAGGAGTATGTCGGTAGGCGTGGAAAAGACAGCAGTGCGGCAGAAGTTTATGCTTTCAGGTGCAGCGGACAGGCAAGGCGAGACAGGACGCTGGACTGGAGATGGCAGGAATAGGAGTAGTCCAGCCCCAGTTAGAAGATCAAGGTCCAGAAGAAGGTCGTTGGAGCACAGACAGGCTTATGGTGAGCATGAGCGTAGAGACAGGAGCAGAGAGAGATGTGTTAGTCATTTCATGAATCGGCCTAGAGTGGGGAGCAGCAGGGAGACGGCACTGCCTTTTGGTGGAGACAAATTTCGTCCAGGAGAGGAAGGGTGGAGAGGGATGGCGGCAGGATCAGAAGGCGTCCATCCTCGGCAGGAGGAAAGGATAACAGAGACGGCGGCAGCAGGAGCAGGGGGCTTCAGAAAGGAGGGGAGCAGGCTGGAAAAGGGGAAGAGTCCGGTGGAGCTAAAAAAGATGGTGGGGTGGCTAAAGCAATACAGTAGTTTACCTGGGAGAGAGGAAGATGCAAGTTTACTGGAAAAAGGGTTTGGAGAGGGTTTGGGGATTCCAGCAATAGGTATTGAGCCATTGGGGAAGCGGCCTAACTTGAAATCTGCGAGGGAGCGGCGACAGTTGGTTTGGGACAAATTGTTGGGGAAGGTAGGAAAAGGTAGAATGGCGGGTCCTTTTGATGAGGTTCCCTTCCATACCCTGAGGATTTCACCGTTAGGCGTAGTTCCCAAGAAGGAGTTGGGTGAATTTCGGTTGATTCACCATTTGTCATATCCAAAGGGAATGTCGGTAAATGATGGTATTGACAAAAATTCGGTGTCAGTCAATTATTCATCGGTTAAGCAGGCAGTTAAGTTTATTAGGAGGGCTGGGAGAGGTGCTTGGTTAGCCAAGGTGGACATAAAATCGGCATTTAGGTTGTTGCCAGTGCCCCCGGACTCGCACCATCTCGTGGGGTGTCATGTAATGAATCAGTATTTTGTGGAGTTATGTTTACCGATGGGTTGTGCAATATCATGTTCATATTTTGAGAAATTTAGCACTTTCCTACATTGGGTAATTTGTAGCAGGACAGGTTTGCATGCAGTGGTACATTATCTTGATGATTTTTTATATATAGGTTCATATGGTTCTCAGGACTCTACAAGGTTATTTCAGGAGTTTCAGGTATTAGCGGGTGAATTTGGGATTCAGTTGGGCCATGTCAAGCTTTACAGTTTTTAGGTATACATATTGATTCGGTGGCATTCGAGTGTAGTTTACCATGGGAAAAGGTGGTGGATCTTCAAAGGGCGGTTCAGGAAGTTATGGTGGCGAAGAAGGTTAAGTTGCAAGTTTTACAGTCACTGTTGGGTAAATTAAATTTTGCTTGTCGCATCATACCCGTGGGGCGTATATTTGCTAGGAGGTTATCTTTAGCCACAGCTGGGGTGGAAAAGCCCCATTTTCATATAAGAATACTCGGGGAGCACAGGGCGGATTTAAGAGTTTGGGATTTGTTTTTGCAGAATTTCAATGGGAAAACATTAATGTTAAGGAGTCCGGCTTGTAATGAAGTGTTTAAAATTATTTACGGACGCATCAGGTTCCATAGGTTTTGGGATTTATTTTGGGGGGCATTAGTGCGCAGAGGAGACTAGATTTTGAAGAACTTAACGTTCCTGGAGTTGTTCCCAATTGTAGTAGCAGTTATGTTGTGTGGAGAAAAGCTAAGGAATCAACATGTAATTTTCAGGTGTGATAATCTGAGTGTGGTGCAGGCGATTAATTCAATTACTGCCTCTTCGCCGCCAGTGGTAAAGTTACTACGGCAATTTGTACTGAAGTGTCTGCAATACAATATACTGGTGAGATCGGCCCACATTATGGGAGTGAAAAATGTTTTAGCAGATGCTTTGTCCAGGGGACAATGGGCGCGTTTTAGGGAGGTAGCGCGTCAGGCTGATGCTGAACTGACCTTGATTCCGTTCGATTTATGTAGTTTAGGAGTTTTAGAAAGCCTTGAGGGGACAAAAAAAAGGGAAAAAGGGGAATTCTATGGATATTAAATATTGCATAGAAGTGTTATATGTTGGTCGGTATTAAAATATGTTAATTACAATTGAAGTGTGTTATTTGTATTTGTTTCAGGACCGCCTTTACATTTATGGATTGTGGGACACTCATACATTTATTGGGCAAGAATGGCAGTGGGCATCAGAGAGAACGATCGTCACTTGAGCTTCCCTGAGGACGTGGTAATAGTAAAGTGGTTTGGCATCAGGGGGATGAAGTGGGAGCAAGTGTTGCTGCCAGTAGTGGGGCTGGCTAGGCAGGCTCCGGGTCCGGACTTATTAGTCATTCATGCAGGAGGGAATGATTTGGGTTTTGTTCCTATTAAAGATCTTATTAGAATGATGAAAAGGGATGTTCTGAGAGTTATTCCCTGGGTTATTAATTATTTGGTCACAAATGTCACCTAGGCTGCAGTGGACAGGGGCTAAGGATCACAAGCGTTTGGATAAGGCCAGGAGTTAACAAAATAATGGCTTCTTTTGTTAGAAGAAATGGTGGGTTTCCTATCAGGCATAGGGATTTGGAGATAGAGGATAACAAAGGATATTTCCTAAAAGATGGGGTGCATTTAAATGAAATTGGGCTGTCATTGTTTAAACTTAAGGTGGGTATTGTCCAGGCCATGGCGTCTTTTGGTGGTGCTGAGCCAAGGGGGCTTGCGGGTGGCAGGGGTGCTGCATCACCCTAGGGGGGAGCTCATTAGCCGGTTAGGTTTCCGGTGAGTAGTTGTTACCAGAGGTCCTTTGGACACGGGGTTCCATTGGCCATCTGGCTGGAGGGTGAGCTCTTTCCTTGTAAGAGTGTGCAGCTACCTCTTGTTATATGTTTACATTGTTACGAAATCAATAAAGCTGTGGTCTGGTTATACCCAATTCTTATGTCTGGTGTCATTATTGGTGTTTGGGGGTTTTGTATTATGCGGACCTATGTCACTTATGCTTAGGTCACTACTTAGCATATAACACTTACAATTAAAGGATCACTTGGGTGTAATATTTAACAAATTTTGTTTAAAAGAACTTGACTTCATAATGAGCAACATGCTTTGAGAAAGTGAAAAAAGACAGCCTTTTATTTTTAACTATTATTTTCAGTTTTTCTTTACTGGGTGGGATGACGACATTTGCGCATAAATGTAATGTGATTGCTGGTGTCCATTTTCTATGGAGATATTTGGCATATGTCTGTATACACTGCAGTGACTTTGCTATAAGGAACAATCGGGTGCCGTACAGGAAGTGATATTACTTCACTTCCTGTTTCATTGCATTATGTAGATTTTATAATATCATCTCCAAAAGCATGTCATTTTTGAGTTTAGGATAATTTATGTTTTAACAATAATTACATAGGTCTATCAGAACATTAAATTTTATATTAAAATATGTCACGATATACAAGACACTACTTGCTATTTCCCTCAAGAACAGTCACTAATTATTCATGCAATTCTTAGGAGTTATTAGACTTCTTCTACATAATGGAGCTTATAAAACTGGAACAAAAGAAATTCAGCTCTATGTTTCCAGACAGTAGATATTAAAATATAGTCTGATGTTATTATAATACAATAAAAGCCCCAAAACTAATGCCTGGTTATAAATCTGTACATCAATATATTAAATTACATGTACTTATGTTCAATTAAAAACATAAACGTATTAACACTGGCTTTGAAATAGACATAAATTGCACAGCTAAGATACTTTCCCATGTGCGGTCAGCACATCACAGCTATTTTCACTTTTCTGAGCGAGTAGTGATTTTTCTGTCTCATCCATGTTTGCATGGCTGCCATTCTCTCATATTAACTATTAAGATATATGGAAGCTTCCCTGTTTTTAATATAAAAATAAAGATATTAAGATAATATTGTTTGCATAACGTAAAAGCTCTGTTTTTACTTATTTAAACCTTCCAAATAGTCCCTGCAAAGGTCTGTCCCCACAGCGCATGCATACAATGTTTCTACTGGTACTTGATGTACTAGCGGCTATTGTACTAATGGTACTAGATATACTATTGGTACTGCTGTACTGTTAGTACTTCCCTATTTTTAATATTAAAATAAAAATATTAAGATAATAAATATATTAAGATATTGTTTGCATATCTAAAATCATTTTATTAACAAGTGCTTAAAAGCTCTGTTTTTACTTATTTAAACCTTCCAAATAGTCCCTGCAATGGTCTGCCCCCACAGCTAATGAACACAATCAGCCTTACTAAATTGCGATTCGGCCAATTAAAAGGGCTCTGTATAAGCACAGAGCCTTTCTTTTTTTACAGAAGTTTTTAGTTAGTGAACTTCTATCCAAAAGCAAGGTCTTCACTAACTAAAAACTTCTGTAAACAAAATTTGCTCTGTGCTTATATAGAGCCCTTTTAATTTGCCGAATCACAATTTAATAAGGCTGAATGTTTCTACTGGTACTAGATGTACTTAGTGGCTGTTGTACTATTGTACTAGATGTACTAGTGACAAAATGCTGTTAATAAACAGTCTTTAAGTGGCTAGTGCATCTATTACCAACAGAAACATTTTATGCATGAGCTGTTGGGGCAAACCTTTGCAGGGACTTTTTGGAGGCGTCCAGTAAGAGAAAACATAGCTTTTAAGCACTTGTTAATACAATGATTTTTAGATATACAAACAAATACTTAGTTATTATTATTATTGTTTATTTATAACGCGTCGACATATTCCGTAGCGATGTACATAAGATAAGTTCCAAGGTAAATACAAACAAAACATAACAAAGCAAGTAGGTAGTTTATTTTAATATTAGAAACATGGAAATATACCGTTAAGTACAGTAGCATAGAATTGATGACAGATAAGAACCAATGAGTCCATCAATTCTGCCTATTCTTTCTAAATAACCTGGCTTAATTAATCCTCAGGATAGCCTTACACATATCTGGGCATGCTTGAATTCAGTTACTGTGTTGTCCCTACCACATCCATTGGACACTATCTTATCTGTTCTCTGATCTATATATAATATTCAGGTCATGAAGTGTTTCCTTATAGGATCTGTCTTTCATGCAATGCACTATTTTAGTCAACCTCTTTTAAACTGTTTCTAATTTAATAGTATTCCTTTGTAGATATGATCTTGAGTGCAGGTAATGGCAGCACCCTGGAACTGCCTAGTTACAGGAGCGTTTTGACCGGGCTGGGTGCTGGGTAGCTATTGGTCAAGTTAAAATTGTGGGTGGGGATTAGCAGGTTATATAGGGGGGGGGGGGGGATTTTCCCACCTTGTGGCACTTAACTATTATTCAGAGAAGAGTTTACATCTGATGAACAATGTCAACCCCAAGCGTGGACACTTTTATTGCCCAACTCAGGAGCCAAGCATTAATAAATGGCCAGGAATGGTTCCAGGAGCTGGTGGCTAGGCTGGGAGAGAGTGGCCCCGCCAGTGGCCCAGAAATTGATGCAGCACTGGACACTGGAAATCCAGTTGGAGGGGGAGGGCGCCCATCAAGGGCAGCAAGGCCTCCCAATAGGCTCAGCCCTGATATGATGACCCCTAAGAAGAAGGGCAGAAGTGGACCCCTGAAGAGGAGGGTCGCAGTGACAAGAGGGACGCAGCCTACCCTGAAGACCCCTGGAAGGAAGAAGCATGGAAGAGGGACTTACCGGAGTCCTGCAGGCGTTTTCACAGGATCCAGAGAGCAGCTGCAGCACCAGGAAGCGTCCAGAAGGCCTGCGTCGGCGGAGAAGGCGGCGGAGCACGCTGGAGCCGGTGAGGAGGCAGCGCAGATCACTGCGCGAACGAGGAGCTGGCGTGACGTCATCAGCAGGAGGCAGCCATCGGGTAAGGAGCCGGCGCAGGCGTCTGATAAGAGGTCTGAGCAGGGAGCAGCCACAGCAACACGGTCAGCGTCGCTGAGGTCTGCAGGGCAAGCAATAAGCCCCAACAGGTGCCAGACAGGTGAGGAGGATGCACAAAAGAGGGGCAGCACAGAGGAGGCAGTGGAGGGGAAGCAGAGAGCAGGCATAGCAAAGGCCAGGGGGAAGGGACTGACAGGCAGAGGGCAGTCTGAGCAGCATGGGAGGGTTCAGAGAAGTGTGCAGGGCAGCATAAGTAAAGGGGGTCCTAGAGCTACTAAGGATTTTTCAGCAACAGTGGAATTTATGGTAGAAGGAGGTAGAGAAGAGCTGTGGGACAACAGCAGGGAAGGGGGAGAAGTTAGCAGTATTTCTGGCAGCTTAGAACAAGCTAATAGTATGGAGGAAGTATTAAGTGGGAGTGAAGAGGAGGAGGAGTTACAGCCTGTAGTTGGGTTTGTGTCCACTGCTGCTGTTCCTGCTTTGTTGTGCCCTGTTTCCACATATGCTGATCCCGAGGAGGGGCATCCGCCAGGAGCAGGTCACGACCGGGTGTTGATCCGGGAAGAATGCAGAGCAGACGGCATCAGGAGTTTGTAAGGTCTTCAGTGGCGCCTGACCAGCCCCTATCGCCAGGCTCAAGGAGGCGGGTAGAAGCAACAAGAGGCAGAATGGACAAAGAAAGGCGTGCAGGTATACCATCTGAGGGCAGAGATAGGAGGTCGCCAGTGGGAACATATCGGCAGAGCAGAGGATATATTTCACCTACTCGCAGGAACAGGGGAACGCCCTCCCCCAGGCGGAGGTCAAGGTCAAGGCAGCGGTCGCCACTGCTTTCTCGATATGGAGGTGAGCATGAAAGGGATGAAAGAAGGAGGCGATCTTTTTATCCTCGTTCCAGGTGCAACAGAGATACAACAGAACAAAAGGACCAGAGACTGCCTTCCGGGGAGGACCGGAGGGTAAAAAGGAGTGCAAGAAAGGAGGCGACACCAACCAGAAGCAAGCAACGTCCCTTCTCCAGACAAGCAGGAGAACGGAATGAGACGAACACGTCAGCGGCCCCCACAAAAAAGACAAGTTAACTAATGCACTACTGAGTCAATTCCCTGGTTGATACTGCCTCCTTGGGCCTCTTAACAGACTATTTCCAGTAATCCCTCGAAGCAGGTAAATATCTTGGATATATGTAAGACCACTTTTCACTTTAAAAAATTATAGCCTTCCTAAAAAGCCCCCTAAGGGCGATCTGTTTTAGTTTAAAAAAGAACAAAACAGGCGATTCCACGCAGTGTCATATAAAGACACGGG
Organism: Discoglossus pictus; assembly: GCA_027410445.1. Lineage (NCBI taxonomy): Eukaryota > Metazoa > Chordata > Amphibia > Anura > Alytidae > Discoglossus > Discoglossus pictus. The sequence goes on along the minus strand of CM050167.1, from coordinate 45,490,000 downwards.
TGGACTCACCAAACAAGTTAAGGAGGATAGCGAAGGCTACCCTCTAGTAAGTTTTAATACTACTATCTCCAAAAATACTTAAAAGAACTGAACTTTTACTTACCAGTGTAACTATCTAGTTCTCAGTGACACTGTTGAATTATAATCTTAATCATTCCAAAACCCTTATCAACAAAGCAAGAGAAAGAATAGTCAGAGAGTCGCCTTTGGCTTATTGATATCTCAGTGCTTGTATTAACATCGTCTTCCACCTTCTTATTTACCCTAATAGAACTAACTTCCAGGTGTACCCCACGAGGTCCCGGCAGGAGGTCTATCGGACAGTCTCAGCAAAACATCAAAACATCGTCACGCAACGACTCACCACCCAAAAGGTACAAAGAGCCTAAAGGTAGGACACACCATGAACCTTAACATAATCTCACACAATACACAAGGCCTTAATGAACCCGTTAAAAGAGGGATAGCAATAAAAGAATATCAAAAACTTAGGGGGGACATAGTCATGATCCAGGAAACACACTTTAAAAAATTAGCTGTCCCCAGATACTGGGGGAAAACTTACAGACAAGCATACCACGCTACGGCTAAAGAGAAGAAAAAAGGAGTGACAATCTTAGTTCACAATAGATTACATTTTTGCCACTCCAGAACTCAATCAGACCCAGAAGGGAGATTTATTGCAATTCACGGGACCATTCAAGAACAAAAGATAACCTTACTTAACCTTTACGCTCCAAATACGGACCAATCACAATTCTTCAATAAAATATCACAAATGATGACAGGATGGGGTCCATCCACTCTCATAATAGGGGGGGACATGAACACCGTACTAGATCCAGATAGGGACCGATCATCCAAGTCCTCTACCCACACCACACCAGCAGCTACCAAAACACTCAAACACATGCTAAAATCCCACGGTCTGATAGACACATGGAGAGCAATATATCCATCAGATAGGTCATACACCTTCTTCTCCTCTAGACACCAATCCCACTCACGAATCGACCACGTGCTGATTCAACAGCGACTAGCCCACAACCTAATTGACGCAAATATACACCCCATCGCGTGGTCAGACCATGACTTGGTCCAGATCTCAATAAACGGCATCATCCCATCGGGGCAGTCCCCGTCGTGGACATTAAACCCACACTTACTCAATGACATTAGATCTAAAGATAAAATTACCAAAGCGATAGATGACTACTTTGCGGTCAATAATGGGGGCGAGGTAAGCAGGGGGGGAGTGTGGGCAGCCCATAAAGCAGTCATTAGAGGAGTTTGCATTCAAATAGGAGCAACGACGAAAAAACTAGATCAAGCACAAATGAACACTATTAAATCTAGAATCGCAGACCTACAGGCGCAATTCACGAGGAAACACGACCCAAAAATCTATAACGAAATTTTGACCCAAAAACAACAACTAAACTCAATTCTTAGGAAAAAAATGGTGACCATTCTCCAACGTTCGCAAGCAACAATGTTCAGAAGCGCCAACAAACCTGACACTATGTTAGCTAAAAAACTAAAAACACAAAGGGCTAATTCCTTCATCCCTAAGATAAGTAACACAAATAATAATCTGGTCTTTAAACCAAATGAGATAGCGGAAACATTCCGACATTTCTACGAGGAACTTTACTCAGCCCCTCCTCATTCAGGGTCCAAAACCCACATCTCACAAATAAATAGCTTCCTTAACTCAACAGAACTCCCACAAATTAAAAATACCCAAGCTGAAGATTTGGCTAGACCCATATCGCTAGAGGAAATTAAGGAGGCGATTAAGACAACTAAATCACATGGGGCACCCGGCCCAGACGGGTTTACAAACTTTTACTACAAACAATGCTCACAACACCTACTCCCATATTTACACGAATTATTCAATGAATTCTTAAAAGGGCCTCCTATAAAATTGGAATTTTTGGAGGCAAAAATCATTGTAATCCCTAAAGAAGGTAAAGACCCAGCCCAATGTGGAAGCTACAGGCCAATTTCACTGATCAATACAGACATGAAATTATACACAAAGATTTTGGCGAACAGATTAGCCCCGTTACTACCAAAGGTTGTCCACCCAGATCAAGTAGGATTCATTACAGGCAGAGAAGCCCCAGATAACACCAGGAGAGTGTTGAATCTCATAGAAATAACTAAAAAGGACGACATACACTCAATGCTACTTTCACTGGACGCAGAAAATGCGTTCGACAGAATAGATTGGACCTTTATGTGGGAAGTGTTGATCAGAATAGGTCTAGGAGAAACCTTCATAAGAGGTATACAGGCCCTATAAGCGAAACCAGAGGCATTTATAACATATCAGGGTTTTAAGTCTAAAAAATTCAAAATCACCAGAGGAACTAGACAGGGCTGCCCGCTCTCCCCTCTATTATTTGCTCTATGCCTGGAACCCCTGGCGACCGCAATCAGAACCTGCCCAGACATAAAAGGTATAAAAGTAGGACCTAAAGAATACAAAATCAACCTCTTCGCAGATGATATTCTACTATCACTAACCGAACCAATACCTAGCCTACCCAACTTACTCCAATTACTCACAAAATTCGGCACCATCTCAGGCTTTAAAATCAATACGGCTAAAAGTCAGGCGCTCAACACCTCTCTCCCCAGGAAAGTGGTAGAAAATCTAGACAAAAACTTTTCCATGAAATGGGCCCAAAAATACCTGACTTACCTGGGTATTAACATCCCAGGCTCGACGGAGCAAATATATGAAGCAAATTTTCCCAAAATTATCAGTAAAATCAAACAAGACATAGAGAGATGGTCCTCTTTCAATATATCTTGGACTGGTAAAATAAACGCGATCAGAATGAATATTATCCCGAAAATTTTATACTTATTTAGGGCGATTCCAACGCCAATTAACTTATCAGCCATAAAATCACTACAAAAAACTCTCTTCAAATTCACCTGGAACCACAAGAAACCAAGAATTAACAGAAATACGATGCATGCACCCACACAAAAAGGAGGTTTAGCCTTTCCAAATCTGGTTAATTATTACAAAGCCACAAGACTGGCACAATTGACCAGCTGGTACAAAAAAGAAGCCATCCCTACATGGGTCGAGATAGAAAAACATACCTTTGAAAATAATAATATAACATTATCACACGCTTTGTGGCTAAGCCTACACTCAGATTTAAAAATTCACAACCTTACAAGCTGCATCCGTAACTCACTGAAAATTTGGAAGGAAATAAATAAAAAATCCCCCACTACATATAGGCTCGGGCCTAACCCCTCTGTGGCAATCACATAAGGTGGACCACACAAACAAAAGCTCCCAAATGAAATGGTGGATACAAAAAAACCTGACTATTGTTGCAGACACATGGACTCGGGCTCAAGGAGACACACTAAATCAGATCCCCAACAACGAATGGATTAATCTTATGATAATTAAACAGATGCTGTCTCAGACTACAAAATTAAATAGCCAGAACAGAAAATCAATATATGAACACTGTTGCATTAACAACCCCGGAGGCAAGGGCAACATTTCAGTGATATATAAAACCCTAGCTGAACTGTCTAGTGCAGATAAGCCACACTATCAGGTAACTTGGGAATCAGATTTACACATCACATTAGATGACAAACAATGGAATCAGGTTATCAAACAGGCCAACATGTCTTCTTTAAACATCACCTTGAAAGAGAACGCATTAAAAACAGTTATGAGATGGTACCTCACACCAACGAGACTACACAATTCAAATAAAACACATCCCGACAAGTGCTTCCGTGGATGTGGACACATTGGTTCATTAACACACATGCTTTGGGAATGTCCCAAAATTAGGCACATTTGGCAGGCAACATATAGCACGCTAGAGAAGTTATGGGGGAAAACTATACAACAAAAACCAGAAGAAGCACTATTAGGACTCCCAAACAAGGAACTAACAAAAAGCGAGCAATTCCTAACCAACCAAATATTCCTGGCATCCAGATGCATTATAGCGAAGCACTGGAAACACACTACCCCTACATTTAGAGAAGTACTACAGAAAATTGACCATATTCAAACCATGAGTCACTTCTCAGCGGAACTTGACGCGAGATACAAACGGTGGGCCTCCTGTTGGGACATCTGGAAAATTAGAGGCCCAAGGTGAGGTGAGCCTAAAAGAGACGGAAGGTATATGTAAATTCTTTGTTGAATAACAGGAAGGGAGGAGAACTCCTTACACTCTTTTAATTCAGAACTAGACAATTAAAGATAGTATTTGTTTTTATTTGTTTTTATAAAAAAATTATCTCTCCGGGGATTGACTCTGAGACTATACTGGTAATCTTTGTAGAGGTAAAGGAAAAGATAATAGCTTAGTTAGAATAGCGGTTATAAATCCTATTCCACTCCCAATGCCCAAACCCTAGGAGAGATTCAATTGTTATTCTCACTTCTTATGGGATGTTTAATATATCTGTTTTGTGATAAAAAGAAAAGTTATTTATTATTGTATGGACATGTTTACATATGTTACACTCTTGACGCATTCTGTACATTTCTGATATTCTTTGAAAAAAAAAAAATAAGAATAAAAAAAAAAAAAAAGAAGTTAGCAGTCAGGCCTTCCATGCAGTGGGATGATAGGGATATGGGTAGTTGGCTAAAAATAGTAACACCTTTGCGCCCGGCGGTGGGGGCTGGCCCTAAGCCGGCGGTATCCACTAGCGGTAAAAAAGGGTATTGCTTCGCTTATAATGAAGTTTCTTGCAGTTGGGGAGGTTCTTGTAAGTTCAGACATGAGTGTTCAGAGTGCGGCTCTGGTCATCCTCTTTTTCGCTGCTTTAAGAGATCAAAAGCTCAAAAGGCGGGCGAGTTTGGACAAAAAGGGGGAGAGCCCGGTGCGATTAGAAAGGATGGAGTGGTGGTTAAGGCGGTACGCCAGTAGGGCTGCTTCGTCCGAGGACGCTTTGTTGTTACTCAGGGGTTTTTCGTTAGGTTTTTCTATCCCATCGTTGGCTTCGGCCCCGCTGGGGTGGCCAAGGAATTTAAGATCGGCTAGGGAGAATCCCTCGTCGGTATGGAGTAAGCTAATCAGTGAAGTGGAAAAAGGTAGAATGGCCGGTCCTTTTGATGAGGTTCCAATAAAAAACCTGAGAATATCACCGTTGGGCCTGGTACCCAAAAAGGATCCGGGCTCTTTTAGGCTTATTCATCATTTATCATACCCCAGGGGGCTATCAGTTAATGATGGGATTGACAAGGAGTTGTCCTCGGTTTCGTAAGCGTCGGTTAAGCAAGCGGTTCAGTTGGTCAGGAGAGCTGGTAAGGGGGCTTGGTTGGCAAAGGTTGACATAAAGTCGGCTTTTCGGTTGCTTCCGGTCAATCCGGATTCCTTTCATATGTTGGGTTGCCAGATAGGGGGAAAGATTTTTGTTGACCAGTGCCTACCGATGGGTTGTTGTATATCGTGCTCCTATTTTGAGAAATTTAGTTCCTTTTTACACTGGGTACTCTGCGTTAAGACTGGTTTGTCCTCGGTCGTGCATTGTTTGGATGATTTTCTATTTATCGGTTCCTCTGATTCTTTGGATTGCATCCAGTTAATGCAAGGCTTCCAGGAGTTGGCGGTGGATTTTGGCATACCGTTGGCGGAGGATAAGTCGGAAGGTCCGTCCCACATTTTGTGTTTCCTAGGGATCCAGCTGGATACAGTTAAACTTGAGTGTAGCCTCCCGAGGGATAAAATAACAGATTTAAAGTTAAGTGTTTCGAATGTGTTGGGAGCTAAAAAAGTTACTTTAAAGTCTTTGCAGTCTCTGCTCGGGAAACTCAATTTTGCCTGTAGGATTATTCCAATAGGGAGGATATTTTCCAGGAGGTTATCATTGGCTACTGCAGGAGTAAATCAGTCACATCATCACATTAGGATTTCAGCGGACCATAAAGCGGATCTCCACATTTGGCTGGAATTTATGGAACATTTTAATGGGCGTAATATGATTATGAAAGAACCAGTGGCTAATGAGGTGTTGGAATTGTTTACCGACGCGGCAGGATCTCTGGGTTTTGGGGCTTACTTTAGGGGTAGTTGGTGTGCGCAGGCGTGGCCTATTAGCTGGAAGGAGAACGGGTGGACAAGGAACCTGACATTGCTAGAGTTGTTTCCTGTTCTGGTATCAATATTGTTGTGGGCTGATAGTTTAAAAAATCATCATGCGATAACATGAGCGTGGTACAGGCAATTAATTCTATTACTGCCTCTTCGCCTCCAGTAGTTAGGCTACTGAGGCAATTGGTATTGAAGTGCCTTCAGTTAAATATATTAGTTAGAGCATCCCATATCCCTGGGGTTCAAAATGTGATTGCAGATTCCTTATCAAGGTTTGAGTGGGAACGTTTTAGGAAAGAAGCAACATTAGCGAAGGTGGAACAGACACCATTTCAAGTGGAGTGGTGGAATTTGATCTTATGAGCAGGACCTGATAGGAAACGGGTAATGGAACAGCTGCCCGAATCACAAAAAGTAAGGGTGCCGGGGCACTGGGTAATAGGGCTGCCCAGATGTCAACAAAAGCTGTATTGGGTATAGAGGACTGCCCATATGGCATTGAAAATTCACGACGAGTAGAAGAGAAATACTGTCAAATGAAAGACCATAGTTAAAGTATGGGACACGGAGTAGAAACTGCTTCAGTGTCCCTAATATGTTGGTTAATGCGACAATAAAAGTTTGTGATATGTATATACTATGTGTTTTATTGCAGGAACCCCCATACAGTTATGGATCGTAGGCCATTCATTCATTTATTGGGCCAGAAGGGCAGCAGGAATAACTGATCGGGGCCGGCAGCTGGGTTTCCCAGAGGAAGCAGTATTAATTAAGTGTTTCGGGGTCAGGGGTTTGAGATGGGAGCAGGTTTTATTAAGGGTATCTAGTCTAGCTAGGTCATCTCCTCCGCCGGAGATTCTGCTGATCCATGCAGGGGGTAATGATTTAGGTTCCATGTCCATGCGGGAGCTTATCGGGAAAATGAAGAGGGATTTGCTCAGACTGCGGGAATTGTTCCCAGACTTATTAGTAATTTGGTCCCAGATAACACCAAGGTTACACTGGCGAGGGGCATTTGATCATGCCAGGCTTGATAAGGCCAGGAAAAGAATAAACAAGATCATGGCATCTTTTGTTAGGCGTTTAGGGGGGGTTTCCATTAGGCACAAGGACCTAGAGACCCTGGAGGCCCACGTGTTCTTTGGGAAAGACGGGGTTCACCTAAATGAAATTGGCCTTCAGTTATTTAATTACACTTTGAAGGAGGGTATAATGCAGGCCATGGTTTTGTTTGGCGGTGCTGAGCCCGTAGGGCTTGCGGGTGGCGGGGGTGCTGCACCTTAGGGCGGAGCTCATTAGCTGAGAAGGTATCCGGTCTGGGCCAATGCCAGAGGTCTCTTGGGCACGGGGTTCCATAGGGCCTCTGGCTGGGGATGAGCTCTGTCCTGGGGAAGGTATGCAGCCCCAGGTTCAGGTCAGGTTATGGTACCTGTTATGTTATGTTAATAAAGCTGTGGCCTGTAATTATACCCATACATCAGTTGTTTGTGTGTTTATTGGGTTAACGGGGGTTAATGGTATAGGCGGACCAAGTCACACATGCGGAGGTCATGGCAGCACCCTGGAACTGCCTAGTTACAGGAGCGTTTTGACCGAGCTGGGTGCTGGGTAGCTATTGGTCAAGTTAAAATTGTGGGTGGGGATTAGCAGGTTATATAGGGGGGGGGATTTTCCCGCCTTGTGGCACTTAACTATTAATCAGAAAAGAGTTTCCCTCCCTCCCTCCCTGTGTTATATATGTGTAATATGTTTACATTGTCACAGCTTGGCGGGGGTGCTGCATCACCTTAGGGCGGAGCTCATTAGCTGAGAAGGTATCCGGTCTGGGCCAATGCCAGAGGTCTCTTGGGCACGGGGTTCCATAGGGCCTCTGGCTGGGGATGAGCTCTGTCCTGGGGAAGGTATGCAGCCCCAGGTTCAGGTCAGGTTATGGTACCTTTTATGTTATGTTAATAAAGCTGTGGCCTGTAATTATACCCATACATCAGTTGTTTGTGTGTTTATTGGGTTAACGGGGGTTAATGGTATAGGCGGACCAAGTCACACATGCGGAGGTCATGGTATTCTAGGTGATGTCTCGCTAGGGATCTAGAGAGTGGCCTTAGTACCTCTCTTTTCTGCTGCTAATTATCTTCCAAAACAACCAAGTATCCTACTTGCTTTTCCTCCAGCTATTCGTTATCAAGTCAAGATATTTAAAGTCAGATAAATGTTTTCAGAAGGTAAATAAAGTAAAGACAGCCTTTAATTATATGCAATTATATTTCCTTAATGGCGACTTCCATGTGCATCCCATGTCTTGACTGTCTTAGGCACTTGTTCCGTCCCTTAGATCGCGCAAATCTGCATTTTGCAACACAGTACTTTTCTAGGAAGACATTGCAAAAATATGTAAGCTATCTATAAACATGAAGGTGACTGCTAGTTCATTATATTCCCAGGTTTTTGTTTACCCGGCGCACCTGAGCAAAGTTATTTTGCCTTTTCTTGTAATTTACTGGGTAAACGAGGGCGTTCACGCTATATTTACACATTTGCTTAAACCTGTTGCTGGGGAACCGTAAATAAACAACATTAAAATCAATGCAATTACTGCAAAGAGTTAAATTAGATTTAGTGAACTGAGAGAGATTGTGGAATGTAGAAAATAATAGGTAGATTTCATAGGCGATAAAAACCTAGCCTGTTGCAGCTTCACGCTGAAATTCATTATATGCACTTTATAGAGAGGTCAGCTGTGCTTGCAAGCTGTGTGGCAATGACTAACATGAGCTCAGAACATTCCCTGTTCTATATCACGACCCATTGCCTCTTATACATCTGTTCTGCAATTCTCGTCATCCAGTTTCAATATCGATTTCTGTTACAGTCATTGGGTTTGAGGGTATTTTTTTCAGAAAAGAAAACCCTTTGGAAGGTTGTTGATATCAGTTTGGAAAGTTTGGAACAAAAACTACAAGTGGGAAAGTACATAAATTACCTTGAGAACATAAAACATGAAGTTCCTGATCAAGATGACAGATTATTATTGCTGAGAATAAAGCTGGAAGTTATCTCAGCGCTACTAACATCATCTGGTACTCCAGTTAGGTTCACTATAGGTCTACAAAGTGTTTTTAGAATATGAACAAGTAATATGGTCACTATTACTTTTTATATGCAACTACACTGCAGTGGAATTTACCATTTTTGGTTTCTGCTAAACATGGAGAAGACTTTGAGCCACATTCAGTTGAGATCCAGAATCCCGTAAGTGAGCTCGCAAGCTATTTTGCTATTCAATTGGTGTCTATTTGCGGTCTCGAAACGACTTCCGAATTACGGGCTTGAAAACTGGCGATGGTTAAACTCATAAGTTACAGCCTCCCGAAACCTTTGATCCCGCACTTTCGCAAGGGTAAAATCGCAAATTGCTATTCAATTGCTCAATTTCCCCAAGCCTGCAAATGTTTTCACACCCGTAAACTGCAAATGAAGGAGAAATTCCAACGTTTTAACCCGCAAAGGGGTTAAACACCTTTTCGTAGCACTGTAAATGCAAATAAAAAATTGGCACTGGAAATAACGGGGAAAGCAATGATAGACATTAGAATTAATTGCACAACAGTCGCAAGCCTGCAAACTCGGCCATAAATCAGATTTATTTTTTATGTTTCATTTCGGGGTTAAATTAATCTCCGGTATCAATGCGTTAATACATATCAGGCCACCCATACGGACTAGAACATTATTGGCATTCATATTCATAATTCTTTATTTTTTGGTATTGCAAGTCTGATCGCATATTGGACCCCCGAACCTAGTTGATTGACATGTTTTTTTCTGTTAATAATGACAGTCTCATTTCCTTTTGGCTGATTCGAAATGGGAGGTTACAGGCTTGCTGAATTGATCATGTTCCCATCCTGAACTGCTCCGAACCAGTGCATGGTTTACGGTTTTGGCTTTGGGCCCTCAACTTGCGACCTTGAGCAATTGAATAGCTTCACAATCGGAGACCAACGGGAGCCCGCAACTCACTCACGGACATTTGGCTGTTTGCGATCGAGATGCGGGCTTCCAATTGAATATGGCCCTTTGAATGCAGTGGCAATCTCTACCTGTACAATGGGAATGTAGCAGTTTTTTTTAACAGAACTAATGGAAGTCTCAGTTTACAAGTGCAAACCATTCTTAGGGCCTCATTCAAATGTGATTTGGCCAATTGAATAGGGCTCTATATAAGACCAGAGCATATTTTTTTTCCAAAAGTTTTTAGTTAGTGAACATCTATCAAAAAGCAAGGTCTTCACTAACTAAATACTTCTGTAAAAAATATGCTCTGTGCTTATATAGAGCCCTATTCAATTGTCCAAATCACATTTGAATGAGGCCCTTAGAAATTAGCATTTAGAATCAGCTGAGATAAAAAAATGTATCCCTGCAGTAAAGAATACAGGCCTGCCACTGATTATCCAGCATCTAAAAAATGATATACTTTACAAGAAATAATCCATAATGAATTAAACTAAGCACACAAAATGTTGAGCGAAACTAATTTACTGACTCAAAAAAGATCAATGCAGCTTTACAGAATGAAAAGGACCAGTGGAGCTTTACTTATTGAATAGGAGTAGTGGAGCTTTTAACCATCTCTGTTTTATCCTGATATCTGGTTGTCTACTCTTTATAAAATAAATACCTGTACTTCTCTCTCAACCAAATTGTTGAGAATTTTGTCTGGATTAAAAGAGGTTCCGGATTATCGGTGGCATACCTGCATACAAAGATTAAAAACAATGTCAATTTTTTTTGCTTTCCCGTTAAGAAGTTTAGTTATTCAAAAGACTATATAGAAAAAATGAACACAGTGTTCCTTTAAAAATATATATATATTTTTTTGCGCTTTTCAGTTGTTTCCGACTCTTTGTGACCTCACAGCACACAGGAACAACGGTATGTCCATGGTCATGCTGATCCACTGGAGTGGGTTGCCAGTTCCTTCTCCAGTGGGCCACAACATACAGCTCATGGTATTCCTAGGTGGTCTCCCCTCCAAGTATGGCTTCAGGTTGGTGCGACCTCTTGGGTCCCTGACTGGAATCGAACCCAGGTCACAGTGATGAAAGCACATAATCCTAACTATAAGTACTAGTAATGAATGTATAAAGTGAATTGTTTAATGCATTTTCTTACAGTAAATTTAGTCTGCAGTTTTGAAATGCAGCCTTTCTGATTAATCCACCAAGGATGATCTGAATTCGTACCTACCCCTTGGTGTCTAACTTTATTGTGTAAAGTCTAAAGCAATATGAAATAGAAAATAATGAGCTTGGGCAGAACCCGGTAAGTAATTAGCCTAAGCGGCCTACACCACTGGTAACGTGTCCTGACACACCTAATTAGAGTTATTCAGAAGAAGGTCATGACTTTATTACAAGCACAACTAAATTTTTAACCCTTGCTGCACATTTTTTTTTTATGACACCTTTTGTAACACTTGCAATCTGCTGTTATAAATGGAAAATAGAAAATCTCGACTTTGAGCGTCCATCTAAGCAATGGTGGTAGGATACAAAGTTGATCTGATGTTTTGAGGCAACCAGGGGACATGATTAGAGAACTTAATATGACCCAAATCTAGTAGTTAGTCTGAGCTTAGAACAAAAACCAAACACTTTTTTGGGACTTAGCCGAAGCTTGCAGAGTTCAGTCAAATGGAGGTCTGTCCCAGCATTAAACTAACTCCCAGCCAGAGAGAGAAAAGGTCACAGCAGATTAAATTCTAGCAGACTTTGTTATAATTTAGAAACATGAGTCATCTTGGAATCAACTAAAACGATTTTCTGAGGTTTTAGGAAGCTAATGAGACTGTTGTGTGTTAAGAATATATGGCACAAGCCCAGTATAAATGTATTATTAGACCAACATTGCAGGTTTAACATAGAATTTACAAGGAGTTTTTGAAAAAAGAAAATGGTTTCGGGAGCCAAGACAGCTCATTCTTGGATTTCATTTAAAGGATCACATAATAGCCCAATTAACGTTCAGAAAATGGGTAAAGACACAAAGCAGATGAATACAAATGGTGGAAAGCTTGGACAAAATGGCTGCTATGTCTCATAGGAGAACTTGTGCAGAACATTTTATTATATTTGTCAAGGAAAAATGTTCCTGTAGAAACAAATCAGCAGTATTTTTAAACAGGAATTCTTGAGAGCAATTTAACTGACATTTTTGGAAAGCGTGTCACCTCTTAAGATTTGCAGGCCTACTGCTATTTGATATAGGCTAGTTATGTCAAGAAACCTTATATATATATATATATATATATATATATATATATATATATATATATACACACGTATTTTCTATATATGCATATGTATTTTCTCAACTTGTTCTTGAGGGAAGATAGCTGGAAGTGGATTCACTAAGGGGTTTAGGCATACTTGTGGTGCTTACTTAATATCTTAATAATACCGTATTGGTCCGAATATAAGCAGCACCTGTAAAATTCCACGGGAAAAAACAGAAAAAAGATAATACTCACATACAAGCCGCACCCTTAAAATTGGAGAGAAAAAGAAATAAGTCAATTAGATTTAGGGAATAAAATAGTGATTTTATTTTACCATATACTGTACCATATACGGTATCCAGTATTTGGAAAACATTATAACTGTAACTCTTTAGGCAGGTTGCCAATATTATGGTAACATCAACAGAAAGTTCAGGAAACATGAAACATAAGGTAACAACATAAGGTAAGAAGGAAACTTTTTACTGTTCAGTCATCACTGGTGCCACTACTGATTTCGTCACCAGTATTCGCATCATCACTGTCACTGTTATCCTCATTCTCCTCCCATAGCAAGTTGTCCTCGCTACCATCCAATGCATTGGACACGCAGCATTTTTTGAACCCCCTGATGATGGAGTTAGATGAAATACTTGACCATGAATTTATAATCCATTGGCACAGGAGTGTCACTGACGGCTTCTTAATCTTGCCAGATGGTGTAAGAGCATGATCCCCTTCCCGAAGCCAATCTGAATACTGCTTGCGTAGGTTGTCTTTGAATGGCTTGTTGACAATGACATCAAGCACTTGTAGCTTTGAAGTAATGCCACCAGGTATAACAACAAGGTCTGTCTTGTGTGCAGCAACTTTAGTCTTCACTTCAGGAGTGAGATGACCCTTGAACGCATCCAAGACCAGCATGGCTCTCTTAGTGAACAGTGCTCCAGGTCTGCAGTTCCAAACTACAGACAACCAGTCAACCATCAGTTCATCCAGCCTTTTTCCTGGCAAGGAATCACTAGGCCATCAGGAATGCTTTCTTTGGGTTTTTCGCTTCAGAATAATGTAGGGGGGTAACTTTCCTACGTCAGCAGTGACAGCTAACATCACCGTTATTCTGAGCTTTTCATTACCAGTTGTTCTTAAGGTGACACTTTTTGCCCCTTTCTGGTCTACGGTCGTATTGCTTGGCATGTCAAAAATACGGGGGTCTCGTCAGCATTGCCCGTCTGGTCTAATGGGTATGAGTGACGCTGCCGCAATTGGATGACATACCGCTGTAAACTAGTCAGTTTCTCCTCAAAATCTGCCGGCAGTTTCTGTGCCAATGAAGTGGCACCAACCAATACTTGCACAAAATTCCCTCTTATTTATTTTTAAGATCTTTGCAATTTCTAAGGCTTTCAGTTGGATTACTTCACGTGAAATTGTCATCCCATCTTTTCTCATATCTTGAATGTAGGAATAAACCTCAACTTCAAGTTCTGGATATTTGCCTTGTTTTGGTCCCCTGAAAGATTTTCTGGTGGAAACTGAATTTTTCAATTTCTCCTCTGAGACAACCCAACGTCGCACATTGGATTCATCCAATCCATATTTTTTTCCAGCCTCTCTGTTGCTTGTTGTTTTTGCATAATTAACAACTGCAATTTTGAAACTTGCATCATAACTACGCCTCACTCCTAGGCTTGTTGATGCTTTTCTCTCCAAGTGATCAGCCATTGCAAGAAACAGGCTTACTAACATGTACTGTAACTTCTTTTGCAGGTTACAGGCCTTACAGGATGCTAGAATCACTAAAACCGGAAATCGCTATTCAATTGCTACAATGTAGTCTCATGCGCTCAAATCGTTATCCTTAACGCCAAATCGGCAGTGATTTTGCGATCCCAAATATAAGCCGCGCACGCGTAACTCACAATCTCGCAAATCGGCTGTAATTTTTTCACGGTCGTGAATATAAGCCGCACCTATAACTCACAAGCGCTTGCAAAAGTTGATTATTGGACCATATGTAACTCTCATAGGATTCAGAGGACACTCTTGACATTAAAGGGCCACTTAATGCAGTTCAATTTGGATCACATCACAGTAAAGATCTCCTAGAAGAATGTTGAAATTCCTTTTTTAATTTTTGAAATCTGTGCATGTTTCACTTAGAAATCAAATCAAATCTGTGTTTACATGTGTAGTTGCCTGCCCACTTGCTTTTGCATTATTGCAGCCAATCAAGTTGCAGGGGCGTGTGTCCCATTCAAGTCAATGGTAAAACCGGTGACATTTCCAGTCTGTATTTCTTACAGCAGGAAATTCAGGTTACAGCTCTTTTGCCTCTCTGGAATTTGAACAAAGCAGAAAATCTCATGAGGGTTAAGAGTTCTGTTCCAATGTTGTCCATGAGATAGCAAAAGAAAAAAAAATAATCCTTAACAAATCTATCTGTGTAGTCATAGAAAGCGCCACTCACCTAAACAGGTGCTATGGGTTAACTGGTCAGTGTTGTGTAAACTGATTCAAGGTAAAAAACTGCTATAAATCACTGCCTTCCCCACAGCAAGTGCGGAACCCGGCTATCTGTTATTACTCATGCAACAGCCAGTATGCCGGATACATTTTGTATGTAAACATAGACTTAAAATGTTAGGTTTAGTATCTGTCATTAGTGTAATTAAAAAAATAGATCATTTTAACATATAGACTTGTTCTCTTTCATATCATGAAGAGCACTTACAGTGAGGTAAATGACCCTTTAATATCCCGTTAATACTATTCTGTGATATGCAACCAAGCCCATGACGAATAACATCATGAAGAACTGCCACATCACCCCTTAACAAGCATTAACAAGTCTATATTAGAATAGGTGTATAAAGATTTAATATGGTTTGTATACAAGTCGAACTACAATGAGTAAACATTTTTCGAACCCCTGTACTAACACTAGAACATACCTACAGCGTTCCAACCATCCTCTAGGTATAGTTACATGCAAGCTGAGCTGAGCTGCTTTTTGACCACCTTCATCCCTATTCTGGGACTTAAGTTTATGGAACATATTTGGCAATGACAGAAACAGCAGTAATAATGCAGACAAAACAATGGGCATTTGGGGAAAAATAGACAACGATCCATCCTGCACTAATTCCTAATTTTCAACCTCTAGCAGGCGCAACCCCAGTAATATAACGCCGAGACAGACATGTAGACCTGAGCTTATAAACTAAGCTAATTCTGGAGTTCTGGGTCTTGAGGACATGGAGGAGTCAATCCAGTTGTGAGGCAAGTATGGTTGACTCCACAGTATCTGGGGCATCAAAGACCTATCAGAATCATAAGTAATTGGAAGTAAAACGTTAGTGAAGATGGGGATCAGAACTATGTTCATAGTCACAAAGCCAGATATGAGATGCAAATAATCTAGAGTATGCAAAACAATAGGTAGTAATGGAGTCTAGAGTTTTAAAGCTAGAGGGAATACATTTATAATCTGTCTATATTCTCCATTAGAGCAAGAGCAAAAGGCAGCAATGCCCACGAAGGTGTAGACAATCACTGCCCCATAAGGAGATCCCTTTCTCATTAAAAGGACAAGTTATTTTTAAAGTTATTGGTAAATACCATTAAATATTAGCTACCCATAGTTCTAGCCATTTGTTTCTAAAGTGATTAATCGCTGAGATAATCCACATTGTTTCTTTTGTATTCTTATACAAATGAGTGGCTAATTAATACTAATTAGCAGATTAGATGTTCCAGTAGTGATTACAATGTGTTGTGAAACAAAGTAATGTCCAATAATGTTATCCCTTACCTCATCCTTATTAAGCACTCTAAGACACAAATTAGCATACTGAACCATACATTAGCGTAAAGGAGCACATATAATGCTAATTATTTCATGAATACTGTACAGAAAATTGACTAGTATAATGTATAAACATTGTTTAATTATCTTCTAAAAGAAACCAACTTCTTGTTGAGGTGACAGTGTCCCTTTAAGTTAGGTCTGCTGTCATTTTGGTGAAAAAACTCTTAAAACAGTTTAACTGCAGTGAAATTAACATAAACCCCCTTTAGTCAATGCCAGTGTGTTGAGTGATTTCTTTGAGTAGAGTAGGGGTTACCATAGATGTAACTGCTCTAAAACACTGAAGGCCTCATTCAAATGCGATTTGGCCAATTGAATAGGGCTCTATATAAGTACACAGCATACTTTTTTACAGAAGTTTTTAGTTAGTGAAGACCTTGTTTTTGGATAGAAGTTCACTAACTAAAAACTTATGTAAAAAAATATGCTCTGTGCTTATATAGAGCCCTATTCAATTGGCCAAATCGCATTTGAATGAGGCCCTGAAACTGGTATTTCCCCCAATTTTTAATAGTCTTGTACCATATGGTTAATCTCTTGGTTTCATTCATTTGATCTGGATCAGACAGAACTGTGTTTCCCGAGCGTCAGTGCTTTCTATTTTAAATAGAAAACCCCCTAGCACCACATTTATTTATACAAGCGTGTCCTAGTGGTATGAACTTTAGCTTATGTCCTGGAGATACAACCTTTATCGGGAAGGAAGTTATTTATGGATATTCTTCAGTTACATGGACACAGAAAAGCCAAACAATCACCTATAATGAAGAGATATTATAGGAACTTTAAGTAAACGTTATTATCAATAAGAAAGTGGATGGACAACAAGCAAGTGTTCAAGTGGCCTCTTATCTAATTATTTTGATTTAGAGAGAAAGGGCCTCATTCAATTGTGATTTGGCCAATTGAATAGGGCTCTAAATAAGCACATAGCATATATTTTTTTAAGAAGTTTTTAGTTAGTGAGCTTCTATTCAAAAGCAAGGTCTTTACTAACTAAAAGCTTCTTTAAAAAAATATGCTATGTGCTTATTTAGAGCCCTATTCAAATAACCAAATCGCAATTGAATGAGGTCCAAAGAGAGCAAGTGACCAGGGGCTAAGGGTGAGAGGAAAATCTAGCAACGTCTGGTGTACTTAACATTTGGTAAGATGTAACTTCGACTTGTAAATGCTCCCTGAATACCAAAGCCAGTCCAAGACAAAATGGCATCCCAGAAATAATATTCATTAGAAATGCCTTCTTTTTCTCATTCTAACAGGACACCATGGTAGAGGAGAGACGACACAGGAGTGCAGAGGGCAGTTAAGTATTAGTAACATGGCAATGTCAGATTAAAACACCACTGTATTTTAGGAAAAAAGACTCACGTGTATTTAAAGTATTTGACAAACTAACAATATTAGTAGTATTTAACACCACTCCTTTGTCCATTGTTGTCCCCTTAGAGAGTACCTTAAAGGTTCTTTGTATATCAACAGTATCCAAGAAGCTGATGTTCAGATGCTGGCTGTTCTTAAACAGATGGGGTATCAGACCATCTCATCTGCCTCCTTAGAATCTGTATGTGGACTTAGAAGCCATGGTCAGAACCGAACATGGAACAACCAAATGTTTCAAGATCAGGAAAGGATTGCAACAAGGTTGTATATTGTCTCATTTATTAAATTTATACATGGAATACATGTGTAAGGTTAGGGAATCCAAAGGAGGAATCAATATTAACTTAGATGTGAATCATATTATTTTGAAAGTGAGAAAAAACTAAGGGATTATTGATGAGAGTGAAAGAGGTGGATGCAATAGCTGGTCTGCTGCTCAAAAAGACAAAGATTATGGCAAACAGTAATCTCAGCTCCTAGCAGATAGTTGGGGAAGAAGTGGAGGCAATGACAGATCTTATTTTCCTGGGCTCCAGGATCTCTGCAGTTGGTGACTACAGACATGAAATTAAAAGCCATTTGCTTCTGGGGAGGAAAGCTATGGCAAGTCTGGACAAGCTTTTAAAAAGTAAAGATATTACAACAAAGATCTGCATAGTTAGAAGTATGATATTCCCAGTAATAACACATGGATGTGACAGCTGGTCCATAAAGAAGGTCTGAGTGCCATAGAATTGATGCATTTAAATTTGTGTTGCTTAAGAAAACTGCTTAGAGTCCCTTGGACTGCAAGAAGAAAAAACAATAAATACTACAGGAAATCAAGCCAAACCATTCACTGGAAAGTTTGATCATGAGGCTAAGTATCAAATATTTTGGCCATATATTAAGCATAAGGATTCTCCAGAGTCGACTCTGGTGCCGGGAAAGATTGAAGACATACAAAGAAGGGGACTGCAGAGGCAGAGTTGGATAGATGAGACCACTGAAGCAATGAACATGATCTTGAAGAAGGTGAGAGGGACAGTGGCTGACAGATGTGCCTGGTGTATTGAAGTCCATAGGGTCACAGAGAATGGGACATGACTAATCAACTGAACAAAATCCTAGGCAATCACCTTAGATGCCTGAATGCAAGGCCAGCCATGTTGAATTCTCATCTCTTCAAAGAAGCCTACAACAAACTACCATGCACTACACCTTCAAACCAGACCAACTGTTCAGGTTGGTTCCCACCTGTCCATAAAACACAGTGATCTATTCTGAAATGGATCTTGCGTGAACAACCATCTTCTACCAGGTCTATTCCTTCCTGTCTCACTTCAAACATTTCCTAGATTATCAGGAGACCTTGACTCCAATCCACTTTTACCAAAATATTTTTAATAAGCATTCTGATTGCCTAATTTATCCTGTTTTCATTATACTCTGCATTTTACAAATAAAGATAATATTAAAGGATCCCTGTAGTTTGGAAAACATAATAGGTTTGTGAAGTATGTAACAAATATTAGCCACATAACCCATCAGCATAAAAACTTTTTTAGAGAAAATCTTTATTTTAGCAGAGTCAGCTTGTATTTGGGGATTCCATGTTAGTGTCCTCAGCACATACTGCTGACTTGGAGCCTCATTCAATTGCAAGGACGCATCTCGCGGTATACGGGCTGTATGTCTGCGGGCTTGCTGCGGGTTTGAACTCTGCTCCAATTACGGAGCGATCCAATTGAACAAGCCTGCAAGATACGGGCCCGAAAGACTTAACCATGCAATCGTATGTAGCATTTCAGAGCATGAGTATGATCAACTAAGCAAGGCTGTAACTTAGAAACAGCCAATAGAAAATGAGACCGTCATCATTACGGCAGTAAAACATGGAGGTTACATGTCAATCAATTAACATTTAGAGGTCCGATATGCGATCAGACTCGCAAAATACAAAATAATAAAAATGAGTGCCAATACTGTTCTTGTCCATGTGGGTGGCCTGATATGTATTAACTCATTGATTCCCGAGATCGATATAACTCCAAAATGATATATAAAAATAATAATTTTTTAATTGCCGATTTGCGAGCTTGAGACTGTTGTGCAATAAATTCTAATGTCTTTCATCGCTTTCCCCGTCATTTACTGTGCAGTATTGATTTTTTATTTGCATTTACAGTGCTACAGACATGTCTTTAACCCCTTTGCTGGTCCCATCTGGTACCCGTAGGATTTTCTTCTACATTTGCCATTTACGGGTATGAAAACATTTGGGGGCTTGTGGAATTGTAGCAATTGAATAACTATTTGCGATTTTAGCGATCGTAACTCTTGCGGACGGGAAAGATCAAAGGCTTAGATGGTGTGTAAGTTACGGTTGTAACAACCGCAGGAATTTTCAGCCCATAACCCGTAGGCCATTTTGCGGCTCGCAAAAAAAAACGCCAATAGAACAGCAAACTAGTTTATGACCTACATTAGGGGCTCCAGTAACTTACAATTTCTTAATTGAATGAGGCCCTTGGAGCTTGAATGGGTGTTCTATACTGTCTTTTATTTTCTCTTCAGGGGTGGACGGAGAAATGGGGTATTTGCTAACTCAGTTGATTCAGATTCATTTTTAGCATCTGACAAGGTCAGTAGAAGTAAACTTGCAAGCCCTGCTCTGCACTTTGCCCTTCATACTTTAAAATATAAGTATTATTATTACTGTCATGGCAGCTTCCATGTACTTGCAGAGACCTATAAAATTAAGATTTTCACTGGAAATGGTTATATGCCCATATTTTTCACAACTTCTAATGCTATTAATTGGTGGAATCATTTACTATATGAAGTTTTCATAATCTACATAATACCTCTTCATTCTAAGTATTCTTTTTTTTGCATTAACGCAATAAACCCCAGGAAAAACTAAGAGCTATGATTTGTTCCTTTTAATGAAGTTAAGATTTGTTTTTTTCCTATGGAATCAAAAAAATTTTGCTTGATTTTTTCTTGACTAATATAACTATCAATGTACCAAGAGCATGTCTGAAACCGACAATATAACATAATTTAAACTTCAAGAGCACATGTGGCTTTTTAACCTAATTTACTATGTTGCTATGCTGTTTCTATAAAATTCTAATTTAATCATGTTTGTTCCAGTAACATAATAAGTATTAACTCTGTACTTGTCAGAGCAGATGTGATCTTTATATTGTAGGTGGCCGCAAAAGAGTAGACATGTCAGGAAATAGTTTAGCTCTAGGCATCTTGTCTGGAATGAAGGAAAGCCCATTGATCAAAGCCTTACCTGTGAGGTGATACTGCAAGAGTCTGACTCACTGCAATGAGGTAAGGGATCACTTTAACCAGCTCCCTGCCAGAGAGATCTGAAAAGGCCTATACAACACAGAGCCTACCCATCTATATGGGCAAAAATGGCAGTCATCTATGATTCCAGGCTTTAAAGGCCAAGTTCCATTTAAACCAATGGCTCTCAACATTTTTGATCCGAAGACCGGCTAATTACCTTCTAGTGCTCATGGAGACCACTTGTGAGATCCAGAACATTTTTAATAAGATGATACTAAATGTGAAACACAATATTTTCATATAGTTTGATTTGAGTAGAGTACATTTTAATCTCAGATATGTTCATCAATAATCTTTATCTGACTGTTACTAATTGTGGTGGAATGTGTTGGGCTCTCCTCATCTTTCTTTGATTCTGAGGACCAACACAGAATGGCTTTTGAGAACCATTGGTCTAAATGTTTATATGTCTTTTACGTATATAGCTTGACAGTTACTGCTCCATGTTTGTGAAGAGCAGAAATTCATTTTTTGTCACTGACACTTATAATTTTGAGCTAAACCAATTCAAGGGCCAATCTAATTACACCTATAGTTCTAAACTGGAACAGTTAAATTCATGTTCTGTATTTTTCATACAGAAATCTTGGAGCAATAAAAGGTCCAAGTTGAATTAGCAGATGGTTTATCAGTATGGATATCGCCTAGCATTAAACTCCTCTTCAGTGACCCTGGGATGACATGCTCTGCGCTGGCAATGTGGTCTTTTGAGTAACAAAACCTAACAATGTGCATAATGTTGGTAGAAAGTAAAAAATAAAAAAAAGTGTTTACATTTTTCACTTTTCTAAGCAAATTTTTTTTTACTGCAGAATTCCATTTTCTTTACTATTGCTGCTTCTTGCAACCTCTGCTGAAAACTAATGAGCTTTCCATTATAGCTGATGAAAGCACTGTCAAGTTTGACTAAGTGATGAAGCGATAATAGCGAAACGTGTCTTTGTTAACAATTGTCCACTGAGGATTGTCCACACTATAACCGTTTACTCCCCAGATGAATTTGAGGAAACAATTTGAGGAAACCATTCAAGGAAGTCTTTTAATTACAGTTATATACCTGAAATTATGTTTGGGGCAACCTTTGAGCATCTTTACAGTTTAATGTTATAATTGCACTAGAATTATTGTTCAGAACTCCATACATGCATTATACTTAATACACTATTATAAAGTACTTTCTATCCTGAGATAAATCAATGATTACCTGCACGGCATGATAACTTCCAGTGGTACATTATCCAGGTATTTATACAATTTATTCTCTTATGTCGACTTTTTTTTAAATCAAAGAGTATTATACCTACCTGTCCTTTGGCATGACTTACACTAATCATTTGCACTAGCACTTATTTGTATACCATATTTTAGTAGTCTTAACAAAAGTTATATTTTAAATACTATATATTACTCCCAAGATTTTTGAGTGCATCACCAGTAGGCATTCGCTCCTATTTTTTCCTATTGTTAATTTTATTATCACATTTTACACTCATCCTTATTTATATTGATAATCTAGTTAAAACACTTGCTTACATTTTTCAACACCAACTATTTCTTGTTCTTATTTTTAGAATGTGCGAATATGCGTTGAAGGTGAGTTGTCACACTCACAGAGCTTACCTGAGGTTGCAAGAAGCATTTGGGCATCCCTGGGCTAGTATCATTTGTGTTATCTTTAACAGTACATATTGAGCCTTGAAGTTGAAAAGATCACTTAGTGAATAGGTCCATGAAATAACATAGGCATCAGTTACTTGCCCATCTATAGTGCTAAATAGAGAAAGCAAATTCATTCTTATGATTGATATATCCTGTTCAGCGTAGAATTGCCTGGTATTTTGGGTCTGAATCACTCTTTTGAGAGAGACCAGACTGCAGGAAACTTCTCCTTGTGAAAAGTACTCATGAGCTAAAAGAGACCACTCTCTGAGTAGGTGACCAGGCCTATAGAACAAACCTACTAACTATTCAATTGCTACAAGTCCGCAAGTGTTTTCACACCCGTAAATGGAAAATGTAGGAGAAAATCCTACGAGTACCAGATAGAACCCGCAAGGGGGTTTAACTCCTATCCGTCGCACTGTAAATGCAAATAAAAAATCAATACTATACTGTAAATGACGGGGAAAGCTATAAAAGAAGTTATAATTAATTGCACAACAGTCTCAAACTCGCAAATCGGCAATCAACAATACATTTTTTTTCATTTTGTTTAATTTTGGGGTTATATCGATCTCAGGAATCAATTAGTTAATACATATCTGGCCACCCACATAGCCTAGAACAGTATTGACATTCATTTTTATTCATTTGTATTTTGCGGTTTTGTGGGTCGCATATCGGACCGGCAAGCGCTAATTGATTGACATGTTACCTCCATGTTTTACTGACCTAATGATGACGGTCTCATTTTCTATTGGCTGTTTCTAAATGGGTAGTTACGGCCTTGCTTAATTGATCATGTTCCCGCCCTGAAATGCTACATACGAGTGCATGGTTTATGGTTTCGGCTTTTGGCCCGTAACTTGGCCCGGGCTTGTTCAATTGAATAGCATTGGTATTGTAGCACAGTTCGAGCCCGCAGCAAGCTCCTGGCCTGTATACTGCAAGATGAGGGCTTTGAATTGAATGAGGGTCTCTCTATCTATATATATATATATATATATATATATGGAAAATTCTTAGGATGGAGGTATAGCAAGGCTTAATGAATGCAGTGGTGGTGGTGGTGTGTGTGTGTGTGTGTGGGGGGGGGGGGGCTTACAGATCTGAAGGGGCCTAGGGCAGCATAACATTAAGACCTAATTTGCCCTTGCAACCAGCCTGGGATTGGGATGACAATACTGGAATAATTCATCAAATTATGTATATAGTTAATTACCGTTTAATGGATACATCAACAAATATGTCTACACATGTTTCAATTCTTTTTTGTGTCTCACTTGGCTTTTGCTAACAATGGAAATTTCCAAATTCTTCTGGGAACCAAATTGCTAATTATAGTCATACATAAACGAGGTAGGATAATGACCTGTGTATGTTTAGGTAGAAGGAAATTTGGCAGAGATTTACTGTATACTAGCGACTTGCCCGTCCAAAAATTACGGCAATAAAATTGTAAGGCAGGTAATGCTGGTTGCCACAGAGAGTCATTGTTTTGGTAGTGTGAGATCCTTCGGTGCTCATTGCGATCCTCGCACTGAGCGCCTTTGGCGCTCATCGCATGGCTCGCAATGAGCGACTTCGGCGCTCATTGCGAGCCTCTGGGTTTGTGTATTTTTTGTTATCTGATGCGCTTTTGCGCTAATTGTAAGGTCCGCGCTGATCTCCTTTAGGTGCTTATTGCAAGGATCTCCCCTGGTGTATTTTGTGTGCTATGAGCACCGTTGGCGCTCCTTGTGAGGTGCGCGGTGAAGGTCTTTGTGTTTTTTGCGATACTGTGTTTATTTTTTTCTGTCTATTTTGTTTTTTTTATGCTAATTAATTAATTAATGAAATCATAAATGAATATACTTTACCTATTTGTACTTAATATATGCAGCAAGGAATGTGCTGAAGAGCTAACAATCTTTTTTGATGTTCCTGCAGCCTCCAATGTAGATTTGCACTGTTGTTGAGCTAAAGGTGTAAGTGTCAGCAATGTGTGCAGTGTGTAGTGTAAATAGCCTGCGTGCGCGAGGTTAAACCGTTAGTGTAGCTGTGTACTTCCGCATTTTGTAAGTTACTGTTGTAAAATGGCGGCGAATGTGTATGTGGTAGGTGGGTGTGGAAAATTTAGCGTCCCTGATAATGGTGTATGTTGTAGGTCGTACAGGTTTTTGTAAAAGTCGTATGTGCTTGGCGGTGTTTTGCGACTTTAGCGGTCGTGTAGCCTCCTTTTATTTTTTTCAGTGGCCATTTTTTCTCTCGCTTAGGGGATTTTCGAGTGGCTAAACTTTGTAAATTTGACTTAAATCGAGGTGTAACCTGTTTTCCAGACATCCTGGGTGGCCCCCCTTGCTGTGGGGAAGGTTTTTATTTTATTTTTGTGTGTATTTTGTGTTTTTTTTATGTTTTCCGCTGTGCGCGCATTGTCCGTTAAGGTCGTATTTTTGCGAGTCCGTAATGGATTTTTTTCTAAGTCCCGCGGCTCGTGTTTTTTTTGTGTAAGTCCGTATTTAGTCATTGTGTGTTTTGTGTTTTTTGTCAAAGTCCCGCTTCTGTGGGCGTTTGTAACGGCTTGTGAGGCGGCGTAGAGCCTCCACCTCTGCAAATACGGTCCGCATTTGCGGTCCGAAAGTGGTAGGGGTCCTAAAAAGTATTTTTAGAGAAAATATAAATTTTAGCAGGCTGTGTTTTGGTCTAGGTGCTTCCATTTTGCACTATAGCCTGGAGCACGGAGTAGAGAGAGGATTCTACTGCGAGTTGTGCTTCCATTTAATAATGTTGCTCTCTTTGAAGATCGTTATATACAAAAAAGGGAGATGGAGGATTTAATAAAAAGCATTAAGGATTCAATTAAACTAAAAAGAAGCTTAACATTAAAAAAGAGCTTGTGTATAGAAATGTTATGTAAAGTGTTCCAAAAGGAAAGTAATAGTTTTATTGAATTAAGAGTTTATGGTCTTCAGAGTCCCACAGGAAGTGTCACTGGTTGTGGCTTGTAGCTGGTTATGTTCGGGTTGCCATGGTAACAGCCAAGTGTTTACAACATCAGCAATTGTACTGGATTTAGGGAGGTACAGGCCCAGGCAGAGAAGGAAGCTATAAATTACTGAGAAATGCTGCAGTCCAGCCTTGTTCAGCACCCGCCTCTCCTTGTTAGTGTGACGGTGCGTCGCTTTGTACAAGATGATCTGACATTTATAAACTTTGCAGTAGGCCTCAAGGCAATTTGATCATTCAATGTAAATAATCTGATGGAGTAATCGCAACACTTGGATCGCTTGGTGTGAATTCCACTTGGGCCTTAGTGTATGCAGATCACGTTGCTCAATGGAGGAAATGTTGATGTAGCAAAAACTATGATCTGCAATCTTTAGGGCTGCCATGCTTAACCCTTTCACTGTCACTGAAAAGGTTAATGAACTACTGCAGAAGAACTACACCTGATAATGGACGGAACATATTTAAAAAAATAAAGGAAACATTTCATAATTTATTAATTATTATATGCGATTGTCTAGCCACCATTTTGGATCTCTACCCTAGCTTCTACAGATGGAGGAGACCTGGAATACACAGAAGCTTTCAGCTGCTATAATTAAAACGTGGCAACCTTTATTGTCAATTATTTCAATAGGACTAATAGAAATCTAGTTATTGGCTGTTCGTAATGCTGGATCCAGGCAATAAAGTTGCAGTCTATGGGCCTTATTCAAATGCGATTTGGCCAATTGAATAGGGTTTTATATAAGCACAGAGCATATTTTTTTACAGAAGTTTTTAGTTAGTGAAGACCTTGCTTTTGGATAGAAGCTCACTAACTATAAACTTAAGTAAAAAAAAAACATGCTCTGTGCTTATATAGAGCCCTATTCAATTGGCCAAATCGCAATTGAATGAGGCCCTATGTCTCTTGTCTTCTTTTTGTCTGTTAGTTCTGTAAATGGAGCTTATGAGGCTCAAACCCTTTTCCCAATCACTGTCCGCTAAATTTACGGAAACCAGTCAATCACAGACTTGCCTAAACTCTTTATATTTTAACATTGGAAAAGAGTAGCACCAGTAAATGGGGATGCTTGTGATAATTGGAAGCTGTTTGGTTTAGGCATCTTTATGTCTTTGCAGAATGGTCACTTACCACACATACTGGGAAGAGACCCAAGTTTATTAATGGACAATAAAATATATAATCACAATAACAAAGCCTTAGGTTCTCGACAAAAGCATACTTTATTAGGCTAGCTGGAAAGCTTGAGTCCAAACCAAGCACCTACATCTCTTGACATGTAATTATACCGTATATACTCGAGTATAAGCTGATCCGACTATAAGCCGAGGCACCTAATTTTACCACAAAAAACTGGGAAAACGTATTGACTCGAGTATACGCCTAGGGTGGGAAATGCAACAGCTACTGATCAATTTCAAAAATAAAAATAGATACCAATAAAATTACATTAATTGAGGCATCAGTAGGTTAAATGTTTTTGAATATTTATTGCAAAGAAAAACAGTAAACTAGCTGTGTAAGTGGAAAATAGGGTCAACTAAAACTTATATTATGAGCCCTAAGTCCCCCTCATCCTCCTCCTTTCCCCCTCATCCACCTCCCCCTCATCTTCCTCCTTTCCCCCCTCATCCTCCTCTTCCCCCTCATCCTCCTCTTCCCCCCTCATCCTTCTCTTCCCCCCTCTCACCTCTTCTCTGTAGCCTCTGATCAGCTCCTGCTGCTGATCGTAGCCCTGCAGCGTCTTATGCCTTTCTCTGGAACCGGCATATGCTAATGACGTGACGCGCTTGTGACGTCACGTCATTAGCATATGCCGGTTTCAGAGATAGGCATAAGATGGGCTGCGGGGCTCTGATCAGCAGCAGTAGCTGATCGGACGCTACAGAGAAGTGGTGAGAGGGGGAAGGAGGAAGGGGAAGGAGGAAGGGGAATGAGGAAGGAGGAAGGGAGAAGGAGGAAGGAGGGAGGAGGAGGATGGAGAAGAGGAGGGAGGAGGAGGATGGGGAGGAGGAAGTAAGAGGAATGGTGTGCTGATCGGACCCTCGCTCAAGTATAAGCCGAAGGGGGCTTTTTCAGTATAAAAAATGTGCTAGAAAAGGCGGCGTATACTCGAGTATATACAGTCCGTGGCGGTGATGCAAAATTAGTATGCTCTTTAGGGGAAGGAGTTTCGAGTCCTAGTGATGTCACTATATCTAACTTTGGTTGATCATAATTATTATAAAAGATGTCTCTCTTGTCAGGATCCTGCAGGCAATATAAAAATGTGCATTTTGAAAACCCTGTTTGGCTGCAAATAAATAACTGTTTTATACTCTTTTAAGATCTACACTTACAGTAAACATATAAACCACAAGCATGAGTGAGAACTTTAAAAATCCCCCAAAAACTGTGGGTGAAAATGTAGATGTGACTTAAAGGTATATGTACATTTCCCTGTTTTTTACTTTTTCTAGACTAACACATCCTGCTTATATTAAAAATATAAATGACATTGATTCATTCTATACACATACAAATGTATCTTATTTAAAAAAAAAAGTTTTGATTTCCACACCCCTAGAGGTGCCTACATAGGTGTCTGGTACCGACCAATATAAAAACTGCATTTGTTTGGTTATATTTTGTAACCCTATACTAACCTTCAAGCCAACAAAAGCACAATGCAGAAATACACATAGCAATGTCTGAGCTCATCCTTGCACATACCATGATGCTTTGCTGCAGAACTAACTTCCCATACATTGAAACATTATTGTAGCTGCCTGTAATTGACCAAAACTAATTTTGCATTCCTTCTCAAAATCAAGCCCCAGAAAATTGAAGACGTTTGCAATGTCAGGGTAAGTTTATTGATGTTTATTTAGGTATTTTTTTTACGCAAAAAAGTATTTCATACACTACTGATTCTCCTCTATCAGATGCATTCATAATCCATGAAACTTAAATATGTCTTTAAATATTTATAAAAGACAAGAACTGCAGCACATGAAAACAATATTCAAAGAGTGGTTTACAACGATAATTATGGAATCTAAATATCCTATTCATCTTTGTAATAAAAACAAACATTTTTTCATTAAAAGTCTTAGACATCTATCAGAAAGGCATTCTGTGTAATTTCTTACTAAAGAGATATTAAAACGCCTAAAACGATGTATACCTGACTTTTATTTATACATTTAACCTTTTACAGCTTTAATTAGTTCATTATTATACTTAAAGGGAAGGGCATCATCTCTTTAATCTAGGTTTGCATGCTTTAAAGGATTTAAAGGGGTGTTAAACTTTGGTCACAATTAAAATAAATACACATAATTGTTGTGCTCAATCAGTAAGCAGAATGCACTTTTTTTTTTTCATAGTTGTATCATGATGTATCTTTTATGATTTATAAAGTAAAATATAATTTTTAGGTGTTTCCCATGACAGCTCAAACACCTTTTGTTTAAATCCTCATAAGCTCAATTTCTTTGTGATTGATGGAACAAACACTTTGAGGATTAGGAACAGGCTTTAAACTGAGCCTTACCCAGGGGTAAGCTGAAAGTGACAGAGATGTGTATCTTATGAGTAACTGATATGTGCACAAAAAAACTGCATTTTGTAATGTTGTACAAGCAAGAACTGCTACTGTGCATTAACTAAACTAACTGAAGTTTAAACATAGAAGCAATATTTCAGCAATATATTACAACATGATCATAGTTGTGAATAATAAGACTATATAATATATAGGTCCAGTCATGGAGAACATTGTTGTGATGCAGATGAACAACGTGATCCATGACATTGATCTTGATTGATCATTGATCACTGTTTTCCTATGTTTATGCACTCTAGTGATGTCATAGATGATGTCATTAGTCATGAATAATGTTATCATGTTGTTTTTTTAGGGCATTAAAGTTGTAGGAAACCAAAAATCGAATGTGATTTCATACTTTTGATTAGATAAGATCACTGGTACTTCTGTAATAAAAAATAGGAAAAGTGTTCTAAAGAGGAAACATTTTATGGCAAACTGAGGATCAAGAGGATGCAAGCTTTTAGGACTCTATGGTTCACAGCCTGAATGGTTTTCCATCCCAACCCCAGCTCAAACATAACAATTTTCCAAAATGTCAGTAACACACAACATTTAGAAAGGCAAACAGTAAAGTTCTGCAGATGTATTAGTTTCATAGAACGGGCGAGTGGTGTAATTTCTGGTGTATGTTAGCAGTTCTAAATAGAAGAATGTTGGCAGCAAGCAGAGTTAACAGATTTTAAGATTTTATTTAAAATTATTTTATATTCATGGTTTACTCAGCTGGTAATGATGTTAATTTGTAAAATAATTCACAAACTTGATTTTTCCCCCCTAACTACAGTGGTACTTTAAGGCAAGAATGTCACATGGTAATAGTCTTGAGTTCTAAAACCAAGGCCTATAATGCATCACAAAGATAGGTGGCCTCTGTTTTATACAATGGGTCATTCAGCCCAATGACGTTCAAGAGATTAAAGAGCTCATTGTGACTATGAAAATGGTTAAAACTTAAGTTGTCATGCTGCACTGTTGTTACATTGTTTCAGTGCTATAGTAAGGGCATTCAAATCGGAACATGGCCGGATATTAGTTTAATTCTTATTTTCACAGTTGTTTTGTCTCCATTGGTGCTCGGAAAGAGTTGTATATGGTGTACAATAAATATGTAAAATGGTTGCTCAATTTATAGCAAATAAATCATTATACTTTGTTCTATATGATGGCACCCACTTAGGAGCACCTCACACAGGACTTAGCTCTCTGGAGCCATTACAGAGCAGAACGTTTAATGCACATGGCCTTAGACTAAAGAGGACATTTCAACACCAAAATGCAAGGCAAGTTTCCTCTGCATGCCACAAAAAAAACATCTCACACTCTTCAGTCTCATCATAGACATGTGTGCTAATTCTCTTGACATAGAGAGCAACAGTCAACTTTGGATCACCAGCTCACATAATGGAGATACTAGGGGTATGCAAATTAAATTAACTGAAGCTGTAAAACAGGGGTAGTTGGTTTACTGTTAAAAATGCATAGGAGAAAAGTGAAAGAGACCCAGATAAATGGCATCATTCAATACTATATATATATAGTAAATAAATAGTACATTTGTGTTCACATATATATACAGGGTTGAGTCACATTATTATGCATACCACAAACTTTGGATGTTAGCAGCCTGTAGCCAATGAAATATGGCATGTGTTGTGAGCTGGATTTGTAGGTATATATATGGTGACATGTAGGCATTCTTCAAATATCAGACATTGCTGTCATGGGTAAAATGTGATTTATCCAGCTTTGAAAATCCGATGGTCAATGGCTTTCAGTCCAAGTGTACCAGAATTTCCTAAACAGCGCAGTTTGTGAGCTGTTTGCGTGCTGATGTGGTTAAAGTGTACCGTGACTGGCCAAACGGCAACATTGCAAATAAAAAGCGTAGAAACTGTGGAGCACCACGGGCCATTGACCAATGTCAGAGGTGAACGTCAGCTGTGAAGGTGTGTGAGGGCCAACCGACACGCTATGGAATGCATATGGGGCTCTGAAGCAAACGGCTGGTCACCCATGCTCATGAGGGTTGCCTTCTCTGATGAGTCAAGTTTTCTGCTTCATCGACTGGATGGAAGTTGGCGTATCAGGAGCAAAACCTCAGCGAACAAGCATTCGGCAACTATTGTTGGAAGAACACATGCTGGTGGCGACAGCATAATGTTCAGGGGAATGTGTTATTGGCATTGCCTGGGTCCACTCATACCTATGGAAGGCACTCTCAACCAATTAGGTTATCTATCCATCCTTGCAGATAAAGTACACCATACATGTTGACTGTCTTCCCTGGAGAGGATGTGGTTTTTCAGCAGTACAATGCAACATGTCATATGGCCAGAACTGTCCAGGTGCCGAATTAAGACTTTCAAGTACTTCCCTGGCCTCCAAATTCCCCGGACTTGAACCCCATCAAGCACCTTTGGGACCACTTCAATGTCCATGTTCGCCGTATGGATCCTCCACCACGCATTACTCTTCAGCAGCTGTCGGATGTACTGCAGCTTGTATGGGTCTAGATACCCTTGCCAACCTTCCAGCATCTTATTGACTCCCTACCACTCTCTCTAGCTGCTGTTGGTGTTGATTTCAGAGCTCCAGATTTGGGCCCAGGTTAACTATCTGTAAGAGGATAAAAAAACAAAAACATTTTGTTCTATAGGATGATACTTACTCAGTAGCAGGTCAAACAAGATTTTGCTCCTTTTTTTAGTCCTGTTTTAGCATTGAAATGTGTACTTTGTATATATATTAATTATGGTTAATTATAGTTATATATTAATATAACTACTCCAGCCCTTACAAAAGAGCTGGAAACATATGTCTGGGGGAGAAAACCCTCTCATCTTGCCTGCAACACATTTTAAAAGTAGAAAACATATTTATAAACCATATCTGCTGTCTATAAGCACTTAATATCAAGTTGAAAAATGTCCTTCCTTTCGGTATCCTTTTATTTATTTAAAATATGGTATTTTATCTTCATTGACTCTGTGGGGGACTAAACATAAACTTAGTAATACAGCTGGTCCGGATGTGCCATTGACATGAGTGGGAGATACAGCTGAATTATTAACTATAGCACATTTATAGCGCGCCACCTTTGGGTGCTGTGAGTTTTTGAGGTCCGTATCTCTGTATAACATGTGTATCAAATTAGACTTATCATTGAAGACTAAGAGTTAATGGATCGCAGTATTGAATGTTCTTCTATATGTTTTTTTGAGTAACTAAATATGATAATGTCCAAATAAATAAATAAACACAACTTTACATTTTGCAATGTTATATGCAATTATTCTTTACTG
The DNA here is from genome assembly GCA_027410445.1 of Discoglossus pictus. Taxonomy (NCBI): domain Eukaryota; kingdom Metazoa; phylum Chordata; class Amphibia; order Anura; family Alytidae; genus Discoglossus; species Discoglossus pictus. The sequence continues at coordinate 45,457,466 of CM050167.1, read as the reverse complement.
CAAACTTTAATTTAGTTTTCTTGCTTGCTGCTGCCTCAGGTTAGGAAGGAGCAGACCCTGAAGTGCTTGTTGGACAGCTAGTGACAGCCAGGAAACTCTGTTACGTCCTAACCTAATGCCCAGTAACAAATATTTATATAAATTCCAGGCAGCGCTGGGCCCCTTTCAAGCGTGGGCCTCACACAATAGTGTCCCCTTTTTCCCCTGTCTGTAGTCGCGGCCATTGACAGGGGAAGAAAGTGGGTACTATTGTGAGGGCCCGCTCTTGAAGGGGGGCCCAGTGCTGCCAGACATTTATATCATTATTTGCTACTGAGCATCAGGTGAGGACATAACAGAGTTCCCTGGCTGTCACTAGCTGTCTAACAAGCACTTCACAGTCTGCTACTTTCTATCACACATATATGCGCTTACGGCCTTCCAGACGACCCCAATTTACAAGGCTATGACACATGCTTAATAAAGTGAAATACATTGAAAAACTTCACTACTATAGGAGTATTTAACATATAGGCAGGTTATGGGTTATGGAAAATGGGTGTGACTTTTAAGGAGCCCTGGATTTTGTGATTGTATTGGGCCCCAAAATGTGTGATGATGGTGCTGTCTGTTTTCAAAGTCTCTTCTAACCTCAGGGAGTAATTATTAATTTATTTGTATAGAGCCAACATATTCTGTAGCCCTATGCAAGGGTAAGTTCAAGTCAAAAACAATATTAACATAACACAAGAGAATAGAGGGCCCTGCCTTTGAGCTTAAAGGGATATGTAAGTGAGCTGGATTATGAGTGCATCTTCTAGAGGAGAACTAGTAGTGTATGAAAAAAGATTTTTGCATGAAAAAATACCAAAATAAGCATTTAAACACTTACCTTCTAGTTAGCAAAATATCTTTTAATTTCTGTTAGTTGAAACTTAGGGTTAACACCCTCCAAACCCAGGCTAAACTGGTATACAATTTGAAAAATAGTTTTGGTCAATCAGGAGGAAGTAAACACTGAAACATTTGTATCACAATCTGGCTGTTGCTGTCTGTTTTTTTTTCTCTCTGCCTGTCTCCTTTTGGGCAATTTCAGCTGTGACCCCACCAACCATCATTTCCGCTAGAGACCACACACTGTACCCTGCAGGGTACACTTTATGTAAGCTTCCTAGGGGTGTGCACATCCACATATCAGTATCTAGCATATAAATATGTAAGTACATTCAACTGTTCAATATATACATATTTTTCTACAAATCAGTAGCTGTTTATTAGGAAACATTTGAAACCCAGCTCACTTACATATCCCTTTAAAATCAAACGTACACAGTGCTTTCCCAAAAACACTTAGCAAGCCTGAAAACTTGCAAAGTGCAGAATAAAGGTATGGATGAGGTATAGAAGGAAAATAGATGTCTTGTGTATATTAATACTAAAGGTGATACATTTATTTAAATCAATGCGTCTTTAGCGAGATTTTGAGGCAGGGGGGATAGTCTATTGGAACGAGGTAAGGAGTTCCAAAGAATAGGGGCAGCACAAGAAAAGTCCTGAAGGCGGGAGTGAGAGGAGGTGATAAGAGAGGAGGAAAGAAGAAGGTCATTAGCAGAGGGAAGAGGTCAGTTGGGGGAGTATTTAGATATGAGAGCAGATATTTAATAGGGTGCACTATTGTTGAGGGCTTTTTACGTTAGGGTCATGTTTTTAAATTTTATTCTGGAGGCTATGGGAAACCAGTGGAGTGACTGACATACGGGTGCTGCAGGCACTGAGCGTTGAGTTTGGTAGATGAGTCTAGCGGATGCTTTCATTATGGATTGTAGTGGAGAGAGACAGATACGATTTTGTGATTGATTGTATGTGAGGAATGAAAGAGAGGGCAGGATCTAGTAGAACACCAAGACAACAGGCCTGGGAGGTGGAAGCGATGATGGAATTGTCAACAGTGAGAGATATATGAGGAGTAGGAGCTGTGGTAGAGGGTAGGAAGATTAGGAGCTCAGTCTTTGACATGTTGAGTTTGAGTTGACAGGTGAGGATATGCTATAGAGGCAGTTGGCAACTTGTCCTAGAAGAAAGGGGAATCAATCTGGTGCTGAGAGGTAGATGTTAGTCACCAGCATATAGGTAATACTGAATTCCAATATATTCGATTAGGGTACAGAGGGAGTACCCTAATAGAAGTATAGATGGAGAAAAGGAGGTCGCCTAGGACTGAATCTTGGGGTATGCCAAAAGTCAGAGGATGAGGCGAAGAAGAGGTGCAAGAGAAGGAGACACTAGTACATTTTAAAAATATGACAACTGTGGTACTCTAAAGGGGCACGGAACATGTCTTAAATCCAGAGGCATAGCTACCGCTGGTGCAAATGGTTCAAGGCACAGAGGACCCTGACCTCTGAGTGCCCCCTGCGGACCTACTGCTGGTCTTTGTGTCCCTGCGGGTCTCCTGCGGCCTCCCTTGGCCCATTGTGGGCCCCCTCAGTCCTTGCCGGCCCTTGTGGCGCCGGTGTGGTCCTCTGCAGCCCCCTTGGACCTCTGTGGCCCCCCTCGGCCCTCTGGCCTGCCGTGGCCCCTCCTCACCCCAGGATGTGGAGTGCAGCATCGGGCAGGTAAGAAAGTATATATATATATATATATATATATATATATATATATATATATATATATATAAATATGTAGGTATGTATATATATATATATATATATATATGTACAGTCAGGTCCATAAATATTGGGACATCGACACAATTCTAATCTTTTTGGCTCTATACACCACCACAATGGATTTAAAATTAAACGAACAAGATGTGCTTTAACTGCAGACTTTCAGCTTTAATTTGAGGGTATTTACATCCAAATCAGGTGAACGATGTAGGAATTACAACAGTTTGTATATGTGCCTCCCACTTTTTAAGGGACCAAAAGTAATGGGACAGATTAACAGTCATAAATCAAACTTTCACTTTTTAATACTTGGTATAATACTTAAATAAATCAGTTCACTTCTGGAGACATATAGAAATCTTGTGTCTCCTATTTTGCTCCTAATCTCCTGGATGGCTGCAGGGAGGTACTGGGAGACTCTGTAGGATTCTGCTGGGGTAGGTTTGACTGTAACATCTTATCAAGCCCCCTAAGAAGAAGCAGATCTGGAGTCTCTTGGTAGCCTAGTAGTGCTGATTTCTGATGCAAGGACCCAGACCGATACAGAAGCCATACATCAGGGTGCTGGTGCCGAGATTTCGTAAAACCCCCACGGTCCTTGTGGGTAGTTAACCTGTAGTCTATAGCAGGTGGCCCTGGGCTTGTATAGCCCTTACCCTCTGATCGTCACAATCCACATGAGCAAAAGTCTAGGAGGGGGTAGGCACAATTTTTTTTGCACTTCCCAAAACCCCTCCATCATCAATGCAGTACATATATAAAATATATATTAAATATGCATAAAAATAAATATATAAATATATATATGGGTCTGTGTCTATCTATCTATCTATATATATATATATATATATATATATATATATATATATATATATATATATATATGGGTCTGTGTCTATCTATATATATATATATATATAGTGTACATATATATATAAGTGTACATATACATATAACATATATGTATATATATACATATATATATATATATACATATATATATATGTGGGGGTACATATACTGTATATATATAAACAAAATAAGAGTACACATTTACATATACATGTACAGTCAGGTCCATAAATATTGGGACATGGACACAATTCTAACCTTTTTGGCTCTATACACCACCACAATGGATTTGAAATGAAACGAACAAGATGTGCTTTAACTGCAGACTTTCAGCTTTAATTTGAGGGTATTTACATCCAAATCAGGTGAACGGTGTAGGAATTACAACAGTTTGTATATGTGCCTCCCACTTTTTAAGGGACCAAAAGTAATGGGACAATTGGCTGCTCAGCTGTTCCATGGCCAGGTGTGTGTTATTCCCTAATTATCCCATTTACAAGGAACAGATATGTGTACTTTTATTTTGTTTATATATATACAGTATATGTACCCCCACATTTATATGTATATATATATATATATATATATATATATATATATTATATGTATATGTACACTTATAAATATATGTACACTATATATATATATATATATATATATATATATAGATAGACACAGACCCATATATATATATATATATATATATATATATATATATATATATTTATTTATATATTTATTTTTATGCATATTTAATATATATTTTATATATGTACTGCATTGATGATGGAGGGGTTTTGGGAAGTGCAAAAAAAACTGTGCCTACCCCCTCCTAGACTTTTGTTCATGTGGATTGTGACGATCCGAGGGTAAGGTCTATACAAGCCCAGGGCCACCTGCTATAGACTACAGGTTAACTACCCACAAGGACCGTGGGGTTTTACGAAATCTCGACACCAGCACCCTGATGTATGGCTTCTGTATCGGTCTGGGTCCTTGCATCAGAAATCAGCACTACCAGGCTACCAAGAGACTCCAGATCTGCTTCTTCTTAGGGGGCTTGATAAGATGTTACAGTCAAACCTACCCCAGCAGAATCATACAGAGTCTCCCAGTACCTCCCTGCAGCCATCCAAGAGATCAGGAGCAAAATAGGAGACACAAGATTTCTATATGTCTCCAGAAGTGAACTGATTTATTTAAGAAAAGTCAGCAATATTTATAGCAGATACAGAGGGGGTGTACACAATGTTACAACAAGAGGGTGAGGCAGACAAATACATGAGATGACTCCACATGTGGTCTAGCAGTAGCTTCCTGAGAGCAATAGGCTTAACCTCCAATATACATCATGCCATCTCTAACACATATCAGATGTGATTAACTATATCTGGCAAACAATGGGAAAAACAGATTACAAATACAATGGATGTGTTTACTTACATAATCCAGTGGCTGGAGCCAAGCTGTCTATCCTTGAATGGGCTAAGACCCAGGCCTTGGAGAGGGGTCCGTGATATGGATTGTTATCTAAATCATATTAAACCTGATATTGCTAGGTATCTGGTATAGATTTACAGGACATGCACACTATGCTTGGTACAATAAATATTAAAAATATAAGTGGCTTCAATCCAATGTAGAAGAAAGCGGTGTGGGGGGACCAAAATACCACAACAGGAAGTACCAAAAAATACATGATCTAAGAAAATGTATAAAGCAACACATTTTAAATATAAGCAAAAGGCTGTTTACACTGACTTTCCAATGTAACTAATTTTAAGTCCTACATGTACATGCACAGTATTCTATCTTGAAGAACTATGTTTGATAATGGTCAAAATGTTAGCTTTCCATTAATTAACTATTATATGTAATTATGCTGTATTATAACAGAGCAACTACTGTCACCACCACAACATAAATATAATAGTTAATATATGTTTTTTAATATTTTTTTTATGCATATCTAGTTCTTCAAAAGAGCATATTGTAAACAACAGGGCTTCAAGACTGAACTTTTGACCATTTTAATATCTCCTAATGGTGTCGCCAAAACCACTTGCCCTCACCATGCACTTCAACCACAATCCCCCGATATTTAAAACCTGAGATGTATCCCACCCAACATCTGACAGTCAAAATCTCTAACACGGGAAGGAAACACTGCACAGACCTAATGAAAACCAGGCCAGTATCCCTAGCCATTTATTTGAACTTGTCTGGATGAAAAATGAATAGTATTTCAGTAGACAGGGGCAGTGGGAGCTGGTGAGACCCTCTATGATGTGTTTGATGGATTCCTCTGCTATATACTCTGTTGTGGATTGTCTTTTGATGTCTAGCCTAGTGTTGGAAGAGATGAGTGAAGAGGTTACCCAATCCCAGCCTTTGATGCAGGAATGTCAAAATTCTACAAATATTGCTGGTTTGGAGATAACGCAAAATAACACATATACAGGTAGTGGATATCAACTAAAAAAAGACCTGTTTACTGATATTGTCACACTTTGGGTACTTTGCCAGGAATGCCACTGTTTGGGAATAATTCTGTGTAAATACCAAAAGCTAAAAAATGTTAAGTGAGTGTTGAAATGGGTTTATGGTGAGCAAACTAATTAGGTAATGTGAGAAAAATGAACTGTTTTGACCAATGTTTCCAAACCTTTTTACCCTTAGGGCCACTTAAAAATTACAGAGAGACCTGCGGGTTATTTTGAAGGTGTGCAGGATATTCACAGACCATAATACAAAAAAAAAAAAAGAAACTATTGTTATTATATTATTATTAACTTTTAATTGTAATGTGGCAAAATATTCCACAACCGTATACAGGGAATAACAAGGTACATTATGATACTAACAAATTGCAAAATAATAAAGGGTCCTGTCTTTGAAATATATACTAACATATATTACGAAGGTGCCTACATATTACGTTATTATTTATCAGTGTAAATTCTATATGCCAGTATAAAACATAAAGAAGAAAAAAATAAACATATAGATAAATATAATTGCAATTGGTTGTTATTGTAAACTAGCGACTTGCCCGTCACAAAATGACGGCAATAAGATAGTAAGGCAGGTAATGTTGTTTGTGTGTGAAATTAATTTTGTAGGTGTTTTAAGATCCTTGGGCGCTGATTGCGAGCCTCGCGCTGAGCGCCGTTGGTGTTTTTTTTTTGGTATGGCAATGAATAATTAATAAAATAAGAAATTAATATACTTTACCTATTGTGAAGTAATATATGCAGCATTGTGTTGAAGAGCTGGCAATCTGTTTTCATGTTGCTGCAGCATCAGTGCTGTGGAGCTGCTGTGTAAGTGTCATGAATGTGTGCAGTCTAATAGTGTGCGTGCGCGAGGCAAATTGTTGTAATTAAATATGGATTTTGCGTCTTTAGCACTGGTAACATTTACAGGCTTGAAACGTCAAAAGAGGAGATAGGACAGAGTTACGTTTTTGACAACCGCAGTGGAACATTAACTCGCAATCGGAATGTGATTTGCTAAATGTAGCCAATTGACTATCCTTTACATTTATGGGCTGCGTTACGGGCTCATGTAATTGCGATTTGGGCAATTGGCAGATTCCATGGAAGCATAATTGCATATAAAAGCAGAGGCTGTATTTTTTAATGTTCTAAAAACGTTTTGCCAAAGTGTAGTGATTCAAATTAGTTTATTTGAAAGATAGAATGACAATGGTTCAAAAACGTAATTGCGTAGCACTTGATTGACTTAATACTGGGTGTGCTCAATATTTTCAAAACCTCCTTTCACTTAGAGATTGCTTTGTGATTAAAAGTTTCAATGACTTAATATGTTTATTTTTTATTGTGCAGTCTAAGATTTAGAGTTTATAATACCCTACTTATAAGGATGTCAATATAAAAACTGGTATAAACCAACTTCTCTGTTTCGCTTTAACAATCCCTATGTCTGTCCTATGTAAAATACATATGATATGTATCATTGGTTCTCTTACATAAAGCCAGAAGTTAATGAGGCTCTGAAAGAATTTGCAGGATATCTGATTTCAGGAGCTGGCTCCATCACCCTTCAATAGAGCCGTGTTATCTGGAATAGAGAATGCAGTAGCCAGACCAACAATACAGCCTCTCAAATACCACATATGTGCTTTTCAAACACTATTTACTCAGTAACAGCTTTCATGTTGAAAGCATTTGGGAGGAGACAAATGAACATAGTGAAGAATAAAGGAATACTCAATACAAGTGTGTACTTTCCAACCTCTCCAATAACCGCTTCTGTTCTAAATTGTACCATTATTATGCATTCTTGACGATATGCAATTAATCAATGCCTATCTATATCATCAAATGAAATTAGGTGAAAAAAAACAACTATTTATTATTATTTGATATATATTTCATTGCTTTATAAAAATGTATGGAAACCGGTTATTCAACAGGCTACTCACTTCTGTCTGAAATTTGCAGCAAATACCCACACATTTTTTAATTTTTTTTTATTATAAAGAAAAAAACATACAGCTCCCCCCCCAAAAAAAAACTCAGTATATTTGATGACATCAATGTAATTGCACTTTGACGGCTTTAAAAGATTATGTACTTAATAAAACTTTATTGACTGCTATGTGTGATGGTGTGGAGCGGTATCTATGAGGTCACATAAATCCAACCTTTTCTTAATATTTATTTCATAAAAAAATCACTGAGTAGGAATTTAGATAACTTACACAGGCACAGGCATGTTCACAGGAAAGCCAGATACTTGAATTTACCAGTTAAATGAGAGTGGAAGAAGCATTGGGAAGTGACCATACTAACAAATTGATCTGTTTTGTTATCATTGTTTTGTGCATACAATCGAAAAAAATGCCACTTAATTATTTTATGATCGCATTTTGATACATAAATGGACATTTTGAAATATAAATGGACAAAGAATCAAAACTTTTGTGCAGTGTCAGGTAGATGCTTAAATATCACATGGGAATGCAGTTTAATTTTATTATCAATTATTTATTAAGCACTAAAATCCGTGGAGTGGCTAGTGAACGGAGATTGCAAAATAATTTGGGGACCTCTTTGCAACTTTTCTATACAAAGGAGGTGCCTGTAGGGGTCATTAAAGAAGACAAACTTAGATGTAGGTGGGTAAATCACACATAGGATGATCCAATCACTTCTCTATAAAAATAATTAACCAAATAAATTAAGAGATCTGCTTTACTCCAAGCAGAGAGGGGCCTACTTCTGTGGGCCCCAGTGCTTTGCCTCAGCTACACCAGCTGTAGCTCTGCCACTGATCAGTACAGTACGTAATTTAGGGTAATTACTTTCAATTTACAGTTAAACCACTAGTATTGAAGGTTGAGAGGGCTTTGCTTTTGTAAGTTTACAATCCATTTGCTTACATTTTTTTAAATTGATCAAGAATTCATTTAGTTATATATATATATATATTAGTTATTTCTTCTATAGTGATTAAATTCCTCCCACAAGAGGCTGCATAACAAATAAGAATATGTTTTGGCCATATAGCCAATATACTGCCCATGAAGCAGTCATTCGAGCTGATCAAGTGGGTCTGTTAGGCATTAGGAGAGACAAGTAGCTGCACTGCCTAGGAGTCAAAATACTCTTTTCTGGCTCACATATGGTGTCATCAGAGCAGCAGTGGAATAATTAGCATGACAGGTTCCCTGGTGGTTTGGATTCACTGCTTTCACCACTGCAACCTGGGTCCAAATTCCAGCCAGGAAACCAAGAGGTAACACCACCCTGAAGCCATGCAGGGTTGGGCCCAATAAATTGGACCTGTTCTCTTTATATTTTAACCTGTAAATTCAGTAATGGCTTTTTTATTAAATAAATGGCACCTGGATTTAAACAAATGACCTCTTTTAATGAAGTCACCATGCTATCACTCCACATGAATGAGAGTGAGTGTAAAAAGCTATAGAGAGGGGTTACAAATATACCGTATGTTCTTAGTAAACAACAGCTCAATTGAGTTTTAACCAATTAAAAGTTACAGACAATAAATATAATATCTCGTATACAGTATATCATACCAATATGTTATAGGTCATAGTATAGAAAAAGGTAACAATAACTATTGTGTAATTATGTCTATAATTCCCTAAATAGAAGATGTAAGAAGCTCTTATAGTAAGAGAGTGATCTCAAAAATGTACACAATCCAGATCTGTTGAAAAGTGTAAGCTGTAAATCTATAAGATATCATCTAGTAAATTTCTATGGGCAACAGGTAGAATGAATTAAGCCATATGAGAATTATAATGATAAAAGTAAGCCAGATAGGAATGATATAAGATATATTCTTAACCTAGGGGTATAGGATACTTGGACCTGTGATTCCTAAAGTGACAACTCCTATCTGGAAGGCACAATAGTGAGATGCAGCCTCAAAGCTTAATAGTTTTTCCTTTAGTATACAAGGCCTATGATCTCAGTATAAAATAAAGATCAATGAACTTGCTGTATGGCAAGTAGAAGAATGTGTCACAATGAGGTATAGAAGAAAGAGTCTGCCAGGCCTTATGTTAGACACTTGCATCAATCGCATCCAAATACTTTTTCGGTTGGTGAGCTTCTCTGTCTTGTATATACTTGTATGTCTAAATGAAACTGAAAGAAGGAGCGTCTCTAGCGTTGGATAGCATCTCTTACTATAAGGGCTTCCTACATCTTATAATTAGGAAATTATAGGATCAACACCTTAGTGACCTATAACATATTGGTATGATATATATGTGGTATTAAAGTTATTGTCTGTAATCAGTTTTAGCATAATTGTGCCGTTGTTTAATAATAAAATACATTTATTTTTATCTTTTTTACCTTTGCCCACTAGTGTTATACACATAGGGATAATTAGATTTACCCTATAATTAATTTGTCATGTTAAAAAGCTATAGAGCCATAGTCCCATCAGTGTGATAATACAACTTGCTAGCACTAGTACCCCGCACTACTTCCTTACTCAATACCGTATTTGGTGTATTTATTCTTTTAACTTTCTAAAAAAAGATCTAATTATCAAGAGTAGTTCTTGAAATGAGCATCTGTAAATGTGGGACTTCATTGCTTCTTTAATATGTCGAGCTAACCCCCCCCAAAGAGTTAAAATAACTGGTCATGTTTTTTTGAATGTTAAATAATCTTCCGGGAGGCCAGCTTATTTAATAAATAAGTATATTCATCAATCATGATGTGGGAAGAGATTGTTGTTATACTTCTGCCATCACACATGGCAATATCCCACAACGTTAACCCTTCCCCTACCTCCTAGTTGGACACAGACTGTTTATCCAGGGTGTCAAATGCCCAAATCTCCAGCCAACAGTTAACAGAAAGAGGCCTTTTCAGCAGTTTTCCGGCTCCTATGACAGAGTTGCTTTTCATCAGGCAAAAGAGAACGGAGGCCAAGGGAAGGGGCAGCTCGCTTCAGGCTTCCAAAAATAACATTCTGTACCTGGATTATGCATAAATGTGTCCATGCAGCTACTCAGTACACTTTATAATCTCTGTTTATATCAGTCCATGCAGTGCTGATAAGAGTGAGAAAGCATTTGGAAAGAGGACCAATGAATCACTTGTGATGCAAGAAATTCAAGTTACATACTAGAATATTTGGCCATCATTAGATTCACCTAAAGCAAGTTACTCTTCTATGAAAGAGTTTGCTTATACAAATTCAAATATATGTGTAAAAATGTTAGTCCTACATATGCTAGGTGATATAAGCCCCAAGAATGTATTTAACCGTACAACATATAACTTGGCCACAGTCTAATTGGCTCTTGAGCTGGCTCTTAAACTTCTGACCAAATCTAAGTATGCTCTTTAATATAAAAGATACTTAAAGGCAAATCTAAGTGTCCTGGATTCTGAGTACTGTATGAAAAAAAAGTTTGCATGAAAAAATATCAAAATAAACATTTAGAAACTCACCCTGATATTTTCTAGATCTCTTGAGTTTACAAGCAGCAGCTTTTGTGAGTTACCACTCCTGAAAATCATTGCTACAATTAGCATACAATTCATAATTTGTTTTGGCCAATCACAGGCAGCTTATACATTTTAATACAATGTAACAATCAATGATGGCAGTTTGTGCAGGAAGGAATCATGGGATGTGTAGTCCCCTTGTAGAAGGAAGTAGGAGTGATCAGACACTGATCTGTAGATCTTTGCATCTAGCTGCTGCTGGATTGAAGTTTCGAAAAGGGTTGCTGCACCAAATTTCTATTGGTAGGTACACTGTGCCGATGAAAGCAGCTCTGGGGATGTGGGAAACAAGTTTTATTTTTAAATAAAATAAATCTGTGTGTGTATAGAATGACTCAATGTGTGTGTGTCTGATATAAGCAACAAGTGTTAGATAAGAAAAAGGTAAAAACAGGGAAACTTAGATATACCTTTAACTTTAGATGCACTTTGCCTTGTAAAGAAAAGCAACCACTGAATCTTGTGTGCCGCAGAAAGTGCAAGATCTCAGCACAGTTATATGCTAGAATATTTGGCGATCATTAAAACGATGTGTAAACTTAAGGTGTTTAAAATTCAGAATGCTGACACATATTGAGATTGGCTAAGAAAACCATTTTCACACTCAGAGATTGGAATAGCCATGAATGTCTACTAACAAATGAATTCTAAGAGTATTGCAGAATACAGTAATACAGTTTTTTATTGGATAAACATTTTATTTAGAGTTGAAAGTTTTCAAGAAATACAACTCTTTTTTGATTTGTCACTTCAGATTCAGAGAGATAATGTGTACACGGGCCAAGGCAGGAATTGAGTTTGGGTGCGAGAAAGTGTTTGTTTATGAGAAGTGGTTGCAGGACAAAGAAAGTATTTGAGATCCCAATGAAGTACATACAGTAGAAATGAGAGTGAGTGAGTGTGACTGAGTGTGCATAAGAGAGACGGATAATATGTCAGAAAGCATGTGTAAGTTATGAATGTATTTAGTTGCATGCCTGCATGTGAAAGAACATGTATGTTTGTGTGAGCAGATTGGTGTGTTGCAGTGGGTGGCACGTACTTCGCGCTCTGGAGAACAGTGCTCTGTGCCCTAGCCTGCATCCCATCTGCCACTGAGGCTACTCATGCGCACGCCCCCATCTCATATTTGCTGGATCTGCTTGCTGGAGGCTGCCAAGGCCAAGGTAAGGCGATGACAGTGTGCCATGTGGGATTGGCATGTGTCACTAGGAGCATATTGTATCTAATGTCACTATTATGGTGTGCATGTGTCACTAGGAGCATGTTGCATTGCATGTTTATCACTACATGTCACTGTCATTATTTGCATGTGTGATAAACATGCAATGCAACATGCTCCTAGTGACACATGAAACCATGCCTGGCCCATATGGCACAGTCAGACCCTTACCTTGCCAAGCAGGTCCAGTAAATATGAGATGGGGGCGCTCTTGCATGATAAGCCTCTGTGGCATATGGAATGCAGGCTGGAGCGCAGAGCGTCATCAGGGCTCAGTTTTCAGCGCCCTGATGACGGCGTGCTGTTCTGCAGCGTTCAAAGGTCAGGGTGCCGTTGCAGTGGACATACATCAAAGGGCTCTGTGCACATTTGTGGGGGAGACAGTGCATATGTTTGTGTAAGAGTGCATGGTGGTAAATGGTTGTTCAGGAGAGTGCATGCATTTAGATGAGAGTGCATGGGGGATTGTAAGGGGGAGAGAGTGCGAGTGCATGTGAGTGCATATGCAAGAGTCCATGCATGTGGAAGTTTTGTGAGAGCATGAGAAAAAACATAATTGTGAAGATTTGTGCACAAGTACGAGTGAGATGGGAGGTGGGAGAATTTTCAGGTTCCTTTTTTATTATAAATCAATTAATTTCTTGTAACTAGCATTGATCCAAGACAACAAGATACATAAGGCAGCACTCACCTGCTTGCTTATAGGACCTGTACACTCAGGAATGAAACCTTCATTTCAAGATCCAGCAAAGAACTAGAATTAGAACCATAGTGGGACATTGTATTTATACATGTAATTGTAATATTATATTATAACGGCTGTTTGAAAGCATCTAGCTGGACCTAAACTTGAGCGTCCTCCACCCCTCAATATTCTCCCCTCCAGCCCTGTCACCTTTGTGCATTATTTCTATTATAATTAATAATGCATTGGATTCAGGTGAAGGAATGGAATCAGATTTTTACTGAAATTGTCACTGATTGTCATGAGAACATCTCCACTTGCTGCTTAAACCTAAATTCTGCCAAATTTGAGTTAATATCAGTTTTGCTATGCTGCGCTGTAGTGAAACAGGACTACATTTTCCACATTATTGTGTGCATTGTTATTTTCACATCATAGTGAAACCACTTCCTGGCATTAATCCGAAGAAGGTAAAAATATAAATTTAGTTGAAACCCCTGTAGCTTAATAGCACCGACGATTGACCCTGTTTTGAAACATGATTTACTATTATAGATATTAAAAATAACACTGATCCTGCAATACATAGCAATAGAAATCTGATTTTAATATAAATGTATATTTGGTGTCAACTTTCATTTACGTATTACGTTAGATGAGGACTTGACCTTGGAATGGTTTATAGCCTCATCATTTTTGGGTGATAACACATCTAAGTAACCCAAGGTTAATGCCATATATTTACAATGAGTTATAGGGTATGTGTCAGAATGTCATAGAATATAATTAATTGTTCATGGTAATGAGTTACAGACCCATACCTGTACTGTTGGGTTTAGAAGAATGTGAGTTGTTTTCATTTGCTTGTGCACATAAGGTCGTACTCCCAAAAGAAATCATGAATTCTCAAATTCCTAAGTGAGTATGTTGAGTGAACCACGTGAGGGTCTGTATAATTGAATACACAAGGATAACACATGTACATATAATTATTTACATAGCTCAATCCATGCACACAGCGTCACAATGGCAATTAAACATATAAGTACATTTAACATGTCAACTGACTCTCAAAGAAACCTCACCAAATACATCTTACACTCTCCTATCAACAAAGTGTTTGTGAAGACTTGCAGATAAATGCATATGGAATCTTTATTCTGAGAACACCAAGAAATGTTTAAACTCTTTGATCAAATATATTTGTCTTATATCAATATTTTAAGTAAGTTTAATTAATTAATTGACTCATTCATTTGATCCTCCTTCATATAAAATGTAGACACTTACTTGTAAGAGACGCACAGAGTAGCACATTCTCATCTTCGGAACCTTAACTTTTCTGCCTGTATTCTCTCCTGCATACTGCCATCTTGCACACCTGAGACATGCAGCACTGCATTTTGTGAGCTAGGGGGAGAGGATTCACTTTATCAGTGTCATGCTGTGTGTTAGAAAATGCCAAAACGCTAACTGACAGGATTTTCAAATCTAAAGAGAACGCTTTTTACATTTTATATCTTTTTATTTCATAAATAAAAGTTAACTTTCAGGCAGCTCAGAGCTCTTTCAATGTCAGCTTTTTCTTAACAGAAAACAGAAAGATTATGAAAATTCCACATAATAAGTTACTTGTGATTAATGATTCAAGAGATCATTTTTGAATGTTGGGTTTTGATGGGAGATTCCCTTTAATAAAAAGACGCAGTGGTAATCACATATTTCTGATGCAGAGGTAATAGTAGAACTCAGGCTGATTATTTTATGATTGAAGCCTTCACCACAGCACTATATGTAATTAATGGTATGATGTAATGGGCCCTCTAATCAGTAATTAGTAGACATATTCTGCAGTTCTCCTTGGGAATGCTCTATACGCCATGACATCTCGGTCAACTCTGGAATTCTAGGAATCAACTGTTTGGTCTAAGGATGGACCTGTCATTCTCTTTAAATTCAGGGATATAAACCACCAAGGAATCCATTGGATGGGTTACATTAAGCTCATTAAGCAATGTGGTATTGCTCAAATGTATCAGTGGAAGAATAAGTAAATGTAGAATGAGCGAAGGCTGGAATACACAGGTGATTGGATAAATGTTAGGAGCAACCAGAACTAATTTATTAATTTGGTATTTAATCCACACAAAAAAAAAACATTAAATAGTGGAAATTTTAAAAAACACAGCTAATAAAGCTACAAAGAAGAAATTAATCTATAAGTGTTACATTTCCAAATTTCTCAATTTTCAAACCATGCAGCGGCTTGTCTTGCCTTCTGATTTGAAAGAACATAGAAAGTTTTTTTTCTTCAAAGTTTAATATTCATTACTAATTTCATGCATATATATTTAAGTTAAACATATTTATGAGTCAAAACAAGTGAACATACTTGCTCCACCCACTGTACTTGGCAACTGCAAGGATTGCATGTGTGGGACCCACGCTCAACAAACTAGTGTGGTTAATGGCCTCTGAGTGTTCTTACAGCATTTATGAACACTTTCCTTGGCAGGGAACAAGTATTTTATTTGACCAGACTGCATATTTTTTTCATGATGGTTCAGTACTCTCCCTGGCACTAAGGGTTCAGAATATGAATATAATCAATTAATTCAGAAGACATAGTTTTTTTTTCAGAAGCCATCTATCTTTGCAAATGTTGACAAGAATTAGTAGAGACTAATGTTTTTAAAAGTTAATTTTAATAAAAATATTTTTTAAAATATGCATTCAATTTAAAGATGACTATAAGTACTTACTTTTATGTTAAAAAACATTTTGCCACGATCCTTTAAAATTGTAATTCTAAAAATCTCTCATCCTGTTCTTGCAGGGATTTAAAAGACACCTCAAAATCTGATTATACTTTTTTAAATTATTCTCAAAGAGTATAAAAACGAATTACAAAGTACATTGTGCTTGACATTTTTTCTAAAGTGAATAATTCCTGAAATATTTTGTGTTGCTGGTGCAGCATTAATATGCTTTGACGTTCTGACTAGTATCAAAGTCTGCTTGTATGTTTCTGTGTTGTCAAAATCACTATCTCCCCCAACATTATCACATACTTCAATGTACAAATTACCATACTGCATTTAGCCACCATAGAGGACATACAGCCCCATTGGAAAATGGGTAGGGGAATTATATTGCCACATGATACATGTGGGCGGTGGGGTGAATAGCCCCAAAACATAGGGCCATAGTGTACCACCATGCTTCATATGGTCCCATGGCATATGTCTCTGCCTTATCCTGTATACTATATGTAATTCCCCATGTAATATTACTGTGTTCTGTTAAAAGAATCAATGTGTACATATAATACTGTCATGAGTGTAATGTGTATATGAGTATATGAGTATAGTTATATCATCAATAGAATGTGTGAATATGGTTACTGTCATGGCATCTTGAGTGTAAATGGTCATGAAACAGTCAAACAAAATAGGTCTACAACGTAGACAGACAGGAACCAGTGATTGTATTGTAATCTGTTTTGTCCCATTAGTTGCAAGATAAGTTAATTACGTCTCTGATGTGCTAGACAGCTAGAGACGACATGTGTGTATTGGAGGTTGGCCTATTTTTCACAGGTGCCAGACAGAATGCTAATGTTGAACCCCATGTGGAGTCAATCTCCTGTGTTTGTCTGCCACTCCCTGTCATTGTTGTATCGTCTACACCCACTCTGTATCTAACTGCTATAAATGTTGCTGACTTTTCAAAAGTAAATCAGTTGACTGCTGAGTCATATAGAATGGTATGTTCTCCTATTTGCTCCTGGTGGCTGCGATACTGATCCTATCTCGACCATACAAGTAACCTGTCCTGGTCACTACCACAGGAAGGTTACTGAGACTCCTGGAAGTGCTGATTCCTGATGGAAAGACCCTGAGTGATACAGAAGCCAGATATCAGGGTGCTGGTGCCAAGATTTCCAAGAACCCAAACGGTCCTTGTGGGTAGTGAATCTGTAGTCAATAGCAGGTGGCCATGGGCAGTAATAGTTGTCACAGAACCAGATTGTTATTGGAGTGGCTTTTTCCCTTTAATACTGCACATTAACATGTTTTTTTGGTGAAAAATCAGGAGGGGACTGACCATGCCAAACGTCAGTCGGAAAAGAGCTTGGAGTCTGGGCTGAGATTCATACTAAAGACCCAGGAGATATGACAGATCTGTCTCCCTAATACACAACATCCAATACTACAACTCTCATAATAGACAGAATAGGAGCAGACGCAAACACACCTTGGTTACTCAGACATAAAATACCCAACGGCTACAGACACTTACACAAACTAAAGTTTCAGTAAAACATATTTTGTCCTTCAGTTACTAGTCATTTATATAAATAAACAAAACAGTGGTCCTTCAAAGTATAAAAAAATCTGTTGTGCATATGTACTAAAATGTGAAGTATCTGTGAACTATTTCACGTATCCTAAAGGTCAAATTAGATGTACTGCCATTTAAAAGACCAAGAAAAAAAGCTATGCACTGAAAGGTATGTAGTAAGTTAAGAATATTATCAGCTGTGTAAGCCATGGGCTTAAAAACATTTTTGCAGAAAAGCAAAATTTTTTGAATACTCTGTTTATTAGTACAGGAATCCATTTTATGTCTGATACATCACTTCACCAGAGGTGAATGATGAGTGGGGTGTGTTTGTAGAGGGAGGGGTGAATAGGTAGAAGTTCAGAGCCAATGTTTAATCACACCCCTTCCCTCTCATTTTCTCAGAATACATTGCATCATTCACTGCAACCACAACACTCCAGAAATGTAAACACCCATCTCACACCCAACTTCCACCAAAGTATCATGGATCTCTCCAGGACCCAGCAAAGTCATTTTTTTTCTAATTTATGACTTTTAACCTGCTTAATTATGCTCTTAGATTCACTTTGCTGCTTAGTACATATGGTCCTTCCTTTTAATAATTGCAAATGTTTCTTTTTTAATGAGAAATGTAATGAAGTAATCATAGGACCCTATCTCCACAATAGGAGTGGCAAAGTCTGTCCTGAATTGCATAGGTCATGATTTTCCTGCTGTACACAGTTGCATCAACCAGTGCTTCAGTTATTCACAGCAGATAAATCCTGAAATAATGGCCTGTGTTCAGCACAGAAGATCTATATTCAACATATACAACCCACCCAACCTGGTGTAGCCAAATGGATCAGCCTCTGTAACACAAAGCCACCTACAATGAATGCTATCTGCCAACTAGACCCCCCTCTATCATGCATGTCCCTCACCCTCATCTCACCCTCTCAGTGTTTTACTAAGATGGGATCTCTGCTCTTTAGCATAATTTTTTCATGTCTTTTTATTATTTGTTAAACATACTTACTGTATACCTTAAAGGGATATCTAAATTTCCTGGATTATGAGTGCATCTGATGGAGGAGAATCAGAAGTGTATGAAAAAAAAAGTTTGCATGAAAAAATACCAAAATAAACATTTAAACACTTACCTTGAAGTTAGCAATTTGTTTTGGCCAATCCGGTTAGATGAAAGATTTGAGACTGTCGTGGTATTTATAGTAAAATGATATTAGAAATAGTCAATTTTACTTATTGTCCGATTATAACGTCAATTTATAGGAAAGTATAGCTTTTAAACAAAACAGCGTTTATTATCATCAATATCACAATCGAATTCTAGAGTAATAAAAAGTTCTAAACAGTACTATATGATTTTCAGATGTCAATAACCCAATTAAGTCTACTTCAATATAATACGAAAAAAATGTTACTAAAACAAGAAAAACCTTCTAAGTTCTTTGTCACAAAATCTTCTAGGGTAATAGGAGATTTACAATAAACTACTATTTATCAATATTTCTTATTTTAGCTATTTATAATAAACACGAAAATCAATCTTATTAATATAATAAATCACAATAATATTGTTGGCAGAATATATAATATACCATATATTGAATAACAAAAATACTATGGGAACAAAGGAAAATATGTCACAATTTGAATAAAACCTACTGTAGATATATTATTGGTGGCTTCTGTGATATAATTGATTTAGAGGAATAAATAAGATCAATTTATCTTTTATATCACAGAAGTTTGAAATTAAATCTATACATTACCAGATACCAGAATCAACCCAATATCACGTAGAGTCAGCCTGGATAATCCCAAATCGATTATTATATGAAAAATTAAATATATTAGGAATCAAAAATAGGTCCTCTCTCTCTCAATGTCTTGCATCTGTGTGTCTGAGTCTCTCTCCTCTTTGTCCTGTTTTTCCTCTCTCTTTCCTTCTTCTAGCCTATTTTAAATAGCCATTCTTATCTAAATATCACTTTAATCACATCCTGGAATTATTTCTCACTATTGTGTTAAGTGGCAATACATGAATATCAAATGCACAGTCAAACAAGTATTGTCACTATCAGAACCAAATGGTGGATCTCTCGTCTCCAATTTGAGGTGTGACTATTTCATGACATTTGAGGATCAAAAGAATCTAGTATGAATACTAATGACTAGCCTTTTGTTGTTTTCACTGTTTACATTCTCATTACAATGTAGACACTTAGTGAAGCTCAGGAAAAATGGAATATGTGTATAAAATTAAAAACCCCAAATAAAATGATGATGTGCAATATAGGTACAACATAACACATAGATATGAAAAGTTTAAGATATTTCCTATCCGATGATATCAAACACCATTATGTTTGAGGAATTTCTATATGTGTATTAATTAAAATATTAAGAGGATATATTTAATCAGAAATATATAATGAAATGGTATATATATAGGAGTATACTCATTTATATATTTAATAGGTAAAACCCCTGACAAATCCCCCTTTCTGGAATACTGTCTCCCCATTAGGTAGGTGACATTATTACAGTAGCAATATGTGTAATTAAATAGATAAATATTCGGTTGTCTAAACATATTTCTTTACCTATGCATCATTTCTATTGGGGTACATTTTCTGACCTCATTGCTTACATGTACCAATTATATGGATGATCCAGAGGAAGGCAAACATAAAACCCAATAGTCTTAATTGGGAAAAATTAATTCCTTCCTGACCCCAAATATTGGCGATCGGATTCCTCCCTGGATCAATACTCCCTCCATGATTAAGCAGGATAACCCTGAATGTCCTTTTATTTAAAAGAGATGCAGTCCTGATTCATCACCTATTATTATCTTCCTGATAATCACTTCAATGGTTATGATTCGGCAAATGTTCTGACCGTTGATAACGGGAGTTATGTGAGTTTATAAAGTTTTCCTTAGTTGTTTTTACGTCTTCTTCTCAATGGCCTATGAACAGGCAATGTGGTCACGATACCACGTTTGAGTCTTTTCCACCCTGATGTGGAATATTCTGAATTGTCTTTTAATCATCCTCTGTGGATCGACACTGATGAAGATTTTCGGCGACGTTATTCTCCTCCCGGGTTAGGATGAATCTTGGAGCCTCTTGGATAAAGACGCCTGAGGAAGGACTGTGCCACGATAGCTTCCGTCTGAACTTGTTGGCGTTAGGATCATCATTACCCTGATACGAGCGGCCTTTTCTTTTATCAATTTGGATACTCTCTCTTTTGGCTTCTATGTTTAATCGAAATACAAGTGGTTTTAATAATACATTCCTAACATGATGGATTAGGTAGATAGATGAAGAGACAGAAGATTTTTTTTTTTCGCAAAAAACATTTCACAAATCACGGTTCATCTGGGCAAGTATTTTCAATGATTCTTAACTGAGATCTAGGATGACAGGTTCTCATTTGGTTAATATGGACCCATTTTTCTACCATTTCACCATCTTTTGGGATCTGAATCTTATACACGACGGGTGAAATTTTATCTATAATGGTATAAGGTCCTTTCCATGAGGGTAAAAACTTTTTCTCTTTTGCCTGATTACGTAGGAAGTTATATAAATAAACTTGATCTGTGATCTCATATTCTTTCTTAGATGTTTTCAGATCGTAATATGTTTTAGTGCTTTCTGCAGATTTCTCTAGATTTTTCTGGGTAAATGCAAAAGCCTGTTGTAAATGCTTCCTCAAGTTCTCAATATACTGATGGGTCGTGGCGGCATTTACCAAGTTATGGTCTTGGGTTCTATAGATAAGGTGTTGTGGGAGTACCATACGTCTCCCAGTCATTAATTCAAAAGGGGACATTTTAGTAGCAGTACTAGGGGTAGATCTTATCGCCATTAAAACTAAGGGTAATTTTATGTCCCAGTCCTTACCTGATTCCTTGACATATTTCTTTAGGATACTTACAATAGATTGGTTGTACCGTTCTACCCCACCACTAGAAGCGGCGCGGTAAGCAATATGTAATTTACGTTTAACACCTAGGATTCTCCACATACGGCTCATCACCTCACTGGTGAAGTGACTTCCTCTATCCGACTCAATTTGTTGCGGTAGGCCAAAACGAGAAAACACATGGTTAATCAACAAAATTGCGGCAGTCTCCGATTTACAGTTTGTCGCCGGAAGGCATTCTACCCATTTGGTGAATAGACATGTTACGGTTAACATATACTTATTACCCCTGGAAGAGGTAGTTACCGGGCCAATAAAGTCAATCTGTATGTCTGACCATGGCATGGACATCCCCCTTTTCTGAAGAGGAGCCCTATGGGTAGGTGAATGGGGTTGAAACTGGGGACATACTAAACATCCTTGACAGTAAATTTTTACATCCATCAACATGTGTGGCCAATATGCAAAATCACGAAGTATCTCATATGTGATCTTTTCACCTCTGTGGCCGGATGTTGGTGCATCATGAGCATGTTGTAGCATTAGACCTCGATAAGCAGTAGGAACTACCCATTGATGTATACCATTCTTAGATGTGCGGATGAGTAAACCATCTAAGATGTTAAACTGGGATTTTGACTTAATTAGAATCCTGAAATCTTCCTTATCTGACACACCTATTTTGTCCAGAGGATACTGTATTGGATCTTGTATATGGTTATAAAATGGACCTATGATAGGATCTTCTTTTTGACTATTGATCAAGTCCAAATTAGGAGTATCATGGGACCACTGTACTGTGGGGAGTTCTGTATCTTTCTGGGATTGCTGTCTAGTGATAGCCTGAATTTGCAGTGGACCCATAAGGTGGTCCATTTCAATTAATTCCCCATCTAGGGCACCTTGCTTTGCTAGTTTATCAGCAAGATCATTTCCGTCTTTATCCTGACCCTTTACTTTGGAATGTCCTTTTGTTTTCTTCCAGTATATAGTCAGTTCATGAGAATTTACCATTTCATCAATGGCATGTATTAACTTACCATGTTTTATCGGTTTCTTTCGGACATTAGTCATATTATTTTGTTTCCATACTGGTAAATATTCAACAAAACTATTTCGGGCATATTCTGAATCAGTAATGATTACAAAGTCCTTAATGTTATGCTCTATTGCGGTGTAAACAGCATAATATATAGCCATCAATTCTGCTATCTGACTACTCTTGGGTCCTATTTTACACCCTTTTGGAGGAGCAGGAAAATTATCTATCCATACATTACCAATTCCCGCAACTAGCTTATTATCTGTATCTACTTTTACGTGATAGGCACATCCATCTACATAAACTGTGGGTAAGGATTTACAAAATACCTCTTCATATATTTTATGAGGTGACAATTTATATTCCTCCAGAAGGTCTATATGAGGATCATCATTTTTAAAGGGGTCCGGGGCAGTACAATCATGTAAATCCGCTAATCCTTGGGCAACTAGATTCTTTTTATTTTGGGCATATCTTATCTCTAAAGGCCATCCTTGTAAGGATAAGGTCCAAGCAGTTATGCGGCTATTTGATAGATTGCCAGACCTAATTTTATTGCTCTGAATATATTGTAATGGTTGGTGTGCCGTTTCCACTATTATTTTCTCACCTTGTATGAAATTTCGAAAATGTTGTAGTGCCCATACTGTAGCAAATAGAGCCTTCTCACAATCATTAAATTTTACCTCTACAGGTGATAGTGTTTTACTCGCACAAGATATAATCTTGTTATGTTGGTCATATTTCTGATATAACACAGCACTTAAACAATTATCAGTATAACCGGTTTCTAAGAAGAAGGGCTTACCTCGTTCTGGATACGCTAGGCAAGGGGCCTGACTTAGTTTCTGTTTTAACTCATTTACAGCTTGGTTCTGAATCTCACCCCATTTCCATGGCTCACCTTTCTTTAACAATTGTATGAGGGGTCTTGTTATTTCGGCATAATTCTCAATAAATTTACGAGAATAATTGGTGATACCCAGGAATGATCTCAATTCTTTTGTAGTTGTAGGCATTTTAGTTTTAAGTAGGGCCTCTACCTTCTTTTTCTGTGGATTTACACCTTCAGGAGTTATCTCATGACCTAAAAAGTTAACTTTAGTGCGGCACCACTGAGCCTTTTGGAGAGATATTTTAACTCCTGCGTGCTTTAATTGGTCCAAAACATGTTCAATTTCTGCGATATGTTTATCAAATTCGCAACTTTTAATCAAGATGTCATCTACATAGGTTAATGTCCCTCGCTCTTGAGCATCAGGCATTGCCTTGTGCAAGAAGATGGCAAACTCATTCCCTGAATTTATAAATCCAAATGGAGTTCTAGTCCATGTAAATTGTTGATTACCAAATGTAAATGCTAATTTATGTTGGTCCTCTTCATTGACTTTAATAGTCCAATAACCCTGGGCACAATCAAGTGTTGTAAATAATTTAGACCCTTGGACTTGTGCTAAACACTGGTCTATATATGGGACAGGCCAAGCCGACATATGGACTCTCTTATTTAATTGCCTCAAATCAGCGCATAAGCGCCATGTCCCATTTGGCTTCAAAATACCTAGAACAGGATTATTATAAGAACTATGTACAGGACGAATAATTCCCCTTGATTCTAGATTCTTTATAATATCGGCTAATGATTCATAAGAGGCCAGGGGTAGTCTATATTGCTTAACAAATATAGGCGGCATATTGGGATCAGTTTTAATTTTAGTGACATGTAGATCCGTCAGGCCACAATCATATGAGTCTTTAGAAAATACACCTTGGTAATTCATAAGCACTTGTCTTAATTTTTGGCGTTCAGTATCATTAGAGCACCCATCTGCTAAAATTATCTGTTCTTCAACTCTTTCTTTAAACCCAGGGAATACCTCAGGTTGACTAATTTCATAGGCTTCCTCTAGTTGTGTAGATAGGTCAGTGGTAATGGAGTTTATCTGTATCTTATCGACCAAATTCTCTCCATACTCTTGTTCATCTATATTTTGATTAAAAATTAGCTCGTCATCTGTTATTTCACACTCTCCTTCCATGGAACTGAAGGGATAAATAGATTGAACAGTAAATAATCCTTCTGGTTGAGTATCGAAACATTGGTCAATCATTTTATCATCACTCATATATTCCTCTGGTATCAAACCAATAACTGAATTGGTAAATTCAGAGGTGAAATATTCTGCATCAATGGCCATTCCTACTATAGATCCCTTCTCCATATGTATTGGATGGGAAGCTATGTTATTTACTAGGATGACAAAAGGTAATTGTGTCACAGCAATTAAAGGAGTGTGGGTGGTGTTAAGGCCTTTTTGTTGGGTTTGATAGCTAAGATTAACATAAGCATCTTTGCCTTGAATCATCTGTCCTCTTTTTACTTGCAAGGGTAGAGGGAATTGGGCTACTCCTTCTGGTATAGTGACGGTTCGTTCCATCTGTATGGTTATTGCATAAGGCATCTGTTGGGCATATTTCAAGGCTTCTGAGTCATCACTGAAGTCTAATGGTGACTCATTCAACCGAGACCATAGAACGTTATGGATTAAATCAATTTGAAAAGCAAACCGATGTAACAAATCATTACCAATATATATTGGATATTGGGAATCCTCTATCACCTGGAACAAGTGCACAACCTTTTTATCTCCTATTGAAAGGGGTATTAAACATCTTGCTATAATAGGATGGGTTGAGGTTTCATGATCTATTTTATATATGTATTGGTCATATGGTTGAGAATTACGAATTAATCTTGGATTATTTATTCGTTTTAATAGACTTTCATTAATGTAACTATGTTCATGGGTTAAGGCTATTTTGGCTTGTTTAGGATATCTCATACCTATAATATTTATGGGGATAACTAAACCCTTATCTCTTATTTCTATGTTAGCCATAATTTTGGAATGTCTAGTTATTTCAAAAGGTTTAGAGGTTTTCCTATTTAGTGAAATAGTTAGGACATTTCCTTCTACATGAGTGTTATCTATGTGGGCCTGATTAATTTGGATCACATTTTCATCATTTATTTGTTCTTCAGAAATGTCATGGCATTGTATTATCGTCATTTCAGGTGTTTGATTATTTTGAAAATGAATTTCCACCGAATTTTCTTTTGTTTCTATTACATGACAATTTCTCGGCATATTGGATTGTTTAACCTTTTCATAGTTTATGGGAAAGCTAACTTGTGACCATATTACTCCATCTATACAGTCTATTATTGGACTTAATCGCCTCAGTAGATCTGTCCCAATTAAAAATTGAGACTCAGGAACATCTACGACTATCACTGGATGTTTTACCTGTTTATTTCCTATTTTAATACTCAACCATACACTACCTTTGGTCTTTATGGTAATTCCATCAAAATTCTTTACAATTCCGATGAATGATTTTAGAATAGTTTTCTTATTAGATCTACGTTCTATTTCTTGATACATATCTTGGGAAAGAACAGTTACTTGGGAGCCTGTGTCTATTAACCCTTTAATGTCCATGGAGTCTACATCTTGTAAGCTGACAGGGATATAGTATCTCCCCTGACATTCCTCCATCTCACATAGGAAATGGGAATGTTTTAACATATCTGACTTCTTCCATTGTTCGTTCTTATTTAGAGAGTCAGACTGGGGGGTATTATTTAACCAATTTATGGTAATTTCGGGGGGGTTATTGGTCAGGTCAGGTATATCTTCAATTTTACCTGTATTATATTGTTTATTATCTTGACTAGTTATTAACCCTGTTTCAATGATTTGTGGCTTGGTCAGTGATGCATCCTGTAAACAAAAAGGTTTAACCTGTATATTGTTCATACCGCTCCCTCTGACTTCATTGATACCTCCTTCTTGCTCTGTGGGAGTTCCTGTGTACAAAGAAAACTTAGGGACAGAAGGAATAAACATCTTATAATCATTTGTTTCAGGATTATCCATTACAGTTTTGCAAACGCCATTCAGTCACTGGTTTTGGTTTTCAGAATTTTGTCCCCTTTGGACTGGCTGGGCTCTCAGCGTTTGATTTCCCGGCATATTCATTCCTGCCATGAGGGCAGTCATTTGCTGGGTCAGTAATTTAACTTGTTCCTCCAGGTTAGAGTTTTGTTCTACATATTGGTTTTGGTTATACCTATTCGTAACTCTTTGGCTTTCTGAATTTTCTGAAGTACTGGGCCTTGGAGAGCTCAATCTTCTTTCTACATTGGGGCTTTTAGGTTGCCACCAATAATCTCTAATAGGATTATTTCCTTTGTAATTTGGGCTTACATAAAACAAATGATTTCTATTTTGGGGCCTTTCAGGGGTAACTTTTATGGGTCTAGGTTTGGGTGGTATGTATTTTGGCTTATTTGGACTTTTAACCACATCAGCATAGGATTTAGTATTTGTTTCGAAAGGTAGTTCTGGTTGGATAGAGATTTCAGCTATTTTATGGATTTGGCCCTTTTCTTTACGTTTAAAACTATTTTCCTCATCCTGTTGAATCTCATATATCTTGGAACATTCGTTTACCAACCAGCTGAGTGGTTTAGAGTCATCATAATCTCTGATTATATTTCTTTTCATAAATGATGGTAAGGCATGAAAATATATCCTCTTGAACTCTGCGGATTCTATATCTGCTCTTTTATCTGTCTGCCGATATGCATGTTTTAATGTGACTAAAAATTCTTTTGGACTTTCGTCAGGCTGGCATTTGAGATTGTGTAAGGCCCTTAAAGCTGCTTGGGGGTTACGAAATTCAGAAAAATACCTCCTCACCTCTGCTCTGTATTGATCCCAATCAGTTATATCGCTATCTTGAAGGGAAGTAAAGAATGATGTATATGAATTATCAAATGACCAAGGGAGATATGATATCTTTGCATGAGATCCCCGTACATTTAATTCAAGCATGATTCTCTCCACAGTATCTAGGTGATCCTCAATGGATAATTTAGATCCTTTAGTGTAGGGCTTTACCAATTTTCTGATAGCCTGCGCTGTCTCATGGAAAGATAATTTCTTATTATGAGTATCCCTTGAAGGGGATGAATCAAACTCCTCATCAAAATCTCTAGGCTGCCTGGCAATCGTTATGTCTGGTACATGATTTTGGGCCTTATCTAGATCTGCTTTTAACCTGCCAATATCCTGCTGGTAATTTTTAATCTCCTTTTGGGCATTATCAAGTAAATTTTGAATCTTTCTAGCTTCCTGGTAATTTTCAGCTTCTCTTATTGTTCTTTTATTTATTTCACTAGTAAGGGTGGTAAGTTTATCTTCTAAACTTGATTTTTCTCTTTTTAACTCCTCACAGTCTTGTAAGTATTTTTGAGACAGTCCCTCAGCCTGATATACTTTTTTAGCTAAATGATCACATTGCCCAGACAACTCTTCAATTTGGTCAGTTTTTCTATCTCTGTCTTCAGATAACTCATCCCATTTTATTTGAAAATCCCCTAATTTCCTCATTAATTTATCACACATTGCTGTTAATCCTTCATATCCTCGTAATCTTTCCTTAGCATCTTCTAATTCCTTTTCTAACTCATCCAGTTTAACTACTTGATGTTCTGACATTTTTATCCTATCTTCGTGTAAGTCTCTCAAATGGTTGCATGCCTCAGATATCTCATTAATTGTCTTTTTTAAACCAGTTATGACCACCTCCTTTTCAATAGTCTGGCCTTTCCAGTGTCTGGCGACTTCCATCCAGCTAATCGCTACACGGGCAAGATTCTTTTTACGTTCAAAGTTATCCTGAACTGCATTTATGACACCATTAATATTTGGTAATAATTCTGTCTCCTTACTCCAATCGTCTATGGCATTTCCATCAATTATCGGTATAATGTTACTAAAGTATTCTGACAATCTTGATGGGTATTCACACAGAGGATACACATTGCTTATTAAACTTTTGATCAATGTTTCACATCCCATTGCATCTAGTCTCAATATCTCATCTGATGACAACACCCCTGTCCTTTCTGAACTGGATCGGCCTTCTGCCATTTTGTTTTTATTTTAATAAACGCTGTTGTATTAAAAAGTTTTAAATTGATAAATATCAATTCACTTATCTATAAAGACGTTATCTCAAGCAGTGCCTCCAAATTATGTCGTGGTATTTATAGTAAAATGATATTAGAAATAGTCAATTTTACTTATTGTCCGATTATAACGTCAATTTATAGGAAAGTATAGCTTTTAAACAAAACAGCGTTTATTATCATCAATATCACAATCGAATTCTAGAGTAATAAAAAGTTCTAAACAGTACTATATGATTTTCAGATGTCAATAACCCAATTAAGTCTACTTCAATATAATACGAAAAAAATGTTACTAAAACAAGAAAAACCTTCTAAGTTCTTTGTCACAAAATCTTCTAGGGTAATAGGAGATTTACAATAAACTACTATTTATCAATATTTCTTATTTTAGCTATTTATAATAAACACGAAAATCAATCTTATTAATATAATAAATCACAATAATATTGTTGGCAGAATATATAATATACCATATATTGAATAACAAAAATACTATGGGAACAAAGGAAAATATGTCACAATTTGAATAAAACCTACTGTAGATATATTATTGGTGGCTTCTGTGATATAATTGATTTAGAGGAATAAATAAGATCAATTTATCTTTTATATCACAGAAGTTTGAAATTAAATCTATACATTACCAGATACCAGAATCAACCCAATATCACGTAGAGTCAGCCTGGATAATCCCAAATCGATTATTATATGAAAAATTAAATATATTAGGAATCAAAAATAGGTCCTCTCTCTCTCAATGTCTTGCATCTGTGTGTCTGAGTCTCTCTCCTCTTTGTCCTGTTTTTCCTCTCTCTTTCCTTCTTCTAGCCTATTTTAAATAGCCATTCTTATCTAAATATCACTTTAATCACATCCTGGAATTATTTCTCACTATTGTGTTAAGTGGCAATACATGAATATCAAATGCACAGTCAAACAAGTATTGTCACTATCAGAACCAAATGGTGGATCTCTCGTCTCCAATTTGAGGTGTGACTATTTCATGACATTTGAGGATCAAAAGAATCTAGTATGAATACTAATGACTAGCCTTTTGTTGTTTTCACTGTTTACATTCTCATTACAATGTAGACACTTAGTGAAGCTCAGGAAAAATGGAATATGTGTATAAAATTAAAAACCCCAAATAAAATGATGATGTGCAATATAGGTACAACATAACACATAGATATGAAAAGTTTAAGATATTTCCTATCCGATGATATCAAACACCATTATGTTTGAGGAATTTCTATATGTGTATTAATTAAAATATTAAGAGGATATATTTAATCAGAAATATATAATGAAATGGTATATATATAGGAGTATACTCATTTATATATTTAATAGGTAAAACCCCTGACAAGACATAGCACTATGTTAGTTGCTATGGCAACAGCCCACATTATAGACAGGAAGTAGGGATGAATCATATACCAGCAGTGACTGGGAGGCTGACAACACTGCTCTTCTATTGACTGTAGTGCAAAGCAGCATGGGATATGTAGTGTATCACTGACATGTGACAAGAAGCTGCAAGGAGATTGGCTGAGCTAGCAAGAGCAGGTAATTAGTGGGTTAATATTGCTCCCCGGATGCTGCATGCTGATTGGGGGGGACCAGGAAATTGTGTAGACATCCCCTGGGATGTCAACATAATAATTAGAGAGATTTTTAGATATTAATAAAAATAAAATGTTTTATGAGATGTGCTGCATACACATAGGCTGCTTTTTGCCTAGAGAGCAGAAATGTATTAATCCAGCTCACTTAGATATCCATTTCAGCATACATTACATGAAAAGGTCCTCAACTTTACCTCACTTGATTAATTATGTCTCACTATTTGTACTGATTAAAATAATGGTAACACTATACCAATTAAAAATGAATGTCACTGTTATAATATATCCAACTGGATATGCCCTTTTGGCTTAACACCCGTTGCTGTGAGAGATAAGTAACCATTAGGTGAAAGGGGGATCTTTTTAATAATAGCTAATTATAATTATCTTTATTTAATGTGTCCTTTTCACTTCGGCAGTAAGTCAGATCTTTGCTACATAACTTTAATATTAAATACAGGTATTAAATTGATAATATTTAAAAAAAATTAAATATATTTATTGAATTAATACTTAATCAAATGGGATATTGGAGAATACATCACCCACCAAGGCAAATTAAAAATAAAATATTAATAAATAATTTTCAATATGATTCTCAAATGCAAAAGATTAAGCCCTTAGTTTCCACTGGACTTTCTCTTTAGGTTGATAAGTTTATGTAAGAGTGAAAGTCGCTTTGTGCTACTTTGCATTTTCCCTTTATGTCTGCAAGAAGTCATAGAATAGATTATATTAAGGGTCCTAAGGGTGTATTTATTTAGCCATGAAATCTTTACTGTATCATTGTTGATCGTATCAGTGAAAGGAAGTTGGCTCTTGTGAACAATGCTCTCACTATGCTGCAGTTTCCTGTATAGACACCATCAGTGATTGCTGCTGTATATTACTAGCTGGGACGTGTGAACTACTTAATGCCTTTCTACTATATGAAATTAAATGAATTTAGGTTTATTTTAATTTTGAGATTTATAAACTGGCGCATTCTGCTGTCAGAGATTAACGTTAACGTACACACTATCATATTACAAAGAGACGGCTAAACATGCAAATATCCATAGATAAGTTGTAATGATCCAGATTTCAGCTTTATAACTAGTAATGATCAGTATGCCTAACTTTTCAATTTATTGTGATTTAAAAAAAATATATAGTTTGTAAGACGGCCACAAACTAAAAACATCAGCAGCAATGAAAGCCATGAGCACAAAATATATTTTATAGAAAGTTTTACTTTAAGCAGAATGTATTTATGCCTATGGGCTTGCATACTGTCCATCTTCAGCTTTTCGTGCTGGACTGGAGATTGTGGGGGTGTTCTGCAAATTATTGTTCAACAATGGGGAGAGGCAAAGAGTCATTTGTGTTCTCACTGGTAAGTTATTTTTTCTTTTCATAGTTCTCCTCCACAAAGCACTTCACATGGTCAGAAGCAGACATTACAAACTTCAAATAATACTATCATCCACTCGCCTCACTACATGTCCTCAGGATCCTATTCCATCTCAGATCATCCCCCCCGCCCCCATCTACCACACTAATCCCAGCTCTTACACACATTTTCAACCTTTCCCTAAATACTGGCAGGTTTCCATCTTCTATAAAACACGCCATAATTACACCCATCCTCAAAAGACACTCATCTGACTCTGACATTGCATCTAACTACCGCCCAATCACTCTGCTTCCCCTGGCTTCCAAACTGCTGGTGTGGCTTGTCTATAACCGCCTTACCAGCTTTATTTCCTTGAACTCCCTCCTTGACACCTTCCAATCCGGCTTCCGGCCCCAACACTCCACTGAGACAGCTCTCACTAAAGTCACCAATGACCTGCTTACTGCCAAGTCCAAAGGTCACTTTTCTATTCTCCTTCTTCTAGATCTCTCTGTTGCCTTTGACACAGTTGACTATCCACTTCTACTACATATCCTCTCCTCCCTCGGTATTCTGCTCTCTCGTGGTTCTCATCATACCTACAAAATCGAACATTCAGTATCTCCTTCTCTGACAACTCTTCATCTCCTTACCCTGTCTGTTGGCGTACCCCAAGGATCAGTCCTAGACCCCCTCCTCTTTTCCATCTATACATCCTCACTTGGTACCCTTATAAATGATTTTGGGCTGCAGTATCATCTCTATGCAGATGACACCCAAATCTACCTCTCGGCACCAGATCTATCCCCCTCTCTTCTAACACATGTCTCCAACTGCCTCTCTAGTATATCCTCTTGGATGTCCACCCACCATCTCAAACTCAACATGTCTAAGACTGATCTCCTTATCTTCCCTCCCTCTACCAAAGTGTAAATTCCTCTCATCTCTCTCACTGTCATCAATGACATCATCACCCCCACCTCCCAAGCCCGTTGTCTTGGGGTTCTACTGGACCCCGCTCTGTCTTTCATCCCTCACATACAATCACTAACTAAATCTTGTCTTCTCCATCTAAAAAACATCTCCAGAATTCGACACTATCTTACGCAAGACACAACTAAAATCCTAATACACTCTCTCATCATCACTCGATTACTGCAACTCAATTCTTGCTGGCCTACCCACCACCAGACTATCTCCACTTCAATCCATTATGAATGCCTCTGCTAGACTCATCTTCCGCACAAAACGTTCAGTGTCGGCATCACCTCTCTATTAATCACTCCACTGACTTCCCTTAGCCTCCAGAATAAAATTTAAAATCATGACCCTAACTTTCAAAGCCCTCAACACTAGCGCACCCCCATACATTTCTGGTCGCCTGCCCTCTTCGCTCTGCTAATGACCTTCTTCTTTCCACAACTCTTGTCACCTCCTCTCACTCTCGCCTTCAGGACTTTTTTCCTGCTGTCCCTATTCTCTGGGACTCCTTGCCTCGCTCCACCAGATTATCCTCCTGCCTCAAAACATTCAAACCCTCACTAAATACGCATCTCTTTAAAGAAGTGTATCCCCTTGCACCCTAACACACTCTCACCTCTCTCTCCCTCCTTTTCCGCACACAATACCTTTAGATTGTAAGTCTGCGAGTTTCAATATCACAAGGTGCTTTGGAGAAAGCACTATGGACACTATGGATTTGAGGCTCAAAGACAGGGCCCTCCTTGCTTTGCTATGTTTAATTTGTATGTATCTTTGTCTTGAACTTATCTTATGTACAGCGCTAAGGAATATGTTGGCACGTTATTAATAAATGATAATAATAATAATAATGCTTTCCTTGATCTCTGCTCCCTAAAGCCAGTGGTATAGCAAGAACTTTTGCCGCTTGTGGCTGTTCTCTCTCTCCTCTTCTGTCTCTCCCTCCTCCCCCCTCACTTCCACCTTTTGTCTCCCTCTCTCTCACTCCACCTTATGTCTCCCTTTCTCTCTTCCTCTTCTATATCTCTCCCCCTCCTCTCTCTCACACACACTTTCTCTCCCTTCCTTCACTCTCTCTCCTTCACCTTCTTTCTCTTCCACCTCTCCTTCTATTCTCCATCCCCCTTCTCTCACTCTCCCTCCTCCCTGCACTCTCTTTCCCCCTTCTTTCACCCCACACCCCACTTCCCTTACATTCATGCCAGCGGCAGAGCTAGGATGGGGGAGGGCACAATTTTTGAAATGTTATGCAAAAACCCACCTTTTTAGAGAAGCATACCACTTACCTCCTTAATTCCACTACTAGCTTCAAACAAGGCTATCCATTCTGGCTCTTGTACCTTTTTATCCTTATGAGTATCTATCTATCAAGCAGTCTCATGTCTATACATACTTTTTACCTGTTAGGTTATAAGCTCTTCAGAGAGCAGGACTCTCATATCCTACTGTACCAATGTGCATGGACAATATAGGCATCCAGTCTTATTTGTACTGTCTCTAAATGTATGTCAAATGTTATCCATGTGTTTATTGTACCTCTAGTGCTGATGGAGCTCCACAAATCAAATATCATCCTAATAATAATCACTAATGTAGTTGTCGTCAGTCGAGTTTGTGTGTAACGCTTGCAAATATTAGTTAGTTACGCATGTGCACTATGCTGCGCGGCCAGCAATATGCTGCAAAGCCGAGCATTGAGAGCCGTGGAAGAGGATGAAGAAGGGAGGTTGAGAGAGAAGGAGAGGGAGAGAGAAGGGAAAAGGAAGGGAGAGAGAAGGAAGAAGGGGGAGAGATAAAGGGATGGAGAGAGGAGAGGGAGAGAGAAAGGAGAGGGAGAGAGAAGGAGAGTGAGGGAGAGAGAAGGAGGGAGAGAGGGAGAGAAAGATAGGAGAGAGAGAGAAGGAAGGAAGAGATAGGAGGGAGAGAGAAAGAAGGAGGGAGAGAGAGAGAGAAGGAGGTAGAGAGAGAGAGAGAAGGGAGTGAATGATAGAAGGAGGATAGAAGAAGGGAGGGAGAGAGAGGGCACACATAGAGAGAGTGAACACAAAGAGAGGGAGAGGGGGCAGAGAGAGAGAGGGTACACAGAGAGAGACACAGGGTACACAAAGAGAGGGCGCAAAAGAGACAGAACACCATTTTTAATACAACATTATACTGTAATTTTTGACGGACAAGTGACTAGTCACATATATAGTTGTGAGCGTACGAGTTGTTGCTAACGCTGCGGGCTCGCGCAGCGCGCCCGCGGCCCTCGCAAAGCGAGGGCACTGCCAGAGGGCCTCAGTTGCTGGCATGGAGCGCCGTAGGCGCTCCATGCCAGCACCTGAGGACCTCGCAAAGCGAGGGCCGCAGTTGCTGGCATGGAGCGCCGAAGGCGCTCCATGCCAGCAACTGCGACCCTCGCAAACTTCACGTCGCAACCCAAACAGTACGACACACACATTACGACACTCGCAAACAACATACGACACACGTTCACACACATTACGGCCTCGCAACACTCGGACGCAACTCGCGAACATTACAAAATGTAAAACACAATACATGCACACAGCACATACATAAAAACATTACCTACACCAAGAGGGAGCACCCAGAACCTCAAAAATGCAACTTAGACCTCGATTTTACTCCAAATAAAAGAGTTTAGAGACGAAAAAAAAAAATCTAAGAGAGAGAAAAAATGGCCGCCGAACAAAACGAAAACGAGGCTACAGCACTCTAAACTCGCAAAACACCACAAGAAACTCGCAAAACACCACAAGAAACTCGCAAAACGCCACAAACGACATACGGATATTCATACCACACAGTGCACACATTCAGCATGCTTACACAGCAGCTCCACACCACTAATGCTGCAGCAACATCAACACACATTGCCAGCTCTTCATCACAATGCTTCAAAATAGGTACAGTATATTCATTTAGTAATGTATTACATATTTATTATACACCAAACAGCATTAGCTACCTTACAATTTCATTGCCGTCATTTTTTGACGGGCAATTCGCTAGTAATAGTAATAATATTAATAATAATAATACAGAAAACAGCATTGTAGACATTTTTTGTCTCAGACTTATAAAAAAAAGGCTTGACCTTAGTGAATCCATGTAAATGACTATTCTTTAAGTCTTCTACAAGTGTGCTGAAATGATAGTATATCAACTTAATATTCATTAGAGAATTAGAGTCTCATGCTGTTTGGGGTCACATTAGTACGACCGGTTTCAGACAAAATTGCTGAAGCCTATGAATGCAGTTTTTAAGCTATAGTAGTCAATCAGCTATGTGAGCTTTTTCAGCATTGTCATAAAACAGTAGAAAGAGACAAAGTAAAATTAAAAAAGATGACATTTTAAAGAAAAGGTTGGAAAGGGAAGGAAGGGAAAAACAAGTAAAGACGTAGCAGTTGGGAAAGTACATAGAATAGGACCATTGCAGCATGAAACCTAAATACAAGTATGATTTATATCTGTATTAGCTGCAATATTCGGAGACTTTCACTTATTTAGATATTTGCTTTTAAAACATGTGATATCTGGTTTGAGCACCCACACCCCATCTTAGCAATTGCTTAATATCTCCCAAATGTGTAATAATGTTTATCCCAGATGGGAGATACTGTACATGAGCTTCGTTATTAAAATATTATTTCGTTGTTTTCCGATTTACTTATGAGATAACGCACAATGGAAATATGTGAGATGCCTAATATGCAATTGTAATTTTCTCAGTTTCAAAAGGTTTGCATTATACTACCGGCAGGCCATGTATATGTTTATAGACCAACTTTAAACATGATTATACTAATTACTTGTTGATTTTAACTAGGAATCACTTTTTGAATTAGGTAAATTATATTTAGCTTGGTATAAGTAGTTCTTTTAGAGAAGCTTATAGATATGCTACCCCATATATTCAGCACATTCTTAATAGTATTTGGCCACGTTTTTTCTGGTTTTAATATTTAATTACAATAAAGTACACTAAGGTTTGCAATTCTGCCTATAAATCTTTTCGATCTACCCACCAAGCAAAGATGGATAAGTCTTTCTAAAGGGTTGATTATTTGGCAATAACTGCTAGCTACATCACAGGGCTCTGAAAGTATTGTTCTTAGTGTAAAGCTGTATGCAACTGAAAAGAATGAGCATGCTCAGACTACTACCAGATCCCATAAAGCCCTCCTTTCCTCGCTCCACTAGACTATCCTCCTGTCTCAAATCCTTCAAAACCTCACTGAAAACTAATCTATTTTAAGAAGCGTATCACCTTCAGACGTAATTTACGCAATTTATTGTACCTCACCCATACCCTTTAGACTATAGGTTTGCAAGTATTCAATCTTATTGCGTGATTTACAGAAAGCTCTTTGTTTGCTTGACTTAAATAAATAACAGGGCTCTTGATTCTTTCGTAATGTGTTACGTTTATTTTTTATTATATCTACCCTGTTTAGTGCTACGGAATATGTTACAAATAAAGGCTAATAATAATAATGGATTAATAAGG
Organism: Discoglossus pictus; assembly: GCA_027410445.1. Taxonomy (NCBI): domain Eukaryota; kingdom Metazoa; phylum Chordata; class Amphibia; order Anura; family Alytidae; genus Discoglossus; species Discoglossus pictus. The sequence goes on along the minus strand of CM050167.1, from coordinate 45,420,155 downwards.
AATAAATAGAAATAATCACCCGTACAAAGATATATCAGTCTTTGCTTGGAAGGTGCATCAAAGTGGCTTTTTGACAAGTAAACCAAAACTTCAATTATAAACACGTTTACTGTAATAAAATGCAGTTTTTGTTAATAACATCCATAAAATATTTGTTATTAACCAAAAAATGCTGTCTTATGTATCTTTGTCCTAGTTAATGTTTACTAGCAGCTAAAAGTAAGAGTTAGAAATATCCACTTTTAAATAAGTGCAAATGATTTTAATTTGGTGTGATTGCATAGTGGCCACAGGCTCGAGGTGTAGCTGTACACAAGCTTGTGTGTGGTGTCCATGATAGATGGGTTGCTCTGGCCTTCTGTTGCATGTTGCTGTGTGCCAGGCTTGCTGACTGTGACTGATTGCAGCTGGGACCCTGCACAAGAGCTGACATGACCCAGAGGCAGCTGAGGTTCCCTTAGTAGGTGCCAAAATGTCATGAGAAAGCATCTTAACAGCAAAATAGCCCATTGCCTGCCAAGTGATCCAGCCGAATGAAGGAGCCGAGGCGTCTGGAGTTTTACTTTTTTTAAATCAGAAGGCCAGAGTTCTTAGATTTGTTTTTCCAACAATATTAAAGAGAGACATAAAAGTATTTTAAATAACAAATTAACATGAGCATCTATTGCTTTTTTTAATGTGAGCCCAATTCTATTGCAAGCCCGCATCTAGCGGGATCGTGGTCGTATGTCTGCGTGCTATTCAATTGAAGGAGCCTGCAAATTACTGTCCGAAAGCGGACCCCATGGAAATATTTGCGGCCTTGGGCAATTGGCCTTGGGGAATTGGAGCAATTGAATATCAATTTAGGATTTTAGCCATCGTAACTCTTGCGGAATTGAAAGATCAAAGGCTTCGGAAGGCTGTAAGTTCCGGGTTTAACTATTGAAGAATTTTCAAGCCCGTAAATCGTTTGGAACCCGCAAAAAGACGCCATTTGAATAGCAAATTGACTTACGGCCTCACTTACGGGCTACAGTAACTTAAGATTGCTGAATTGAATCAGGCTCCTAGTCATTGAAGGAACCTTGGATTCAGATAAAATGTATACTAAATTGTGCTGAAAGACACTTTGCCAGAACTTAGTCAAGAGCAACATGTAAAATATACCGCCCCAACGTCCTCTTGCAGACTATAAATATGGCCTTTTATACTGACAGGACTTTTAACCCGTTTCCCTTATATCCCTTTGCTGTAGATTTAATATTATATATTTTTTTATTATTATTTTATTTCCTTCGGTTCACAAAAAAAACTAATTTTGTCAGAAGGGATTCTTTTTTTTTCTGTAGAAAGCTGTTTTTTAGTCTAATTTGAAACAAACTCATCTTTTTTTCTCAGATTGTTATATATGCAAAAGAAAGGTTGTAAATTGCAACCTTGTGAACATACAGCAGATTCCCAACTCTCCTTGTCACCCTGTATCATTTGAAAAGATGTAGAGAAAACAATCCCTCCAGTCCCCACCTGCCTTGTTGTTGTTTAGTCGTTCAGTCGTGTCAGACTCTCCGTGATCATGTGGATCACAGTTCACCAGGCACATCTGCCAGTCACAGCCCCTCTGAGCTCCATCAAGTTCATGATCATTGCTTCAGTGACCTCATCTATCCATCTCCAACTTTGTCGTCCCCTTCTTCGTGTGTCTTCAATCTTTCCCAGCATCAGAGTCTTTTCTATGGAATCCTGTCTTCTCATGTGGCAACCAAAATATTTGATCTTCAGCTTTAGAATCATACCTTCCAGTGAACAGTTTGTCTTGATTTCCTAAAGTACTGATTTATTGGATCTTCTTGCAGTCCAAGGGACTCTTAAGAAGTTTTCGCCAACACTACAATTCAAAGGCGCCAATTCTATGGCACTCAGACTTCTTTATGGTCCAACTTTCACATCCGTATGTTATTACTGGTAATACCATAGTTCTATCTTGACCTTTGTTGATAGATATACTGTATTACTTTTTACTAGCTTGTCCAAGCTTGCCATAGCTTTCCTCCACAGAGCAAACATCTTTTAATTTCATGGCTACAGTCACCATCAGAAGAGATCTTGGATCCCAGAAAAAAAAAATCTGTCACTGCCTCCAGTTCTTCCTCATCAATTTGCCAGGAAGTGAGATTGCTGTTTGCCATGATCTTTGTCTTTTTAACTTGAGCAGCAGGGCAGCTTTTGCACTCTCTTCTTTTACTCTCATAAATAAGTCCTTTTGTTTTTTTTTTCTCACTTTCAGCCATCAGAGTAGTATCATCAGTGTATCTGAGGTTGTTGATATTTCTTCCAGCAAAATTGATTCTGGCTTTGGATTCATCCAGTCCAGCCTTACGAATGATGTATTCTGCATATAAGTTGAATAAATAAGGTGACAATATACATCCTTGTCTCACACCTTTTCCGATCTTGAACCATTCTGTTGTCCCATGTTCTGTTCTGACTATGGTTTCTTGGTCCACATTCCTTCGCCGGTGGATGAGATGGTCTGTTACTCCCATCTCTTTAAGAACTTGCCACATTTTGTTGTGATCCACACAGTCAAAACCTTTAGAATAGTCTATGAAGCAGAAGTATATGCTTTTCTGGAACTCTCTTGCTTTCTCTGTTATCCATAGGACATTGGCAATTTGATCTCTTGTGCCTCTGCGGATCCAAGCTTGCACACCTGCCGTACTCTTAGGTAATTTTTCTACACTATAGACCACTGATCTTTCAGTCAGAAATATTTAGTGAAATGTGAAACACGCTATTTTAAATGCATGATGAGAAATTGAGACTACACTGTTTTTTTAATTTCAGTTTAAAACAATAGTTTATTCAGTTTGAGCCATACTTGCCAAATTTGTCCATATCCCTTTAACAATAATAAAAAAATTGGCACACAAAGTGACTGGCTTCTTTGGAAGCAAAATAGTTACATTACAGACCATAGAAAAACAATATTAATATGAAACACATCATATCATTTCTTTGCTCCACTTCTGTAATGACAGTGTTTATACTGGCTGCTTTTATGCGAGAAATATCTCAAAAGCAGCAGTCTGCATTAGTCAAAGATTAGATATGACATTTTTTAAAATGATATTTATATTTGAGCTTCTTCTGAACTGGGTGGTCTTACTGTGCAAGTATATGGGCCATTCTCCAGAAAGACCCTTTGGGCCTTATTTTATGAGGTGCAAAAACTAAGAGTGAATATAGTTATTTCAATAAAACACAGGACACATTCAATATAACATACAGTTTTGTATTCTGTTGGATGAATTGGTTATGGGTCTGGTGTCCCAAGTTTTCTGGAAGAAGAAATTGAAGAAAATTACACTGCCTTAGGACTCTTAATTTACCGGCATCTAGCTAGATACGTGTCTTGCCACTGAGTAGAGGTTTACCACTTTCTGCTTGAGCGCCTACTTGAACTTTTTGAAACTCTGGATTTAGCCCATTAAACTGCATCCAATGACCCCAGCAAGCTATATGATGAATTTTATTACATTATTTTCAATGTTTTACTATTTGGGAAATGCAAAAATTTCAAAAGTAAAATTCTGATAAGGTTTCATAGAGAAAGGACCTGATTACCATGCTGTTCTCAACCTCCTTGGCATTACATAGATGGACTTACTCCGGCAACAACAAAGCAGATGAAACCACCATTTGATCTTACTCAATGTAATTTCCACATAAAATTACTTTTCCTATCTTTTCTGAGACTTGCAGTATAGGTATTTCGATAAAACTAACAAGATATTTCTCTGCATCACTTGTACATTTTCTCCTTGAACTTCTCCTTTCTGCCATGAGTTTTTTACTTCACATTGTAAACTCTCACAAACATAGAGCTACATTCAATTCCAAGCCCGCAATTTGATCGCAGATGGCCGTGTCTACGGGTGAGTTGCGGGCTCCCGTTCGTTTACGATTGCGATGCTATTCAATTGCTCAAGCCTGCAAGTTACTGTCCCAAAGCCGAAACTGTAAACCATGCACTCGTTCGTAGCAGTTCAGGGCGGGAACATGATCAATTAAGCAAGCCTGTCACCTCTCTTTTTAAATCAGCCAATAGAAAATGAGACTGTCATTATTACGGTGTACAGTAAAACATGTTGGTTACATGTGAATCAATTAGGTTCAGGGATCTGATATGTGATCAGACTCGCAAAACCGCAAAATAAAGAATTATACAAATGAATGACACTTCTAATGTCCATCATCGCTTTTTCTGTTATTTACAGTGCAGTATTGATTTTTTTTATTTGCTTTTACAGTGCTACGAATAGGTTTTTAACCCCCTTGCGGGTCCTCTCTAGCACTCGTAGGATTTTCTCCTTCTTTTGCCATTTAAGGGTGTGAAAACATTTGCGGGCTTGGGAAAAATTGAGCAATTGAATAGCGATTAGCGATTTTCGTGATCCAAAGTCTTGCAGCCTTGAAAGATCAAAGGCTTTGGGAGGCTGTAACTTACAAGTTTAACCATCGCCATTTTTTCAAGGCCATAACTAGGAAGCCGGTCCCATTGAATAGCAAATAAACTTGCGACCCCACTTACGGGCTACCGGATCACCAGAAACTTCAATTGAATATGGCCCTTATTTTGTATTCTTGTTTATATGCCATGCATCCTAAAAATCTCCAGAATTTCCATATTTGTAAAATGAATCTTGAAAACGTGCAACTACTTTTAGAAAGTATTTTTAAGAAAGTAAATGAATATAATCTTTAGTTTAATATAATAATGTATTTGCATCTCTTAGTTGTCTCTTGTGAAGGTGATCATTTAATGGTATTAAGTTCCACAGCATTGTGTGAGCCCTTAAAAGAGCTGAAACAAGATTTTATCTGCATCCTAGGTGACTAATTCCGTCAGAAAAAAGGAGGTATCTCTCTACCGTAAAACAGCAATGAACATAATAGCTAGAAATGCATACTATAAATATTAGGCTTTAGGCACTCATTGCACCTCAAAGTACAGACGTGGGATATTCATGGTGGTGTATAAACTTTGTAAAAAAAAAATAATAATATTTGGATGACTTTTTTGTGTAAGGTATCTAAGTTTAAAGTAAAATACAATACAGTTATTACACGTTATATTAGTAAATTAGTAAAATCTAGTAAATTAGTAGTTTAGTAAAAACTATCAGACATTTATTTTTTGTTTATGCTGTCTATAAACCATGCCACCAAAATAAAACAAGCTTTTCAATAGAGGCTTTTGTAAGTAGTTGCCTACTTTGCTTACATTTTTGTATTCCTTTTATTTGTTATTTATGATTATTTGTTGTTTTATTTACAATATAATCTTTCATCCCGATCAACTTGTAAACCACCATATTTTTGCTTTTTTAGGGCCGGCAGTGCAACTTCCACCATTCTCCGTCACCCACTTCTACTAACAACACCTGCCTGCACATATGTGCTAACCTCAATTGTACGGATATTAAAGTAGATTGAGAAAAACTACACACATTTGTGAAGTTATAACAAACTAACAACATTAGCTTCGTAAGTCATGGATAACATTTTTCTTTTTTTTTAAAGAAAATCTTTAATGAAGCTGACTTGTGTCATGAGAGCTTCAGTCTTGGACTGCTAGTCTGTCTGCAGCCCGAAGGAGAAGGTTACTTTATGGGGCTTGCTCTTCTATGTAGTTCATGTTAAGTTCTTTATAAAAGCATACCATTAATATGGCACTACGTTGGTCCTTTCACGGTTAAAACATTCTGATTTATTCGTATTATCAAATTTTATTGATTATTTTTTAAATATTTTTACAAGAATTGACCCGACCAAATTGGTTTAGGAATACTTTAAAATCATGCATGTAATAGAAAATTTTAAATTTGAATGTACTTACATAATGCTGTTTCAACCTACATTTGTAAAGAAAAAAAGTTATACAGGGCAGGATAACCAAAAAACAGAAATCACGAGATGTGGTAACCATGGATTTACTGTTAAATATACACAATTCATATACTATAAAGAACAATAAACACATGTTATGTAGAGACAAATTCATTGTGTGGAACCAATAGTCCAACCACTTTAATTACAATGAACATTCACTGGAACCCATATTATAACTATGGCATTGTACTGTACGATCATTTTAATAACAGAAAGCCTCTTGTTCAGTTGGTATTAATAAACATATTCAAACTATGGTTATATTCAATAGTTCCTCATTCAAATGAAAAATATATGCATATAGAGGCAACTGAATGACAATATTCAAACTCATTTGAAAAAAAAAGGGAAATGGAAACTTTATTTCGTTTAACATTACTTTTTCACTGAAGAGGAGTCAGCAAAGTATTTGTGGTGCTCCCAGTGGTGAAGGTGGGTTAATTAGGAAGGAACATATTTTATTAAATTATCTTCTGTAATCATTTATTCATCAACCACCAGATAAGGGGGTGAGGGAAGGGAGGGGTCCTAATGTCATTTATTAGGGAGGTCCGTGTTTATGTTATTATTATGCCCAAGCTCCAAACCACCCCACTAGGGAAGGAGGAGGGATTGGCTAAATACCAGTCAGTTTCAAAAGGGGTCCATCTCCATTTCAGTTCTTACAAATACTGTATGTCGTCCAGGGTAAATGCATAAGCTAAAGGTCTTAAACCTCTCTACCAATACAGGTGGTGTTCTGTGGATGCATGCATCATTCCTAGTGACAGCACTTCTAGCACAGATTTTTGGATACCAGATGGCTTGCTAATGCTCCAACACCTTTTGATGGTTTGTCAATGTTTGAGTTACCCGCTAAAGTTTTGTTTTATAGCTAAATTCAGTGTTATGACCAACAGAGGTCTAGACCAGTAGTAGTCAAGATTGTCCTTTGTCACTAGTGGGCAATTCAAGCTTTTATGGTGGGCGGCAGGGCGTTGCTGACTGGTGACGTCACAGGCCGGAGACCTGCAGCACCATCTAGTAAGTACAGGGTGATACATAGCTAGGGTCATGTGATTTTTAACCAGGAATCAGATAGGGTAAAGTGAGCTAGTGTGGCACCAGTGGGTAGTAAGGCAATTTTACCATCAAAAGTGGGTGGAGGTATAAAAAGGTTGAGGACCACTGGTCTAGACCAAACAACATCAAAGGGTCTCTCTAGTGACAGATTAATCCAGGTGGTCTAAATCTTATACTTGCTGTATGCTCTTTTGTTTTGGAGCACTCTGGTGGTTCATTGTCTTACAGGTGTAATTAACAATTAACCCATTCAATGCTGAAGCTACACAAATGTTAAAGTAAACATTTGAAAGCATTAGAAAGAATATTTTTCTTCCTCCTGACTCTCCGTGGCTTCCCGCAGAGACAAGCTGGCAGCACTCCAGACACTTACTCCCTCCATCAGGCGGTTTCAATCAGAAGACAATACGTTCTTATGATTACAGCATCTGGTCTAACTCAGCAAGAGAGGAAGTGGAGGAAAGACCCTTAACCCCTTCTTTCAACTGAGGTCCGTGCTGTAAGGAGACATGTAGGTATCAGAGGTCTGCTTAACTTAACTGGATTTGAAGAAGGTGCTTTAAACATGACATGAAGATTAGTGAGACTGTACTATTTCCAGGGTAATCTCTGTATAATGTGCAGTGTTTTTCAAGATGGTGACCCAGAACCCAGCAGTTCCCAAAGAAGCATTAATAGGCAACTTGATAATTAGCAACTATTTATGGAAAGAAAAAGAATAATACCAATTTAAATGTATTACCTGATTATATGATTATATGCTGCAGTGGAAGCCACCATTTTTCTTTCTGCTTACTTTTCCTGCAGATGGGAAGAGACTTTAAATGCAGAGGAAGGTTATAAACTCTAGAGTGGAAACGTGTAATTTAAAGAATACTAGCTCTTTCAATGGGACTACAGAAAGCTCATTAATTTACAAGGACACAAACTTTTGCAAAAGAAGCAGAAAGCTCCAACTCTTAGAGATAGAGAATGGTGGGTCCTGGTGCAAAAGATTTTTGGGTCCCCTCCCCACATGAGTCATTGTAAATAAATGTTTGCATTGAGCCCTGCCCCCATTTACAACTCTCTCAGTGCCCTTCCCTAAGACCACTTCCCATAACAGCACCCCTCCCCAAGACCCTTTCCCATAGCTAGTCCCCCCACAGCCCCTTTCCGTAGCTGCAGCCCTTCCTTTGCCTTCTGACTGCATGAAGCACACATATATACACATTTATACATATACTATCTCTACACAGCAGCCAGTCCCTCTCAGCAGCCATCTTCACATAGCATCCAATCCCTCTCAACATCTGGCCCCACACAGCACCCATTCCTCTTAGCATCCATCCCTACATATCACCTAAGCCTTGACAACAGCCATCCCCTCTCAGCCTCCATTCCTACACAGCACCCACAATTCTAAGCACTCACTTCACATAACCCACCCCCCTGTGCTCTACTGTCATCCAGCCTTTGCTCTTTTTCATCTCTTCCCTGATACACATCCCCGGCATGCTGATCTGTACCACACTTCCACCACTTGGGGCTGAAGTAGAAACGCTCTACAGAAAGAAAATAAAAGTCAAAAAAATAAATGTACACAGCACTGGGCCCCCCCAGAGGAGGGCCCTGGTGCACAGCACCACCTACACCACTGGTAGCTCTGCCCCTGTATTCAGTTACCCTATTAACATAAGCATTTTTGTTCAGATAGTACACTCTACGGGTCAATGAAAGTATACAGTATCTCACAAAAGTGAGTACACCCCTCACTTTTTTGTAAATATTGTATTATATATTTTCATGTGACAACACTGAAGAAATGACACTCTGCTACAATGTAAAGTAATAAGTGTACAGCCTGTATAACAGTGTAAATGTGCTGTCCGCTCAAAATAACCCAACACACAGCCATTCATGTCTAAACCATTGGCAACAAAAGTGAGTACACCCCTAAGTGGAAATGTCCAAATTGGGCCCATATAGCCATTTTTCCTTCCTGGTGTCATGTGAGTCATTAGTGTTACAAGGTCTCAGATGTGAATGGGGAGCAGGTGTTATCGCTCTCACACTCTCTCATACTGGTCACTGGAAGTTCAACATGGCAAAGAACTCTCTGAGGATCTGAAAAAAAATTGTTGCTCTACATAAGGATGGCCTAGGCTATAAGAAGATTGCCAAGACCCTGAAACTGAACTGCAGCACGGTGGGCAAGACCATACAGAGGTTTCACAGGACAGGTTCCACTAAGAACAGGCCTTGCCATGGTCGACCAAAGAGGTTGAGTGCGTCATATCCAGAGGTTGTCTTTGGGAAATAAACATATGAGTGCTGCCAGCATTGCTGGAGAGGTTGAAGGGGTGGGGGGTCAGCCTGTCAGTGCTCAGACCATACGCCGCACACTGCATCAAATATTGGTCTGCATGGCTATTGTCCCAGAAGCAATCCTCTTCTAAAGATGATGCACAAGAAAGCCTGCAAACGGTTTGCTGAAGACAAGCAGACTAAGGACATGGATTACTGAAACCATGTCCTGTGATCCGATGAGACCAAAATAAACTTATTTGGTTCAGATGGTGTCAAGAGTGTGTGGCGGCAACCAGGTGAAGAGTACAAAAACAAATGTGTCTTGCCTACAGTCAAGCATGGTGGTGGTAGTGTCATGTTCTGGGCCATCATGAGTGCTGCTGGCCCTGGAGAGCTACAGTTCATTGAGGGAACCATGAATGCCAACATGTACTGTAACATAGTGAAGCAGAGCACTATCCCCTCCCTTTGGAGACTGGGCCGCAGGGCAGTATTCCAACATGATAACGACCCCAAACACACCTCCAAGATGACCACTGCCTGGCTAAGCTGAAGATAAAGGTGATGGACTGGCCAAGCATGTCTCCAGACCTAAACCCTATTGATCATCTGTGGGGCATTCTCAAACAGAAGGTGGGGGAGCTCACGGTCTCTAACATCCACCAGCTTATGATGTCATCATGGAGGAGTGGAAGAGGACTCCAGTGGAAACCTGTGAAGCTCTGGTGAACTCCATGCCCATGAGGGTTAAGGCAGTTCTGGGAAATAATGGTGGCCACACAAAATATTGACACTTTGGGCCCAATTTGCACATTTCCACTTAGGGGTGTACTCACTTTTGTTGCCAACAGTTTAGACATTAATGGCTGTGTGTTGAGTTATTTTGAGGGGACAGCAAATTTACACTCTTACACAGGCTGTACACTTACTACTTTACATTGTAACAGAGGGGCATTTCTTCAGTGCTGTCACATGAAAAGATATAATAAAATAGATATACTCACTTTTGTGAGATACAGTATATTCTTTCACCTTAATAAGAAAATATGTATATGCAGCAGGATAAAATAAATGTACACTGTATTCATAAAAATGTATTTGAAACACATCTAAATAGCATGGATGTGGAAAATCTCGCTAATTTCATAAAAAACAATGTGTACTTTCAGTGGTCTTTAAATATATTTCAGGCAAGTAGCTGATTTCTTACAATAGTCTTTCATCATTATGAATAATACTGCTATTTCCCTTACATGATTTGTTTAGCCAGACGGTAAGATTAAGGAGAATTTTGCTCTGCTGACATTTTCCATAACCTTGCCCGCAGCTCCAGGCGTCCTGTATTGTGGTTAGGTTTTGCCATATGGCTCTTAAATTGCAACAGTCAGAACCACTTTGTAAATTAGCTTAGAAGATAATAACACAATTCAGGATGTTCTCCCTTGTTTCCTGAAATTGTCACCATTTAACATATAAATTGTCTAAAAAGATTAGTTAGCAATGGCATACTGTAGATTTAAAGACAATTATATACATACACTGAGAGGAGTTCTCTGACGTCATATTGTGTTTTAAAAAGACAAAGCCACTATATGTATCCTTTAAAGTAACACTGCAGTGGTAAAGTGAATAGTGGCCCTTTAAAAATAGTTGCATATGTCATGTAGTGCTGACGAATACCTTAATAGTTCCACATGACTGCATGGACCAGTCGGAAGCTACTTGTCTTGTTCATCAGAAGATCTAATATTAACATTCACTAATTCTAGTCCCCAATTTTACACAATAACAAGAAATCCTCCAGGTACCAGATAGGACTCGCAAGGGGGTTAAACACCTGTTCGTAGCACTGTAAATGCTAATAAAAAATCAATGAGGAATCAATGAGTTAATACATATCAGGCCACCCACATGGACTGAAACAGTATCGTTATTCATTTTTATTATTTTGTATCTTGCCGGATTGCGAGTCTGATCGACCTCTAAGTATTAATTGATTGACATGTAACCTCCATGTTTTACTGACTTAATAATGGCGGTCTCATTTTCTATTGGCTGTTTCCAAATCGGTAGTTACGGCCTTGCTTAATTGATCATATTTACGTTCTTAAATGCTACTTATGATTGCATGGTTTACGGTTTAGGCTTTCGGCCCATAAGTTGCAGGCTTGTTCAATTGAATCGCTCAAGTAATTGTAGCAAATTTCAAGCCCACAGACATAAGGCCTGTCGGACGCAATCTGCGGGGATTTGCAATTGAATGAGGCTCCAAGTATTAAACCAAGCTTGGAGGTTGTGCACTAGTGCAGGTGCTTTTGTGCCCTTTGTGGAGCCAAAAGTATCTTCAGGTAAGTCCCCTCAAGATCATGTTCACATTTATCCATCTTTGCATCTGCCTACCCCTTCTTTGTGTGCCTCCAATCTTTCTTAGCATCAGAGTCTTCTCGTGATTTGGCTAAAATAGCCTCATGATAAAACTTTCCAGTGAACATTTTACTTAATTTGCTCTAGTATTGATCAATTGGATTTTCTTGCAGTTCAAGAAACTCCAAGTAGTGTTCTCCAGCACCACAATTCAAAGGCTTCAATTCTACAGAGCTTAGCCTTCTTTATGGTCCAGCTCTCACATCAGTAAGTTACAATTAGGAATACCATCAGCCTTATTAAATTACAATTCGGCCAATTGAATAAGGCTCTCTTTAAGCACATAGCATATTTTTTTACAGAAGTTTCTAGTTAGTGAAGACCTTGCTTTTGGATAGAAGTTCACTAACTAAAAACTTCTGTAAAAAAATATGCTCTGTGCTTATATAGAGCCCTTTTCAATTGGCCGATTCACAATTTAATACGATTGTAAATCTCTAACTATGCAAACTATTATTGATAGTGTAAAATCTTTACTTTTTAATAGCTTGTTAACACTTGCCACAGCTTTCCTCTTCAGAAGCAAACATCTTTTAATTTCAAGGTTGCAGTCACCATGAGCAGAGATCTTGGAGCCCAGGAAAAAAAAAATCTATCACTGCCTCCACTTCTTCCCCATCTACTTGCCAGGAACTGAGACTGAGGTTTGCCTTGATCTTTGTCTTTTTAACGTTGGGCAGCAAACAAGCTTTTGCACTCATTTCCTTCAGGACAGATTAAATGCCACCTTTGTATTATTATTATTATTATTATAAAAAAATCTACATATGATAATATGTATTATTATTCCTTACATCTCACAGTTTGCAGAGCTGACCTTCAGCTCAATAGTGTTAGCTCTTGTTTATTGAGTAATGAACCATCCAATGTCCTTGGGCAACCTTGACAGTAGCTTATGTACATATAGCTCTCATTACCATCTACTGTCCCTAAACCTGGCACTGGAGGGAAGCAGACAGCTGTTCTTGGGTACCCCCACCCTCAGCGAGTACCAGCTCTCCAGCTGCTGCCTGTCGCTCAGTGTTCATGTGATGTATGGGTAGTTGTGGTAACGCAACTCGTATCTCACCAAGGGCGTCATCACAAACCATGAATTCCATGGCACAAATCCCAGAAGTGTGGTATAAGAAAAAGAGTTTATTTTACCCTGAGAATACAGATGAACCGGAGAGGAACAGGACAAGGGCTTTTATTAGGTTCGCCTTCCTTGATCTCTTGTAGTTTTACAGCTGGATAAGTGTAAAAGGAAGTACCCATTTATAGATATACAGTAGAAAGAGAAAATTAAGTGAAGGGTAGCACACAATAATAATCAATTTAGACACCTTAGAATGATCATTGAGCAAGTACAATGTCTAGAGGGCTTTAAGAAAGACTACTAGTGAATAGTTAATAATATTAATATATAATTTCTTGGATGGTCACACAGTGGAATGGGGAGGGGGGTAAAATATTTAAGTATGTATAACACAGAATTATATAGCTGATAGCAAATACAAAGCAATAGGCTCATATAGTCTCTCCATTATATCTACTCTGTGGGTTTATGCAATATTTACTTTGATGAAGTTAACCTCTTTGGAAAGTGATGATGTTATCAAGAACGCTCAGGGAGCAAACAAGATCTTTCTTCCTCAAGGTAAAAGGACCAGAGTGAATTATTCCTATACGAATAGATTGTGTCATTCTTCAGGACCAGATCAGGAAAGGAAGAGGGAGAGGAGGTCAGAATACCCTCATGAGGACTATCAGAGGCAGGGGTTTCTCTAGCCAGGAAAGTAGGAGGACAACCCAAAAGGTTTGCCTGTATCAGTAGTAAGGGGAAGACTATCATTTTGCAGGGATTTTGGCGGAGACAATTTCGGATTCATGGTTCCTGTCAGGCTACAGACTGGAAATCCATTCATATATGGAAAAACAAAGTTGTAATGTAAATCCTCTTGTGAATCCAGATAAAAACTGAATAGTATTTGATGATTGCACAGAAAACCTTTCTAATCCATGATCTACCATCCAAGACAGAAATGGTTTCAAAGGATGTATTCTTTAAAGATACCGAAAAAAGATGTGGGCTTTTCTTTGGGACAAATAAACTGGAAAAGTGTTTCACTGGACGCAACTGTTACTGGTTGTGGTGCAATTTTGCAGGATTGAAAGGGCTCAAGAAAGACGGTCTTCCCCTATCACCATATCTCATCCAACATTTTAGAATTAGGAATGCCATTCTTCATTTCAGTTCTTCATTTGAGGATCACAGGTAAATTCCAGGTTGGACAACAAAGCTGCTTATCATATTTAAACAAAGCAGGAGAGACAAATAACAGAAGATTATTCTGGGAGCTGGTACTATTTTCTCCTGGGCAGAGACTAACCTAGAAGGGCTGTCAGCTGTGTAGGTGCCAGGTTCAGCGGCAGATTTTCGAAGCCGAAGGACTTTTTTCCAAAAACAAATGGCAACGGAATCTAGACATCTTTGCACAGATTTCATGAGTTTGGGGCACACCAGACATATATATTATGGCTTGTCCTTTAAACTGCTAGGTACATCAGATGTGTTCTAACCTGGATCTAAAGTCTTTGCATATCCAAGACACCTCCACTACAGCTAGCATTTGTCTTTCCACCTTTTGCTCTTATCTTCAAGGTGTTTCAAAATATTCTTTGGGACAAAGCAGAAATAAGTGTCATTATTCCATTCTATGCAATAAGGAAATGCATCTGCATAATATGAAGCCTTCTGCTATTACAAAGTTGCAATTCATATCTCATGGTGTCAATATCGGCTTCAACTATAATACACTAAGGTCATGCTTACTGCAATGTCAGACCGGTGGATATCTTCCAGTGCCTTAAGGCTATTATTAAGATTTAGCCTCATAGAAGAACTCTGGTGGTCCCATTGGACATAGGGATTGTTTTAAACTCCCATTCAAATATTTTTTTTTGCCCCTACTGAATCAGGCTCAGATTATTTTCTGACTTTAAAAACAGTTTTCATGAAGGAAGACTAGTAGTCTTTTCATAGTTGGTTATGACTACAGGAAAGTTAAAAAAGCTTCATCATCCATGACTAGCGAATGGTTTGTAGCAGCTGTTTCAAGTTTGTAGGCAGACCAGTAGCTGAAGGCATCAGGGATAGTTCTACTAGAACAATTTCTACATCCTGAGCAGCTAGAGCTCAAGTATCCGCAGAGATGATTTGCAAGGCTGCTTCCGGGTCCTCAATGAGAATACTGTTCCTGGTGAGTAGTATCTCTTTATAGTCCCTGTTTATTTTTTCTGTCCTATCAGGTGTAAGAATGAGGAAAAACTACTGCAAATTTTTTAGGAATTTTCTAAAATATACATTTATATTTGATTGTCATTATTTACTAGCGTTTCGCCCGTCAAAAAATGACGGCAATGAAATTGTAAGTGTGCTAATGCTGTTTGTTGTATAATAATCAAATAAATAATACATTAATAAATGAATATACTTTACCTATTTTGAAGTAATATATGCAGGAAGCATTCTGTTGAAGAGCTGACAATCTGTTTTGATGTTGCTGGAGCATTAGTGGTGTGGAGCTGCTGTGTAAGCGTGGTGAATGTGTGCAGTGTAATAATGTGCGTGCGCGAGACCAAACCGTTAGCGTAGCTGTGTACTTCCGCATTGTATAAGTTATTGTTCTAAAATGGCGGCTAATGTGTGGTATGCGGCTGTGGCGGAATATCCGTAGGTGTTTTGTGGTGTTTTGCGTGTTTCTGGTGGTGTTTTGCGTGTTTAGAGTGTTGTAGCCTTGTTTTCGTTTTGTTTGGCGTCCATTTTTTCTCTCGCTTAGAGAATTTTTTAGTGTCTAAACTCTTTTGTTTTGAGTTAAATTAAGGTGTAACTTCATTTGTTGAGGTCCTGGATGCTCCCTCTTGCTGTAGGTAAGCTTTTTATGTATGTGTTGTGTGTATTTACTGTGTTTTTGATTTTTTCATGCCCGCCGGTTGCGGACGATTTTTGCGAGGTCGTAATGGGTGGTAACGTATCTCGTATGTTGTTTGCGTTGCGACGTAAAGTTTGCGAGGGTCGCAGTTGCTGGCAAGGAGCACCTTCGGTGCTCCATGCCAGCAACTGAGACCCTCGCTTTGCGAGGGCCGCGGCTCGCTACGCGAGCCCGCAAGCGTGAGCAACAGCTCGTATGCTCACAACTATATATGTGATAATATTATTTTTTAACACATATACAGTGGGGGAAAAAAGTATTTGATCCCCTGCTGATTTTGAACGTTTGTCCACTGACAAAGAAGTGATCAGTTTATAATGTTAATGGTAGGTGTATTTTAACAGGGAAAGACAGAATAACAAAAAACAAAAAAAGAAAAGGCATGTCAAAAAAGGTATAAATTGATTTGCAGGTGAGTGAGGGAAATAAGTATTTGATCCCCTATCAATCAGTGAGATTTCGGGCTCCCAGCTGTCTTTTATACAGGTAATGAGCTGAGATTAGGAGCACTCTCTTAAAGGGAGTGCTCCTAATCTCAGCTTGTTACCTGTATAAAAGAGACCTGTCCACAAAGGCAATCAATCAATCAGATTCCAAACTCTCCAGCATGGCCAAGACCAAAGAGCTGCCAGGGATGTCAGGGACAAGATTATAGACCTACACAAGGCTGGAATGGGCTACAAGACCATCGCCAAGCAGCTTGGTGAGAAGGTGAACACATGTGGTGCGATTCTTCACAAATGGAAGAAACACAAAATAACTGTCCGTCTCCCTCGGTCTGGTGCTCCATGCAAGATCTCACCTCGTGGAGTTTTAATGATCATGAGAACGGTGAGGAATCAGCCCAGAACTACACTGGAGCATCTTGTTAATGATCTCAAGGCAGCTGGGACCATAGTCGTCAAGAAAACAATTGGTAACACACTACGCCGTGAAGGACTGAAATCCTGCAGCGCCCGCAAGGTCCCCCTGCTCAAGAAAGCACATGTACAGGCCCGTCTGAAGTTTGCCAATGCACATCTGAATGATTCAGAGGAGAACTGGGTGAAAGTGCTGTGGTCAGATGACCAAAATCGAGCTCTTTGGCATCAACTCAAATGCCTATGACCCCAAGAACACCATCCCCAACATCAAACATGGAGGTGGAAACATTATGCTTGGTGGGTGTTTTTCTGCTAAGGGGACAGGACAACTGCACCGCATCAAAGGGACGATGGACTGGGCCATGTGCCGTCAAATCTTGGGTGAGAACCTGCTTCCCTCAGCCAGGGCATTGAAAATGGGTTGTGTATGGGTATCCCAGCATGACAATGACCCAAAACACACAGCCAAGGCAACACAGGAGTGGCTCAAGAAGAAGCACATTTAAGGTCCTGAAGTGGCCTAAGCAGTCTCCAGACTTTAATCCCATAGAAAATCTGTGGAGGGAGCAGAAGGTTCGAGTTGCCAAACATCAGCCTTGAAACCTTAATGACTTGGAGAGGGTCTACAAAGTGGGACAAAATCCCTCCTGAGATGTGTGCAAACCTGGTGGCCAACTACAAGAAACGTCTGACCTCTGTAAATGCCAACAAGGGTTTTACCACCAAGTACTTAGTCGATGGGTCAAATATTTATTTCCCTCATTCGTCTGCAAATCAATTTATAACTTTTTTGACATGTGTTTTTCTTGTTTTTTTTTTGTGGTTATTCTGTCTCTCACTGTTAAAATACACCTACCATTAAAATTATAGACTGATCATTTCTTTGTCAGTTGACAAAAATTCCAAAACAGCAGGGGATCAAATACTCCCCCCCTCCACTGTATATGTAAAAATATATATAAATATATATATATAGCAATATATATAAAAAAAAAATATATATATATATACATACATATATATATATATATATATATATATATATATA
Source organism: Discoglossus pictus (assembly GCA_027410445.1). NCBI lineage: Eukaryota > Metazoa > Chordata > Amphibia > Anura > Alytidae > Discoglossus > Discoglossus pictus. The sequence goes on along the minus strand of CM050167.1, from coordinate 45,402,561 downwards.
TATATATATATATATATATATATATGTACACAGTTGTGGGCCGAATAACCGTGGTGTGCAGCACGGACAGCAGCAAGACCGCGTGGCAGTGAGTTAATAAGATGCTGGAAGGTTTGCAAGGCTATCTAGTGCCATTCAGACTGCAGAGTATCAGACAGCTGCTGAAGACTGTGTGGTGGAGGTTCCATATGGTGAACATGGCGATCAAGGTGGTCCCACAGGTGCTCGATGGAGTTCAAGTCTGAGGAATTTGGAGGCCAGAGAAGTATTTGGAATTCTTTGTCGTGCTCCTCCAACCACTCTCCGACAATTCTGGCTGTATGACATGTTGCATTGTGCTGCTTGAAGATCTCATCCTCTCCAGGGATGACAGTCAACAGATATGGGTGTACTTAATCTGTAAGGATGGATAGATAACACAATCAGTAGAGAGTGCCTTCCAGAGGTATGAGTGGACCCATACAATGCCGAGAAAACATTCCCCAGACTATAACGGTGCCTCCACCAGCTTGTGTTCTTACAGCAATGGTTGCAGAGTATTTTTTCTTCGGAGGTATCACACCTGACACGCAAAGGTCTGTCCAGTCGATGGAACAGAAAACATGACTCATATGAGAGACCATAACCAATCAGAAGAGGTCGAATTTTGGTACTGTTGTACAAATTGTAGCCGTTTCTGACAATAAGCCATCGTCATCATGGGTGCAGTGAGCATATGCAACAGGGTTTGCTGTACTGTCATTTTAAAAACACGTCTAATTGCCCCCTGGTTCGTTTGGATGGGACGTTGCTCAACTGTGGTGTGTCTGTTGGCCCTCACACACCTTTTCAGCTGACGTTCACCTTTGCCATCAATGGCCCTGCAGTTTCAAAGCTGTATATTCCCAATGGTGCCATTTGTCCAATCACAGTAAACTTTAACCACAGTAGCATGCAAATAGTTCACAAACTGCTCTGTTTCAGAAATACTGCCACCCTTGGCCTGAAAGTCAATGATCATCCTTTTTTCAAAGTCGGATAAATTGCATGTTTTACCCATGACAGCGATGGCTGATATTTTTGCAGAATGCCTACATGTCGCCTTATATTCTAACCAAGCCAGCTCACAACACATGTCATATTTTATTGACTTTAATACGTCCACAAGATTCCAACTCTTCCAATAAATTGATATATTACTTTTAAGAAATAATATTTAAAGTGAAGACGCTATTAAGTGTAAGAGAAAGTAGAGAATAATGTCTGTAAATGTCATTACTCTTACTATTCAAATACATTTTTTTTCTATTGTCTATTTCTTTATCCTACCCTTATCCACTTTCTAGCACACACTTGAGATCGTCTCTTTGCCATTGATCGTACCAAAGGCTTAACGATAATGTACATGCCTTCAAGTGAAACATGTTAACTTCTGATCACTACCCTAAGGGAGAGCCCAATTACAACAAACATCTGAAGAATGACAGAAAACAAGTGTAATAATAGTGATACCTTTAAAGGTTAACTGGGTAGGATTAAAAAGCAAGATTTCAAAACCACTTAGCTCTTTTCTTCAGGCATGGTATGAAATGAAACTTGACATATAGGACTAACCTAATCTTCACAACATGCCAGAAGAACATATGTGGTGAGCATGAAAGACAGTATTCAAAACCTACTAAGTTAGCCACTAATGGTTTCACCTTTACTCCATTTCGAAAATGGTGTTTTTCAAGGGTAATTTATTTGATCAAAAAACTAGTTTTGAAAAGAGTCGACCTGACTAAAGACTTTAACATATAAATCCTCAAAAGATGTAGAAAAAAATATATAAATTATCTAGAAATCTAAGGGTAAGGTTTAAATAAAATGTGCTGATTGGTTATGACCACATCATCCTATAAACCCCATTCCTTCTGGTGTGTCTTTCTTATGTATACATCTGTAAATACTTGGGATGTGACTAATTCTGAAGTGTCATAATCATAGCATAATTTTATAAAGAACTTGAGTTGATAATGTGTATTTTTTTGCAAAGTATACAATACATTTTTATCTATATTGTTGAATTATGCTTTAGTCACAGAAGCATTTTGTGCAGTATTAGAAACCTTGGAGTAGATGTACATTTAGATACCATCTCCTTTCAGTTCCATTAAAAAATTACCATTGTGAACAGCACATGAACTAATCAGAAGAGCCCCAGTAAAAAAGCCCCCCCCCCCCCCCAAAAAAAAAAAAAAAATATATATATATATATATATATATATATATATATATATATATATATATATATATATACAGGCAGAATATAAGTCCAAAATGGAAGCCTCCATGAGTCAAGTAAGTTTTTAAGATTTTTTTCTAAAAATGCTTTCATGTTTACACACTTGCTAATGTTGTTATTTGTTCTATACTTTACAAATATGTCTATTAGGTAGATAAAATTAACAGACTAGACAGGCTTGTTCTATGTTGACACAGCTCAGCATTTGATGAACCGATATGCTACCACCTAAATACACTTGGATCAGTGAGGGAGGAGTAATTTGTTCCAAACAGCTTTATTTTATATATAGTTTGCACTAACATGAGATATTATGTTTAGAAATTTCATAATACACAAATGCATTAATATAGGTACATTAAAACTAAGTCTGTGGTTCTTTATACTCCATAGTGGTTCCAAAATAAAAAAACATCAAGCGATTAATCAAAAACTTGGGTACATTTAAGGAATTTATGAGATGTTTTTGTGACAGGTTAATTGATGTTTGGAACAGACTCTTATTGAAATGAGGTTTGGTGCCAGATAGGACCACATAAGTAAAATGTTACATATGCCATAGGCACCTGGTGCCCACTGGCAGCTGAAATAATATAGGGCAAGGAGCAACACATTACTCTGAGACAAGAGTATTTGCTTTCCAGAAAATTAACACATGGTTCATTATAAGATAGCTGGCATAGTAAAAACAGGGAACATAGAAACAGACTGGCACAGAGTATGATGGATGGCAGATACAGTGCTTGGGAAAAGGTTGGGCCCATGTCCAAGTATACCACATGCATCACATTCACAGGACTTTGATAATGTAGGCACCTGGGCCAGGATGTCTAAAGCAGCAATATCCTCAACATATATAAGATCATAAAGACTTAAAGCAGACAAGGCAGCTACCCATGGGTTTGTTTGACCACTTTATGTATTATATGCCTGTGATGTCCTTGAGAAGGCTTTTTTTAATATTGCAGCTCTTAGTAGAGCTGGTCACATCCACCAAATCAGAGGATCAAGTGCAATGCTACTGATGAGAGCATGATGCTGACATTGTGGCAGCACGGAGGCACAGGATGCTGGTTTCTCCCTGTGCGCCTCTTTCCTTGCCTGCTCTCTCACTGTCTGCCCCTGAGACTCTAGAACAGCAAAGAAGTCTCCAAACTATCATCATGCGAAAAAAAAAAGTTAAATTGCACCCTTTAAAATATGTAGCAAAAAACATGTGGATTATGAACACACGTTTACATATTGTGTCTTCCTGCATGTTTTTTGTATTTGTATGTATTAATCATGTGAGTATGACGAATTATGCAAGTGTGGATCTTAGTGATGTACATACATATAAATAATGCAGTAATTATGTGTGTGTATTTATATATATATATATATATATATATATATATATATATATATATATACTAGAATATAGCCCATCAAAAAGTGACGGGAATCAAATTGTAAGTGAGCTAATGCTGTTTGGTGTATGGTAATGAACTAAATAATACATTAATAAAGGAATATACTTTACCTATTTTGAAGTAATAAATGCAGGCAGCATTATGCTGAAGAGCTGACAATCTGTTTTCATGTTGCTGCAGCATACAGTGTGTGTTTTGAGTGCTGTGGAGCTGCTGTGTAAGTGTCAGCAATGTGTGTAGTGTAATAGTGTGCGTGCGCAAGCCAAATCCGTTAGGGTAGCTGTGTACTCCCGCATTCTGTAAGTTACTGTTGTAAAATGGCGCCTAATGTGTGGTACGCTGCTGTGGCTGATTTTGCATCCTTGTTCTTTAATCTCGTCCAGCTTTTTCGGAAAATCTGTATGTGTTTGGTGGTGTTTTGCGTCTTCAGGTCCTGTAGCCTCGTTTTCGTTTTTTTCGGCGGCCCTATTTTCTCTCGCTTAGGTGATTTTCGGGTGTCTAAACTCTTCAATTTGGACTTAAATGGAGGTGTAACTTCACTTGCAGAGGTCCTGGGTGCCCCCCCCCCCCCTTGCTGTGGGTAAGCTTTTTATGTTTGTTGTGTGTATTTATTGTGTTTTTAATGTTTTGAGGTTTGCATGGGTCAGCCGTTAAAGTTGTAATTTTGCGAGGTCGTAATGTTTTTTTTTGTAAGTCCCGTGTCTTGTATTTCTGTGTCGTAAGTCCGTAAATGTTGCGAGGTCAGCAGTTGCTGGCATTCAGCACTGAAGTGCGGCTTTCGCGAAAGCAACTGTTGACAACCTGCAGTTATGACAACTATATATGTGATATATATACATATATATAAATATATATATATATATTTATTATACAGTATGTGTGGAAATATGTGTATGCATATTTAAATATATTATTTTAATATATATGTTTTATGCATTTAATGCAGCTATTCCTCATTTGACACTGTAGATAGGTTCCAGGCAATAGGAGTGTTAAGTGAAACAGCTCCAAACAGGGCAGTTTAACATGGGGAAGATAGGGATAGGGGAACTCATGAAAAAAAAAAAACACAATTTAAATTAAATTTTTGACTTTTTTTGGTTTTATATGTGCTTCAATGAAACAGAACTAACACAAACTGAACATTAGCAGAAATTAAATTATTGGTGTTGAAGCCACTGGGTCATCCTGGATTCTGTTTCCTTTGGGGGAAAAAAACAGTGTTATAGAGATCAGAGCGTGAAAAGGGTCAGGCAGGAAAAAACAGCGTTATATCGGGGCAATGCTATAGAGAATCAGAGAGTAAAAAGGGGTCTGGCAGGAAAAACAGCTCTATAGTGAATCAGCTCTACACGGGGTAGCTTTAAGCGGGATATACCTGCATAAATAAATCTGCAGTATATATTATATCAAAATACTGTACACACTTACGCTGTGTGTATATCTTTTTCTGGTTTGCTTAGGTTAGTGTTATCGGAAGCTAAACAGTTGTATTTAAGACTTGAATTAACGTTGCAAAAATGTCCCTTTGATGTGGAACCTTCCTAGGAGCTTGTCAGCCATGTCTCCTAACATTTGTACTTCTGGCAACTAAATATTTTTCTAAAATATAATGTATCTCTATGAAGAGCTTCCTTTAAGCCTATTTGAAACAGCCTGTCTGGCTCCTATAAAATCTCCATGGCTCCTGTTAGATATTTATCAGCATTTGTATCTACACATAGCACCAACATTTCTAACTTTCACCCTATTTCTCTACTTTCCTTGGCTACAAAACTGCTTGACAATCACCTCACCCAGATTATTTTCTCCTACTCCCGACTTTACCCCTACCAATCTGGCTACTCCACAGAAACAGCTCTCATAAAAGCCACTAATGTCTTGCTCACGTCAAAGGGTCACTTCTCTATTCTAATTCTCCTGGATCTCTCTACTGCCTTTGATAACGTTGACCACCCTCTTTTAATCCAAACACTCAGCTCTCTTGGCATCCATGAAGCTCTCTCATGGTTCACATTCTATCTAGAAAATCAAAAATGTTGTTTCTCTTTCTCTGGCACCGCTTCTTCCTCGCTCTCTCTGACTATTGGCATACCCCATTGTTCAGGTCATAGGCCCCCTTCTCTTCTCCATCTATACATCCTCCCTTGGTGCCTTAATAAAATATTTTGTTTTTTCAGTTTAATCTGTATGCAGATCGTACTCAAATCTACATCTCAGAACTTGAACCATCCCCTCCCTTCAAGTACGAGTTACCAACTTCCTCTCAAGCATATCCCACCCTCTTTCACAGCTTCCACTCCATTCATTTCTCTCACTGTTGACAGTGCCATCATCACTCCCACCTCCCAGGCCCGTTCTCCTGGGGTTCAACTGGATCCTGCCCTTTCTTTCATTACTCACATACAATCACCAGCACAATCTTGTCATTTTCACCTAAAAAACATCTCGCAACACAACTAAAATTACTACTGCAACTCGGTCCTTGGTGGTATCCCCATCACCCGTCTGTCAATAGCTCCTGTTGAAAATGATGCAATGAATATTGTGCAGGTTAATGAGGGACATGAGCACTTAGGACTTGCACAAAGCAGTAGACAAGATTGAAGTTTGGTAGTGGGTAGTAGAGCCCATAACTTTGCTTGGAGACATATTAAAAGGACCCCTGTGCTTTAGGACAAATGTTTTCTGTTTGTGAAGTATGTAACAAAATAAGACTAATAAAAGCTATATATATCATGAACAACAAATTATTTTTAAAGACAATCCTAAATTCTGTTTATGTCTAAAGGATTCTGTGCTGCTTTTTCCGCTAACATGAAGGGAGGAATATGATATGGTATTTTTATTATCTATTCAGACATGGAAGATGGGGGGGATGGGGCATTGGGACTCATTGATTGATGCAGATAAGCTTTTACCATCTGACATCTTCAATTTCTGCTGCACATGCTCAGTAGAAGGCAGTTGAAAGTCATCTTTATCAA
>CM050167.1:44628396-44790896 GCA_027410445.1 Discoglossus pictus | reverse complement strand
AAAGCAGAATTGCTAAGACAAAGGTGTACATTCATTAGAGGTACTTTTCCTATATGTCTATTGTAATAATTAATGGGACAGTTTATAATTGTTTTGTTTTATATAAATATTTAAATTAGATGATTGAATTAATGATATCATTAATGTAATTGTCCTATAAAGTTTACACTTCATTTGCTTTTAATAGGCGGACAGTGACATGGTGCATGTCCAGGCAGCATGAAACATTGATAGTGTGAAGCCTCTTTATTGTAGGGTTAACCTTATGGCACTGTACATGAGCGAGAATAGGAAGAAAGGGGGTCTTTATTTGGTAACTAATCCAACATAGAATCATCAAATACCTATATCTGTTGATTTTGCGTGTGCCTTATGGCAAACGACGCACACATGCAATAACTGACAGCTCGCTCCCTCCATGTTACCTCTTCCCTGTCTTACTGACAAATGATCTGGCATTTAATTTTTTATATAATTTTTTGGAGGTAAGGCAGGGATTAAGACTATGATGGCAGTTTACCTATTCTCACTTCCTATCTTCCTAGGCTGCTGCACTTTTCATGTGCTTCTGTAGACCTCAAATAGGAAGTGGGAATGCTAGGGAAGATGCACAAATCCTGGGAAATACTTTGAGCCAAAGCACAGGGGTGTGATGTGGTGACGTTGTTGCATCACAATTTCTTCACATGCATTCTTCTACCTCTCCTGCCACCCTACTTCCACTTCCTTTCAAGACAACCCAAGCAGCAAAAATGGAAGGCAAATTGAAGGTTAAGAAATTAAAGTAAAACAAATAGAATGCTATTTACCAAAAAAAGTGCCCATTTGAATAGAAGTACCCTTAGGCAGCTGCCTACCCTGCCTAGTGGTAAATCTGGCTTAATATTTTGCCAAAAAAATCAACTTTTTAATCACAATTTTGGACTCTAACAATGGCAATGTAAGCCTTGCAGTGTAGTCATTTTGCTACTACTATAGCTTTTCTGTGGATCACCTAAATAAACCTCACAGACCTCTGGTTGTTTTGAAGGCACACTGTGTGGTCAACCAATAAGGTTTATTTGTTTAATTATAAACTGAGTAGGAAAAGAAAATACATTCAATGAAGGTTTTAAAACCTCTATGTAATCTTAGCATTGTAACTTCCAGCAGACTTGCTTCTCTCCACCCCTGTCCTGGTGGTGAAAAGTGCCCAGAAGTTTTTAGCAATGCAGGGCCCCCATTGAATTGAGGTTTTGGGCGATTCGGTAGCCTGTAAGTGAGGTCTAAAGCTACTTGCTATTCATTTGGCGTCTTTTTGCGGGCTCATAATGGATTCCGAGTTATGGGTTTGAAAACTCTGCAATGGTTAAACTCGTAACTTAATTACAGCCTACAGAAGCCTTTGATCTTTCACGACCGCAAAGCTAAAATCGCAAATTGCTATTCAATTGCTAATTTTTCCCAAGCCCACAAATGTTTTCACATCTGTAAGCAGCAAATGAGGGAGAAAATCCTATAAGTGCTAGAGAGGATCCACAAGGGGGTTAAACACATATTCGTAGCACTGTAAGTGCAAATAAAAAATCACTACTGTAAATAATGGGGAAAGCGATGTTAGACATTAGAATGAATTGCACAACAGACTCAAGCCCGCAAATCAGAAGTATATAAGAATTATTTTTATGTTTCATTTCGTAGTTAAATCGACCTCTGGTATCAATGAGTTAACACATATCAGGCCACCCATATGGACTAGAACAGTATCGGCATTCATTTTCATAATTCTGTATTTTTCGGGTTTGCGAGTCTGATCGCATATCAGACCCCCAAACCCAATTGATTGACACGTAACCTCCATGTTTTACTGCCGTAATTATGACAGTCTCATTTTCTATTGGCTGATCTCAAATGGGAAGTTACGGGCTTGCTTGATTGATCATGTTCCCGCCCTGAACTGCTCCGAACCAGTGCATGGCTTACGGTTTTGGCTTTAGGCCAGTAACTTGCGGGCTTCAGGAATTAAATAGCATTGTAATCAGAGACGAACAAGAGCCCGCAACCCATGCGCAGACATTCGGCTGTCTGCAATCGATTTGTGGGCTTCAAATTGAATATGGCCCTAGGTTTGTAGGTTTGCCTGCAATAGTTACTGCAGAAAAGTAGGCAGATAAAGACTCATATCAGGACAACACATAAAGACTTCACCTGCACAGATCCTCTCCCACCCCTTGGACACTCTGATGCATTCAAAATGATATTTTAAAAGCTACAAATACTGTTTTATTGCTATATACAAATTAACCCCAACTTTTTGAGTACTACAGTGCTGGTAACCTATGATGTGGTCCTATTTTGAGTTAATTATATTTATTTAGATGGTCGACTGAATCATTCTAAAGCTCAGACATTTCACAGCGAAAAAAAGGCATTTATTTCATACTATAGAAAAAACAGAACAGGGAAAAACATGTCAAATGCAAAATGTAATATTTTACAATTCAGCAAAACTAAATTACTATATTGTGCAATTAAAGTTAACTATTATTGAGCTTCTTCCCACATGAAAAGCTAGAAAATTCCCTGTCTGCATTATTATGAGCAACACTAGAAATATACATTGGAATGAAGGTGAATCATCAGCAACAAAAATAACTTAAAGGGCAAGCACCAATTAAATGTATTTATTATTTTTGAATTCTAAGCACAGCTAGAGACGATTAACTATCTATATAAATGCTTAGGGACTTGCTTAGCTTGCTACTAACTGATCCAAGATGTGAAAAGTGAGGAATTCACCATTAGTAGCGAAAACTGTGTTCCAATTCTGTCACGGACACTTAGAATTCTAAAATGTGCAGTCTGATTGGGTCAACAGACATTCAAACTACATCTGCGGCTTTAAACTGTGACAGTTACATTTATTTTTTGGTATTCTTCTGCAGCTCATATCACATAAAGTACAGGACTTATAGAAAAAATAAAAAGTAATAATAATAATAATAAAAAATAAATAAATAAATAAAATAAAAGTGATATATAACTTTTACGCACATATGTATTATTTCATATAAGAACAGCTTATGTTTAGGTGGAACCTCTCCTTTGAAGAGACTGATACATTCATATTCAGTATTACTTATTGTAGTCAGGATTCTTCACAATGATCCAACTTCAGAAGCATATGTACTGTAGGTTATGAATCATATTTCTAGTTCCTTTCTTCTTGACTTATTTAAGAAAAAGTATCTTCCAGACATTGTAAGAAAAAGTAAGCTCTATTTTCAGTCTATAGCCTTGCCACGGGAAGATATTGTGTTGTTTTTACCTTTGCAACACTTGTATTCCATGCAAAATTAATTTATTTACAAATGACTTATGAAGCCATCTGTCACGCGGGAGCATTCCAAGACTCCTTTCCTAGAAGTAGTTAAATAGTTCCCACAACTGTAATAAAAATCGCATTTTATGGGATTCATCGTAGGTACTGGTAGGGTTTTCGCAATGCCATATATCTCAAAGTAAAATTGCTAAGACAAAGGTGTACATTCATCAGAGGTACTTTCCCTGTATCTCTATTGTAATAACTAATTGTACAGTTTATAATTTTTTTGTTTTATATAAATGTTTTAACTAGATGATTTAATTAATTATATAAATCTCAATGTAATTGTCCTATAAAGTTTACACTTTACTTGGTTTTAATAAGCCAACAGTGACATGGTGTATGTCGAAGCAGCATGAGACACCGATAGTGTGATGCCTCTTTATTGTAGTGTTGGCCTTGTCAGGGCTGTGACACATGGCACTGTACATGAGATAGAATAGGAAGAAAGGTGGGTCTTTATTTGGTAACTAAACCAACATAGAATCATTAAATGCCTATCTGTTGTATCTATAATCTGTAATCATTAATATCAAAGATTTGTGATACTTTATAGTAGTTACAAAATCTAAATATTAGTGATGGTTGTTGTTCAGTCCTTCAGTCATGTCCGACCCTCATTGATCATATGGACGCAGCACGCCAAGCACATCTTTCTGGTTGTGCTCCATATGGTTTTCATGGCAAAGATACTGGAGTGGGTTGCCAGTTCCTTCTCCAGTGGACTGTGATTTGTCTGACCTCTCTGCTATGACCTGCCCATCTAGGGTGGCCATACATGGTATAACTCACAGCTTCATTTAAGTACACAAGCCCCTTTACCATGACAAGGTAGTGATCCAGAAGGGGAAATATTAGTGATTCCTTTACTTAAATATGAAAAATGGTTGCAACCGGTCAAGCCAGAATATGAGAAGGGGAATAAAGGCCTCTAAGTTGTTTTAGGAGAGAATGAGGAAGTGGATCTTCAGAGAGGTTCAAACTGTGTACAGGTTTTAAGACAGTATAATGTGACATGGGAGATTATACCAATGAAGAGGCACAAGGAGGAAGAAAGAACAGAAGCGGGACATGGCACAGGGTGGGAATGGTGCTGAGTGTTGAGAAGGATTGGGACTGTTGGAAGTGTCAACGAACTTAGGGGTAATATAAGGAGGATTATGTTTTTTCCTATTTTTCTACAGATGTAAAGACAACTCAAATGCAGACTTTTTATAAGTGAAATAGTGAATTCCTTGTCAGTCAGTGTTTTATAGAAGACTAATGGAAATCTCATCTTTCCCTCTTTAAAAAGTAGCTCAAAACAATAGGTGGTTGTCTCCAGTAAGGGATAATCACATATAACAGTTAAAGGACCAATGCAGGTCAAGAAAAAATACACTGGTTTGCCAATTATTAGCCACATTAAATTGGGGCTACGTTTTAAAACATATCCCGTAACTCCAATTTTACGTGTTATGGCTATCAAATTAGGCCCGTAATGCAGCCCGCAGAGGACTGAAAATAGCCTACGGTTTGTGCTACGTTGAACTTCACGGGCGTAAATCCTTTCATATGTCAAGCCCGTAACTGCTACGATTCCAATCATGCTATTAAATTACAACAAAGTCACTCACAAGCAAGCCGTAACACGCAAATTGAGCCCAAAGCCCAATGGGTGCTCGAGAAGACCCGCAAGCGGGGTAAAGTCCAATACTTAGCACTTGTAATGCAAATAAAAACACTCTACTGTACATTTATTAAAAGTGAAAGTGATGTTAGGTCTTAAAATTAATAGCACAACATTCTCAAGCCCGCAAATCGGCTCAGAAAAATACTTAATTTCATGTTTATATTCTGTGTTATATCGATCCCTGCAATCAATGTGTTAATACATATACTGTAACCCGCATGTATGTAATATCATATTTTACGGCTTTATTAATAGTGCATTATTGCAGAATGTGGGTCCGATCGCAACTTTTAATTGAAGCACGTAGGCCTTGGAAATCTACCCTCCCCTTTTTCAGTGACATAACGCTAACAATCTCTTTTTCCATTGGCTCGGTCTAAACCTGTATCTACGGTCTACACAAATCGATCATACGCACGGCTGCAAATCCAGCGTTCTACGAACAAGCTATGATTTGCGTATCAAACCCGTCGCTCTAATTTAATAGAAACGTAACTCTGCCAAATTTCAAGCCCGCAGCTGTTGTGTGCTTCATGTTGGACTTATGGGGCTGGAATTTAATATGGCCCTATGTACCAAACTAGCAAAAATAACAGTTGTGGAAGCCATGGACACATCTGATTTTTTTTCCAAGACTTTGTTTATGAGTTCAGGAATTAATTTTGTGTTTGTTACATCACTTCCTCTGAGCTGAATCCTGAGAGTGTTTGTTCTCGCTATCAGTGAAGAGAGGATTTGAGAAGGAGGGAAAAGAGAGAATTTTTGTTCCTTCAAAGTGTCTAAAATGTTTCTATTTATAGAACAACAATATTAGGACAACACAGGTAATTATCCCATTTTTCTCATATCTAATATAGTAAAAATAATATTTGATCAATATACCCTATATTTCCTTATAGTTTGTTTACAATCTATTGACATATCTAAATCTAGCATGTTTATACCATTTCAGACTGTGAAAGCTATAGCCAGACTAGAGCTGAAATTCTACTAATTAGACTGTGATTTGCCATTAGGATTCATTGGGATTCCTTCTTACACCAGCTGTCTGGAGCTGCCAGCAGATCCCAGTATCCTCTGGATCTAGGAGAACACAAGCCTTTGGCAAAAGTGCTGTAACACTCAGTAAATGATCATTAGAGATCAATGAGTACAAGCTGCAGCATGTCTCCTCAACTTCTTTATTGTGTGACACACATTTGTTGCACAGTAAAACAAAATAAAGCATTCTCGTACCCCCTACAGATAACACATATAATTATGAACCCTGCTGCATTTGACACTAGTAGTCCCTAGCTGGCAAGGTCTAACTACATGGACATGTGGGCACGTCCTCTCCCCCAGAAATATTTAGTATTCATATTATACTAAAAACATATAAAAAAAATCATACAATTAACTGCCAAGTAAGGGAGGAGGGTCTCACATTCATCACAAATAGTATTAAAGGATTCCGTTAAATGCAGACAGGAATGATAATTCCATAGAAAGGGAATGAGAGAACAAGATATCATGTCCAGAATCTGGAGAATGGCGAGCGGAGCACTCTGTGGGTTAAGCCAGATGCGCTCCCAAATATCTTATAATAACTCGACAATTGTGTATTTTATTTATTTATTTATTTTTAATTGATGTTATAGTGCTCTTTTGCTAGCTTATATATCAGAATATAAGTTCTGCTTTCCCCACCCCTCACATACAGTAGAATATCATTAACTTTACAAATAGAGAACAACATTATTATATATCCTATTTCCTTTGTAGCAGGAGCTACAACAAACCATAACGAGATTACAACATTTGTACTATGGTTTGTATCATAGACCTCTTTAAATATTGCACAATGGTCTTAGACAAGGGAAATGCATGCCGTTGTTAAGGATACATCTTGAAAAGGAAGTAACATTTCTTTGTGAAGTTCCTTTTTTTGGCTGAAAATTTACTAAATATGTTGTTTTTTTTTATAGAAAAGAAGTAAGACATATTGTATAGTATTGCATTAGAATATAGTATGTTAAAGGACCACTGTAAAATGAAAACTGTTTAAAACATTTTAGTCAGAATAGGAACATAATTAATCAGGGAAAAAGTTTGAAAACTTTTTTTTTTTAAATTTAGAAAAAATGTTGATGCCTCTGCTGAACCCTGAAAGCATCCATGAAATTGTGGTTGCAGTTATTTGTATGAGAGGGGTGTTTCCTGGAGAGCAGTGTTTGCATCTGTCTGCTTCTGGACCTATGAGAGGGGGTGGGGGTGTCATAGTTAATTTCAATCAGATTCAATTATCAAACAAATACTCCTGACTTTTCCCTCTTCCCTGGGTAAGTCATAACTCATAGTCCTTTAAAAGAGGAATAGGATTTAGAGTCTTTTCTGGTGACTTGGATCCAAAGTAGAGCTTGGGCAAGTTTTTTTTTGTTACCCTTACCTCCGAGCATTTCACGGAATGATTTGTTTTATGTAATCTTACTGAATGTGTAATTTTTCTATTGTATCATAATTATGAACAGTACTAGCAACTTACCCGTCAAAAATAATGGCAATACAATTTGAAGCGTAGCCTTTGCCACACAATGCAATGTTCTGCCCCCTCTGAGCACCTTCAGCGCTCATTGCGAGCCTCTCTTTCCATCTACTTCATTGCTCATTACAGGCCTCGGGAACTTGCAACTTGCCATGTGTCTCTTCCCACCATCTCCCACCAGTCCCTTCCCTGTGTCTTTTTCCTCTGTGTCTCTGCTGAATCTTTGGGTGGCGCACACTGACTGCCGTTGGTTTTATTTTCAAAGTCTTGCGTGCCTGGCGTAGTTGGTGTAAGTGTTAATATCTTTGCAGTTACCAGTCCCACGTGCCTGGAGTTGTTTATCTGTGTCCCGCATGCCTGTCCTCGTTGGTGTGTTACTGTCTTTGCCGTTGTGTATTTTCTAAGTCCTGCGTGCCTGGCGTTGCTCGTCTGTGTCCCGCGTGCCTGGCGTCGTTGGTGTGTTACTGTCTTTGCCGTTGTGTATTTTCTAAGTCCCGCGTGCCTGTGGTTGTTTGTTTGTGGCCCGCGTGTCTGGCAATGTTGGTGTGTTACTGTCTTTTCCGTTGTGTATTTTCTAAGTCCCGCGTGCCTGGCTTTGCTCAGCCTCGTTTCATATTGATTCGGAATTGTTCATCTGTGTCCTGCGTGCCTGGCGTTGTTGGTGTAAGTGTTACTGTCTTTTGCGTGGTGTATTTTCTAAGTTCTGTGTGCCTGGCCTGGCAGAGCCTCGTTTTCATCTTGTTTCAGATTTTTTTTAGGATTTTTCGTCCGCCATTTTTTTCCGCTTCAACGATCATTAAAAAGACAAAATATGCCTCAAATTAACTTTCAACTTCACTCACCGGGTCCCTGGCTCTCCCCCTGTGATGTGAGCGTGTAAGTGAATTTGAGGCATATTTGTGTGTTTTTGTCATCTTTTCCACTTCGGTGGTTCGACCGTTAAAGTTGTATTTTTTGCTATCTCGTGCCTTAGCGGCGCGCTTCGCTTCTCGAGGCTCGCAAGCGTGACGACAACTCGCAGTTTGACAACTATTATATGCGATTGGTCTCGCATTTCAGGGCCAAGAAATATCAGCTTTGATAATTTCAATTTTAACATTGATATAGTGGTTAAGAAATCAAATCTGATCATCATATTTCCAAAAGTACATTAATCCTATGCCATTACTGACTTATTTCCTCTAAGCTCCATCAAGTTCATGTTCATTGCTTCAATGACCTCATCTATCCATCTACGCCTTTCCAGTACACTTCTTTGTGTGCCTTCAATCTTCTCATGTTGTGATGAAAATATTTGAGCTTCAGCCTCATGATCATACCTACCAGTGAACAGTTTGTCTAGATTTATTGGATCTTCTTGCACGCTAAGTTTTCCCCAACACCACAATTCAAAGGCATCAATTCTACGGCGCTCAGACTTCTTTATGGTGCAACCCTCACATCCATATGTTACTTCTGGTATGTGAGTGGTGTGTGGCTTTATAAGGTAGATATTCCAGCTTTTTTAACCCATGGTGGTGCTAATGTAAATCAAAATGTCTGGCTCTTGAAATGAGTGAATTATATATATTTTTACAAATAAAAACAACTTAATTTTGAGATGACAGAGCGACTTCAAATGTTGTGTAAGTCAGCAGGTTACTAGAAATGGAGCACATATATCCCTTTGAAGTTTTAGTGCATGTCTTTTATATTAGTTTTATAAATTCAAAATAAATAATTTATTCACAAAAAAACTAGTTTTATCATTTTTAAATCATGTTCTTTAAAATGCATCTCTTTAAGGAGGTGTAATAATCAAAATGAACTTGGGTGTCCAATGCAATGCAAAATAATGCTGGAGTAACACGTTGAGAAACACTGCTTTGAATCGATTAAAGGATCAGCGTGATTCGAATTATTCTATATGATTCTTTATATAATAAAATATAAAAAAATGTTTTAGAAAGCAAAATCAGTCAATTATCAAACAGGAATTCTACAATTATGAAAGCAAAATAAAATAATTTCCTGGTATTTATGTTACAGTAACTGAAAAACATTTCAATATATAATATTTTTTATGGGTTATTTCTTGGGACTCTTGGGACATGGCATGGCCAACCATTTCCCAGGCATGTAGCATGAGACAGCACATTGTGTCCCTTCTGAATTTCCTCATTGTGTAATTCAACTATTCAGTTGGAGACAGGGAAGAGCAAGCTATATGATTTCAACACTTGATAATTTCCAAGGGCATTGTATTTAGACCTTGTACTTCTCGCTGTGAGAATGCTGTTTTGCTGCATGTATAGATCTAAAAGAAGGTTTGGATCTTACTAATGATAAGGAATGTATGTAGAACCTGAATATATGCAGTGGTTGTTGTGTTTAGGCTTAGAGCTGTGGATAAAGGGCCTCTATAGTCCCATATGGTGTTTTGAAGAACTATCCTTGATAATGGAAGCATGTTTTTAGAAAAAAAAAAAAAAAAAAAAAAAAAAAAAAAATATATATATATATATATATATATATATATATATATATATATATAAACTTGAATTAATTACCATCTAGATGAAATTGTGCTACTATAGCGGAATCTCCTGTTTTGGGTCTATTTCTACAAGTATGATTTGTGCTTCAATTTAATATTATTGTTAAGATCTACAATATTGTGGCAGTCTTTCAGCAAAACCAAAAAGAGGTCAGCATTCAAGGTCTTCTCCTGGTGAAAGATCAAGAAAAGAGAAAAAAAAGCATATGTTTCTCCTTAGTAAATACACAACACATAGATCCTATAGTTCCCAACTGTCTAAAACAAATTATGCAGCTGGTTTAATAAATGTGCTTTACATCACATAAAAAAACAAACAAAAATAAGTCTTAAATTATTAAAAACAACATTATTTGGAATCCAATTGGGATTTACTACAATCTCTTCAATGGTGTCAATCACTAAACATCAGTTGTACCATACGATCTTTAAACCACTCAAAATTACTATGAGCCCTATTCTATTGTCCAATTTGTGAATTCATACACACTTAAAATCACTCTTAATATTGCCACATATTCTATTAGCTACTCGCAATCCGATTACGAGTTACCCACCCTCAATCACTACATGCCAAGGAAAGCCGCAAATTTGGCCTTAGAACTCCATTGGTTTTTGCACAGCTTGAAGATTACTAGCTCTAAGTAATTACATTTATGCTAAATCAATATTCTATTAGACCCAAAGTGCTATTCGCAAATAACTTCTAACCCGCAACTGAAAAAAGTATCAAGTTTCTGTCAAAAAAATGTAGAACTAAATAGGACTTGAAGGGCTTTTTCATTATAACTGTAACAGCAATTAAACACACAATACTGTACGTTAAAAGCATGAGAAGGCATGGAGAGACATTAGAATTAATTGCAGAACAGCCACAAACCCAAAATATGCCATTCAACATTTTTTTGTTTAAATGTTTTTTCTGAATAATATTGACCCTGGGACTCAAGTGGTTAATACATATCATGAAACCCACATGGACTAAAACAGATAATATAATGTATTCAATAGCGTTGATTGCAAGCCCGATTACCAAATATTACTTATTGGCACTAATTAATTTGTAGACTCCGATTGCAGATTACGTGTAACTTCCATTTTTTACTGATGTCATGATGACGGTCTCATTTATTATTGGCTGTGTCTAAGAAGTAAATTACAGCTTGCTTAAATATTGTCAGATCATATGATCACGCCCCCTGAAATCAGACTTAAAAATCCAGGGTTCATGAGTTTAGGCTTAAGGAGGTAAATTGTGAGCTTGAGTCAATGGAATACATAATTTGTGGGCAGCTAATGGAATAGGGCTCTGTGCACATATATTTGCCATTGGAGAGAGAGAAAAAAAAAAGTAAAGATAAATTGATAATTGATAATAATTGATAACATAATATATACATTAAAGGCTTTATTATATTTTATACTTGGCAAAAACATATTGTCAGGGTCTTTAAATGAACTTAGTATACATATGAGGCTTCAGTGGTTCTTTAACAGATAGTTATTTGGATAAATAGAAAACAAATATATTGATCATTTCTGTACCCCACATTTCTTTTTTTTTATAGGAAAATAGACACTGACTAAATGTAAATTAAAGGGTCACCGTAGTGGTCGTGCAATAGGGTTTAATTTGTTTATTTATTTAATAATTGATTAGCAAAGAAAATACATTTAAATGACACAAAGGGAGTTGCAAAATACAGTATAACTCGAAACTACTGTATATGTAGTAACAAGCATCAATTGAATGTTATTTAAAAAAATAGATTTTCCTACTGTAAACGAACATTTAAATTTGTTAGTTTACTGTAGAATTTTAAAAAAATACTGTAATATGGAATGATATTGGTAGAATGCTTGTTCTTATCTACTGTTGCAAGTTACACAATATTTGGAACCCTCATTGTGTTACTTGAATGTAGAATATTAAAATTTACAATTGAACTTTAATGCTACTCTCCACCCCTGTAAGATGTCCAGTGCCATGGCAGGGACTGTTCTAAATGTTTTCTGACCTGTGTAGGTTTGCCTGCAATAGCCACTCCTATCTGGACAGGCTACTTAACAGATCAAGTACCACCCACTAGATACCTAATAGAAGGGAAACATCTGGGATCTTTCCTGTTGGTTGGCCGCAAGTGCTGTGAGCATGCGTCAAGGCTGCCATGCAGCACCACCTACTGATCAGAAGGCAGCAGCACGCTCCCTGTATCGGGGCATGAATGGGGAGAATAGTTTTAGGGTTAGTCTTGGGGTTAGGTTTGGAATTAGGATTAGGGGATACAGGTTAAGGTTAGGGGATACAGGTTAGGGTTACAGTTAGGTTTTAAGGCTGTGGTTTGGGTTGGAGGCAAGGTTAGGGGATACAAGTTAGGGTTAGGGCATATAGGTTAGGGTTACGTGGATACAGGTTAGGGTATACAGGTTAGGATTAGGGTTACAGTTAGGTTTTGGGTTAGGGTTGGGGTTAGCTTTGGTTGTAGGGTTAGGGGATACAGGTTAGGGTTACAGTTAGGTTGTAGGTTGTAGGGTAAGGGTTAGGCTTGGGGTTAGGATGGTTAAGGTTAGGGTTGGAGTTAAGGGTAGGGTTAGGGTTTTTATATTATATTAGTTCTGCTGAGTAGCAGCAGCACAGAACAGAGCAGCATCCTAATGACTCGCTGCTCGCTACCCGACTGTTTATGGAACGGCGCAGCGATCACCCAACAGGAAAGATCCCACATCTGCTGAAGCTTCAAACAGTAAAGATTAAATATAGCTTTAAAAATCTGTTTTGAAATGTTGCTCAGATACTGATTTTATTGCTAATAATATATTAATTGAATAAAAGAAAACCTGTTATTTGAGCACTATATATTTTATGAAACAATTAGATAATTTATTTACAATGCCTTTGCTGATCTGTGACTCTCTCAGATGGACAGGTCATTTAAGTAAATTAAACTTCTACTCCTTCAAGGAAATATCAGGTTTTCCCAAGGCTCTCATTTATATTGATTTACATTTGAACTCTCAGAATTGTAATCTTCTCTGTATGTGCAAAGTGTGCTCTGTCTGCTCTTGGTACATATTGCAATCTGCAAACCAGAATGTATCCATCTGCTAAAATAAAAAAAAAAAAAAAAAAAAAAATGTAATCATGGGAGTTTTTCAACCTAGACCCACGTGGCTCAAGCCTAGGGCTGCACATTTTCAGAGGGCAGCAAGTTGCAGATGGAGTGCCATGAAATATGCACTGAAATGTCTATATGCGGAGAATACTCTGTAAGACTACCTGGGACTTTCTGACTTACTGCATACTTACATACACATATTACTCTTATAATTTTCTATATAGGTGTGTTATCTTGAGCCCGCCTTCAATCTCTAAGTCCCTTTGGCACTCATTGCAGCCCAAGTCGTACGGGCGCATGCGTTGCGCATGCGCAAGTCCGTAACCTTTAATACTGCGTGACGGCAGCTCGTAATTACGACAACTATAATATGTGATGCTGCCATTACAGCAAAAATCAGAATAGTTAAAAATTAAAGGCTGTATTTATTTATTTTAACCTGTTTATATTCCGTGTCTATCTCAGCTATATCAGAGTGGAGCTCAGTGCACACCTCCACCATACAGCTTTGTTCTAATAAACAGCCATTGTTAGGCTATTCTTTTAATGTTATTCCTTTAATTATAAATTGTATGTAGATTATTAAAATGATGCAATTGCTTTTACATCCTCATTGACACTTTTGTTTAACTCCTGTCCCAGTGGTAACCACTTTTCTATATAAACACTGAATAACACAGACATACTGATCAGGAGCCTCATTCAATTCGAAGACTGCATCTCGCGGTATACAGGCCGTATGGGCTTGCTGCGGGCTCAAAGTCTGCTACAACTCCGGTGCTATTCAATTGAACAAGCCCGCAAGTTAGGGACCGAAAGCCAAAACCATAAACCATGCAATCGTATGTAGCATTTTAGGGCGGGAACATGATCAATTAAGCAAGGCCTTAACTACCCATTTAGAAACAGCCAATAGAAAATGACACTGACATCATTATGTCAGTAAAACATGGACGTTACACGTCAATCAATTAGCGTTTGGAGGTCCGATATGCGATCAGACTCGCAAAACCGCAAAATACAACATAATAAAAATGAATGCCGATACTGTTCTAGTCCATGTGGGTGGCCTGATATGTATTAATTCACTGATTCCCGAGATCGATTTAACCCCCGAATTGAAACTTAAAATAAAATGATTTATGATTGCAGATTTGTTAGCTTGAAACTGTTGTGCAATTCATTCTAATGTCTACCATCGCTTTCCCCGTCATTTACAGTGCAGTATTGATTTTTTATTTGCTTTTACAGTGCTACGATCAGGTGTTTAACCCCCTTGCGAGTTGTATCTGTTTATCTGTTTCTTCTACATTTGCCATTTATGGGTGTGAAAACATTTGCGGGCTTGAGTAATTGTAGTAATTGAATAGAGTTTTAGCGATCGTAACGCTTACGGACAAGAAAGATCAAAGACTTAGATGTGGTGTAAGTTACGATTATAACAACCGCATGGATTTCAAGCCCGTAACACGTAGGCCGTTCTTGGCTTGCAAAAAAAAAATGCCAATTGAACAGCAAATTAACTTGCGGCCTCCATTACGGGCTACTGTAACTTACAATTGCTTAATTGAATGAGGCTCAAAGTTATTTTGAAATAGGCTGACCATTTTTTTAAATGAAATCCTGGAACAGTTTTACATATTAGTCATGTTTTCATGGAAACCTTCCACTATTTTGTAATATCTAAACAAACTGAATAAAAAAATAGAACATTTGCGACATTTGAGCTTCTTTAAATGACAAATACAATGGTTTTATTGCGCAATATTCCTCCCATCTCATTGTTTACACTAAAACTTTATTATTTACTGTAATGAGTATTACCTGTTGCAGGTGAAGACTGGACTTCCCCAGTAACCCTGGCATCATTCCAGAGAAAACTCCAATCACAAATAACTGGTCTTGTGGTGGTTTGGCTCGGTACCGCGCAGATAAGCATCTCTATACAGGCTCCGACAAGGAAAACAGTTGCCGTTCTGCTACAGATAGACAGCCTTATTAAATTGCAATTTGGCCAATTGAATAGGGTAATTTTATTGCACCAGGGCCCTCCATTCACTAGCTCCACAACTGGCACACACTTTAACTCCTAAGCACACATGCTCTCTCACTAATATGCACACATGCTCTCTTTCACATGCATGCATGCACTAATTCCTGTGCACATACACGTATCTACTACTCTTACTCCTGTGTAGACATGTTCTCACATTCATGGAGAGATACTCTCATTCCCATGCACATATGTTCTCACTCTCATGCACACACTCTCAGATCGGTGAAGTCATGCTTTCACTCCCGTGCACACATACATGCTCTCATTCCCGTGCACACATGCTCTCACTCCCATGCAGACATGCTCTCACTCCCGGGCAGACATGCTCTCACTCCCATGCAGACATGTTCTTACTCCCATGCAGACATGCTCTCACTCCCGTGCAGACATGTTCTCACTCCCATGCAGACATGCTCTGACTCCTTTGCAGACATGTTCTCACTCCGTGCAGACATGTTCTCACTCCCGTGCACACATGCTCTCACTCCCATGCAGACATGGTCTTACTCCCATGCAGACATGTACTCACTCCCATGCAGACATGTTCTCACTCCGTGCAGACATGCTCTCATTCCCGTGCAGACATGTTCTCACTCCCATGCAGACATGCTCTGACTCCTTTGCAGACATGTTCTCACTCCGTGCAGACATGTTCTCACTCCCGTGCACACATGCTCTCACTCCCATGCAGACATGGTCTTACTCCCATGCAGACATGTACTCACTCCCATGCAGACATGTTCTCACTCCCGTGCAGACATGCTCTCATTCCCGTGCAGACATGCCCTCACTCCCATGCAGACATGCTCTCACTCCCGTGCAGACATGCTCTCACTCCCATGCAGACATGTTCTCACTCCCGTGAACACATGCTCTCACTCCCATGCAGACATGCTCTCACTCCCGTGCACACATGCTCTCACCCCCATGCAGACATGCTCTGACTCCCATGCAGACATGCTCTCACTCCCATGCAGACATGCTCTCACTCCTGTGCACCCATGCTCTCTCGCACATGCAGACATGTTTTCACTCCCGTGCAGACATGTTCTCACTCCCATGCAGACATGCTCTGACTCCTTTGCAGACATGCTCTCACTCCCATGCAAACATGCTCTCACTCCTTTGCAGACATGTTCTCACTCCCTTGCACACATGCTCTCACTCCCATGCAGACATGTTCTCACTCCCGTGCACACATGCTCTTACTCCCATGCAGACATGCTCTCACTCACGTGCAGACATGTTCTCACTCCCGTGCAGACATGCTCTCACTCCCATGCAGACATGCTCTCACTCCTATGCAAACATGTTCTCACTCCTGTTCAGACATGTTCTCACTCCCGTGCACACATGCTCTCACTCCCATGCAGACATGTTTTCACTCCCGTGCAGACATGTTCTCACTCCCATGCAGACATGCTCTGACTCCTTTGCAGACATGCTCTCACTCCCATGCAGACATGCTCTGACTCCTTTGCAGATATGCTCTCACTCCCATGCAGACATGCTCTCACTCCTTTGCAGACATGTTCTCACTCCGTGCAGACATGTTCTCACTCCCGTGCACACATGCTCTCACTCCCATGCAGACATGGTCTTACTCCCATGCAGACATGTACTCACTCCCGTGCAGACATGCCCTCACTCCCATGCAGACATGCTCTCACTCCCGTGCACACATGCTCTCACTCCCATGCAGACATGGTCTGACTCCCATGCAGACATGTTCTCACTCCCATGCAGACATGCTCTCACTCCCATGCAGACATGCTCTCTCGCACATGCAGACATGCTCTCACTCCCGTGCAGACATGCTCTCACTCCTGTGCAGACATGTTCTCACTCCCGTGAACACATGCTCTCACTCCCATGCAGACATGCTCTCACTCCCGTGCACACATGCTCTCACTCCTTTGCAGACATGTTCTCACTCCTGTGCAGTCATGCTCTCACTCCCATGCAGACATGCTCTCACTCCTGTGCACCCATGCTCTCTCGCACATGCAGACATGTTCTCACTCCCGTGCAGACATGTTCTCACTCCCATGCAGACATGCTCTGACTCCTTTGCAAACATGCTCTCACTCCTTTGCAGACATGTTCTCACTCCGTGCAGACATGTTCTGACTCCCGTGCACACATGCTCTCACTCCCATGCAGACATGTTCTCACTCCCGTGCACACATGCTCTTACTCCCATGCAGACATGCTCTCACTCACGTGCAGACATGTTCTCACTCCTGTGCAGACATGCCCTCACTCCCGTGCAGACATGCTCTCACTCCCATGCAAACATGTTCTCACTCCTGTTCAGACATGTTCTCACTCCCGTGCCCACATGCTCTCACTCCCATGCAGACATGTTCTCACTCCCGGGCAGACATGTTCTCACTCCCATGCAGACATGCTCTGACTCCTTTGCAGACATGCTCTCACTCCCATGCAGACATGTTCTCACTCCTTTGCAGACATGTTCTCACTCCGTGCAGACATGTTCTCACTCCTGTGCACACATGCTCTCACTCCCATGCAGACATGTTCTCACTCCCGTGCACACATGCTCTCACTCGCATGCAGACATGCTCTCACTCCCGTGCAGACATGTTCTCACTCCCATGCAGACATGCTCTGACTCCTTTGTAGACATGCTCTCACTCCCATGCAGACATGCTCTCACTCCTTTGCAGACATGTTCTCACTCCGTGCAGACATGTTCTCACTCCCGTGCACACATGCTCTCACTCCCATGCAGACATGGTCTTACTCCCATGCAGACATGCTCTCTTCTTTGCAGACATGTTCTCACTCCGTGCAGACATGTTCTCACTCCCGTGCAGACATGCCCTCACTCCCATGCAGACATGCTCTCACTCCCGTGCACACATGCTCTCACTCCCATGCAGACATGGTCTGACTCCCATGCAGACATGTTCTCACTCCCGTGCAGACTTGCCCTCACTCCCATGCAGACATGCCCTCACTCCCATGCAGACATGCTCTCACTCCCGTGCAGACATGCTCTCACTCCCATGCAGACATGTTCTCACTCCCGTGAACACATGCTCTCACTCCCATGCAGACATGCTCTCACTCCAGTGCACACATGCTCTCACTCGTTTGCAGACATGTTCTCACTCCTGTGCAGTCATGCTCTCACTCCCATGCAGACATGCTCTCACTCCTGTGCACCCATGCTCTCTCGCACATGCAGACATGTTCTCACTCCCGTGCAGACATGTTCTCACTCCCATGCAGACATGCTCTGACTCCTTTGCAGACATGCTCTCACTCCCATGCAAACATGCTCTCATTCCTTTGCAGACATGTTCTCACTCCCGTGCACACATGCTCTCACTCCCATGCAGACATGTTCTCACTCCCGTGCACACATGCTCTCACTCCCATGCAGACATGCTCTCACTCACGTGCAGACATGTTCTCACTCCCGTGCAGACATGCCCTCACTCCCATGCAGACATGCTCTCACTCCCATGCAGACATGCTCTCACTCCCATGCAAACATGTTCTCACTCCTGTTCAGACATGTTCTCACTCCCGTGCACACATGCTCTCACTCCCATGCAGACATGTTCTCACTCCCGTGCACACATGCTCTTACTCCCATGCAGACATGCTCTCACTCCCGTGCAGACATGTTCTCACTCCCATGCAGACATGCTCTGACTCCTTTGCAGACATGCTCTCACTCCCATGCAGACATGCTCTCACTCCTTTGCAGACATGTTCTCACTCCCGTGCACACATGCTCTCACTCCCATGCAGACATGTTCTCACTCCCGTGCACACATGCTCTCACTCCCATGCAGACATGCTCTCGCTCCCGTGCACACATGCTCTCACTCCCATGCACACATGCTCTCACTCCAATGCAGACATGTTCTCACCCATGTGCACACATGTTCTCACTCCCATACAGACATGCTCTCACTACCATACAGACATGCTCTCACCCCCATGCAGACATGCTCTCGCTCCTGTGCACACATGCTCTCACCCCCGTGCACACATGTTCTCACTCCCATACAGACATGCTCTCGCTCCAGTGCACACATGCTCTCACTCCCGTGCACACATGCTCTCACTCCCATGCAGACATGTTCTCACCCCCGTGCACACATGTTCTCACTCCCATACAGGCATGCTCTCACCCCCATGCAGACATGCTCTCACTCCCGTGCACACATGCTCTCACTCCCATGCAGACATGTTCTCACCCCCGTGCACACATGTTCTCACTCCCATACAGACATGCTGTCACCCCCATGCAGACATGCTCTCACTCCTTTGCACATGTCCTATCTTGTGCTCTCTGCTGTGCAGTGCACTAGATAGGATGCAATCCATAATCATACAGTGCAATATCTGTCTATATTAAGTGGAATATATAAATGGTGAACATTAAATTACATGTTATATATGCTTCAAACAATGTAACATTATTAAAAATGCTAAAAACGTACAAAAAATACATATAGTCCTATTTTATAATGAATATTATTCTTCTAAGATGCTTTTCTTTTGGGTAGCGACAGCTTTTGCTGGTTTGCATATAGTATATATCACACATGAGACCAGGAAGGAAGGGGTCAAAGAGGAAGCTTACTGGGGAATTCCACTATAACCTGTTACATGCAACTTGATAACCAGACTTGTCAGTCACCTGACGGGTGCAGACATCAAGCTCTGGGGACTATTTAAAGGCACATTCCACATATATACAAAGACCATGTGAAAATTATGCGACTGATTTTTAGGTCAAATTTGGCTTATTTGATCCTGAAGTGTATATTTTTGTAATATCACAACTTTCTTTTTTTCTATTCTATATATATTTAAATGTTCCTCTCTCCTAGTGCATGTCAAGTTTTGTTGTGTATTTTTATTATATTATATGTTTCTATATATATTATTTAACTGTAGTATGCTAATTTTCTTCATCAATATCCCCCACTTCCATTTCTAAGTATTTACATTTTTTCAACCTATGTCTTAAATTTTTATTTTTGTGCATTTCTTTTAAGTTTTGGAAGACCTTACTCTTTCCTTTATATATAAATATTCCTTTCTGTTT
Organism: Discoglossus pictus; assembly: GCA_027410445.1. Classification (NCBI taxonomy): domain Eukaryota; kingdom Metazoa; phylum Chordata; class Amphibia; order Anura; family Alytidae; genus Discoglossus; species Discoglossus pictus. The sequence goes on along the minus strand of CM050167.1, from coordinate 44,770,533 downwards.
GCCTTCCTCTGGATCAATTAACAAGTAATAAATAATCCACATATTATAATGATCAACCCGAATTACTATGTAACTATATATATATATATATATATATATATATATATATATATATAGTTACATAGGCCCTCATTCAATTGCAATTTGGCCAATTGAATAGGGCTCTAAATAAGCACATAGCATACTTTTTTTAAAGAAGTGTTTAGTTAGTGAAAACCTTACTTTTGGATCGATGCTTACTAACTAAAAACTTCTTTAAAAAAAATATGTTATGTGCTTATTTAGAGCCCTATTCAATTGGCCAAATTGCAATTGAATGAGGGCCATAGTAATTAAGGTTGAAAAAAGACTTTCAGTCCATCAAGTTCAACCTTTTAAGATCTCCTCTGATCTGCAATATCCGGATTAATTATTAATTAATTAATTGTTAATTGATTATTAATCAATTATTTAATTATTATTTTATTTATTTATTTATTTTTATTATTAATTAATCCAGAGGAAGGCAAACAGAAAAAAAAAAACAAGTGAAACTTTGCCGATCGTCTCAAAGGGGAAAAAAATGAATTCCTTCCTGACCCCAGATACTGGCGATCGGATCTCTCCCTGGATCAATACTCTCTCTCTAATTATCCAGGATAACCCTGAATTCCCTTTTTAATTAGAAATAAATCCAGTCCCCTTAAAGTTATCTATCAAATCCGCTGTCACCACCTCCCCTTGATAGAGAATTCCACAGATTAACCACCCTTACTGTGAAGATCCCTTTTCTTTCTTTAAGGTGAAATATAATTTTACTACAATACTCATTCGATTTATATCTAAACCACTGAATTAGCATGGCTACTTAAAGGGCAAATTACACTTAATGTGAAAAGGAAGTTATTTTTCTGTGTTGCATCAGAAATAGGGTATTTAATAATGTGCAATTTCAAATAAACTTCTGAATAAGTTTTTCTGCTCTGAGATTTTTAACTACTCTTGGGGGTTTGCCCTCTGCCAGCCAATGAGATCTACAGACTAAAGTCTGCCCTCCGTACTTCCTGTTAGTTTCATTAACTTTTAAACTGGTTTTACATAATATTTTTGCATGCAGAAAATAACTTGCTATATAAACATGCTATTTTAAATGCTTGAAAAAAAAACAGACAGTTGTGTTCCATGTCCCTTTAGGTATCTTTTATATTAAGTATAACAAAAGGGGAACAAAAGTGTGGAGAAAAGTATGTACTATTTACATTTTATTTACATACATTATTAACAACGGCGCACATACAAAGTTAAAAACTTTTAAAAGGAGGAAAGACACCCTTTATAATGTTAGACAAAGACCAGAAACGTAGAAATGTACGTTAGGGTTGAGACGTACGGCGTGACGCCACACGCAGACGTCGCAAGAGACAGAGCTGGAAGCAGGAAGCTAGTCTACAGCTGAAGGAGTCTGTAATAGAGCATATCGCAGTACCCAAGCCCTGCGCACATCCAAACTTAATATGCTATAACAACATTATTATTTTAGCCCGATTTTCACAGTGATATCACCAGTATAGCTGGAACCTGCAGTAATAGAACGCAGATGTTAGGGAAAAGAGCCCAAACAGCCTTGTTCAGATACAGTGCCTTGCAAAAGTATTCACCCCCTTGACTTTTTACCTATTTTGTTACATTACAGCCTTAAGTTCAATGTTTTGTTAATCTGAATTTTATGTAAAGGATCAGAACACAAAGTCTATGTTGGTGAAGTGAAATGAGAAAAACATATACATAAAACTATTTTTTAGAAACAGAAAATTGTCATGTGCGTATGTATTCACCCCCTTTGCTATGAAGCCCATATAAAACTCAGGTTTACACAATTACCTTCAGAAGTCACATAATTAGTGAAATGATGTCCACCTGTGTGCAATTTAAGTGTCACATGATCTTTCATTACATATACACACCTTTTTCTTAAAGGCTCCAGAGGCTGCAACACCTAAGCAAGAGGCACCACTAACCAAACACTGCCATGAAGACCAAAGAACTCTCCAAACAAGTAAGGGACAATGTTGTTAGGTTATAAAAAAATATTCAAAATCTTTGATGATCCCCAGGAGCACCATCAAATCTATCATAAACCAAATGGAAAGAACATGGCACAACAGCAAACCTGCCAAGAGACGGCCGCCCACCAAAACCGGACTGGGCAAGGAAGGCATTAATCAGAGAGGCAGCACAGAGACCTAAGGTAACCCTGGAGAAGCTGCAGAGTTCCCCAGCAGAGACTGGAGTATCTGTACATAGGATGACAATAAGCCGTACGCTCCTTAGAGTTGGGCTTTATGGCCAGAAGAAAGACATTACTTTCAGCAAAAAACAAAATGGCCCATTTTGAGTTTACGAAAAGGCATGTGGGAGACTCCCAAAATGTATGGAGAAAGGTTCTCTGGTTTGATGAGACTAAAATTTAACTTTTCAGCCATCAAAGAAAACGCTATGTCTGGCACAAACCCAACACATCACATCACCCAAAGAACACCATCCCCACAGTGAAACATGGTGGTGGCAGCATCATGCTGTGGGGATGTTTTTTAGCAGCCGGGACTGGGAAACTGGTCAGATTTGAGGGAAAATGGATGGTGCTAAAAAAAAGGGATATTCTTGAGCAAAACCTGTACCACTCTGTGCGTGATTTGAGGCTAGGACGGAGGTTCACCTTCCAGCAGGACAATGACCCCAAACACACTGCTAAAGCAACACTTGAGTGGTTTAGGGGAAACATGTAAATGTGTTGGAATGGCCTAGTCAAAGATCTCAATCCAATAGAAAATCTGTGGTCAGACTTAAAGATTGCTGTTCACAAGCACAAACCATCCAACTTGAATTGGGAATTGCCCAAAATCCCAGTGGTAAGATGTGGCAAGCTCATAGAGACGTATCCAAAGGGACTTGAAGCTGTAATTACCACAAAAGGTGGCTCTACAAAGTATTGACTTTAGGGGGGTGAATAGTTATGCACATTGACTTTTTCTGTTATTTTGTCCTATTTGTTGTTTGCTTCACAATAAAAAAAAAACATCTTCAAAGTTGTGGGCATGTTCTGTAAATTAAATGATGCCAATCCTCAAACAATCCATGTTAATTCCAGGTTGTGAGGCAACAAAACCTGAAAAATGCCAAGGGGGGTGAATACTTTTGCAAGGCACTGTATATGCTGTAATAGCATTATAACTATAGTCCTATTCTACAAAAATATCACCGGAACCAATAATAATAGTACATAGAATTGAGGGAAAGTAGAAAGTAGCCAAAGTAGCTATTGCCCAATGCTATAGGTCCAGATAATATATAGAATAGGCCATTACTCCAACTGCGCTGCGATATACAGGGCAAGTGTTATGATATATAGGGCAAGTTTGGATGATTGTGTTAGACAGGATTGGGTACGACTGTATTCTATGACAAATTCAGACTCCAATGATAATTTATTCAGCACATAAGACTATTCCCCTTAGGAGCTTATTTCAGTCTCTCTCTAAAAACTTATTTACAGCACTAGTAAGAACTTCATCCATAATTTAAGGGAGATAGACTTTGAGTCATTGAAATTATACGTTTCTTACTACAATCCAACATTACAAAGGATGTCTTTCCTCCGTTTAAATGTTTTTTACTTTGTATGTGCGCTGTTGTTTATAATGTATGTAAATAAAATGTAAATGGTATGTACTTTTCTCCCCACTTTTGTTCCCCTTTTTTTATAATTAAAATAGTAGTGTTAAGCACTTTCAGTTGGAATCTTTACAAAAAACTCCTATTAGTTTATATTGATCTTTTATTTTAAAGAACATTCATAGGGAAGAGTAATTATCTATGTAAACATTATGAAGCTCGTGTAGTTTGCCAGTTACCCCTCCATGTAAGGTAGAGGTTGCCATTTTAAAATTAGTTTTTGTCACTGACACTGAAATCTGTGAGCTGATTCTGTGATTTGCCTGATCTCTCTGCTATGACCTGCCCATCTTGGGTGACCCTACATGTTATAGCTTACAGCTTCATTGATGTACACAAGCCCATTCACCATGACAAGGTAGAGATCCAGTAGGAGTTAATTAAAATACCTGTAGTATTTTGGATAATTACATAGAATGACTGTGCAATCATTGTTAGAAAACTTGACAAATCAAGTTAAGAAAGAAATGTTAGCTATCATTACTGCATAATTACATATAATAGATATAAAATCAAATGTATTTATTTATTTTGCTTTTTAAAACATTTGCCCTTTATCAAATAAAGTCTACCAACAATGCATACTGTATGTGTGGCACTTAAATAGCGATTTAAATGTAATATTCCACATACTTTTTTTTTCTTTTTCTTAACTTTTTATTCTCTTAAAGTTAACACAATTATAAATACTACTTTTCATTAGAATTTTTTTATATATTATCAACAAGTCTATATAAGTCAAGGAGGAAGAAATAAAACAATAGAAGAGCAATAAATATTGATGATTGTGTCTAATAACCCTTGCAAAATTGGTAGAAGAATAAACAGAGAATAAAAGAAAGAGAAAGAAAAAAAGGTAAAGGGAAGATGAAAGATGCCCCCCTATGTGTCTTTTGGCTCTAGACATAGAGAAAGCGTTCAACTCGTTTGAATGACCATATCTGTATGCAGTATGAGATAAGTTTGGCTTCAGGGGACCATTCATCAACCTAATTAAAGCGCATTATCATCTACCAAAAGCTTACTTAAAAATGCCAGGTTAGGATAAACCCATTATCAGCATTCAAAGAGGAACCAGACAGTGATGCCCTCTTTCCCCACTCCTCTTTGCACTAGCGGCAGAGCCATTAGCACAAACTATCAGAGCCAAAACCAACATTAAAGGGCTGACAGTTTGTCTCCATTGATATAAATGTTGTTTGTTCGCTGATGACCTACTCTGTACCCATAGAAACCCAATACAATCAGTCCCAGCTCTAATGGACCTCTTAAATTCTCTTTTCAGGACTAAAAAGTAAATTATGATAAAACTAAGGCTATAGCTATTCAGTTAACCCAAGACGAAAACAAATTCCTCCATGATAATTATAACTTTTCCTGGCCTATATCCCAAATCAAATATCTGGGGATAAATATTACCCCGAAATTGGAAGATTTCTAAAAAAGCAAATTAGCAATCAATATTTTCTAAATTTACAAAAGACCTAGCTACTTGGTCTAGATACCATCAGCCTTATTAAATTGCGATTCGGTAAATTTAAAAGGGCTCTATTTAAGCACACAGCATTTTTTTTTACAGAAGTTTTTAGTTAGTCAACTTCTATCCAAAAGCAGGGTCTTCACTAACTAAAAACTTCTGTAAAAAAAAAATGCTGTGTGCTTAAATAGTGCCCTTTTAAATTCACAGAATCGCAAGTTAATAAGGCTTCATATTTCCTAGCTTGAACACATTTATAATTAAACTATCAAATTGCCCATCAAAAAATGACGGGCATAAAATTGCTAGGCGTTGTTGGTGTAAGTGATAGTGTCTTGCCGTCGTGTCCCGTGCGCCTGGCTTTGCTTAGCCTCGTTTTCATCCAGTTTTTTTCATCCAGGTTCGGCCTTTAAATTCGGATATTTCAGAGGTCGGATTTTGTTGGTGTAAGTGTTACTGTCTTTGCCGTTGTGTATTTTCTAAGTCCTGCGTGCCTGGCTTTGATCAGCCTCGTTTTCATCCAGTTTCAGATTTTTTTCCGTTTTCCGTTTACCATTTTTTTTCTCGCTTATTTTTATGCCCCCGAGATTCCAAGGTCGGAATTTTTTTCTAAGTCCCACGGAACGCTCAGCTCGCTTCGCAAGGCCCGCATGAGCGCTCATTTCAGCCTTCGGTGCTCATTGCCTAAGTCCTGCACACTGGGAAGGCTTCAATGTCTCAACGGCTCGCCTCGCTTTGCGAGGCTCGCAAGCGTGACGACAAATCGCAGTTTGACAATTATAATATGTGATGTACATGTGCAGATATTGACCCATTTAATTTGTAGGAATTTCTTGTGGCATAAATCTTTATATAAAATTCAAGATGTAACCTAAAATCTACAATGTGTTGAAACTGAGCTTGAGGTACCATATTGAAACTGACGCACAGTATGGTCTTGATTGAATTTTTCCAGACATTTAGCTAACTCAATGTCAAATTTTCTTAAGGTGAAAATCCAAAAGATGTAGAGAACGATATTTTTTCTGAAATCTGCTTTTGAGAGATTTCTTTGTGGAAGATTTTTCACACACCAATCGACATATGGCAGCCATGAGGCTTGCAATGAATGCATGGTCAGGCCTTACAGCCTCTTCTTTCTTGCTTGGTCACTAAACCAATTAAATTGTTAGATTATCTGGTTATTTTAAACCTAATGTTAATGTTGTGTAATCATCAATATTCTACCAGTAGGAAGAAGTATATGAGTCATAACCTGACTATCTACTTATCAAGCACTAAAAGCAGTGGCGGCTGGTGAACTTTCAAGTTGGAGGGGCGCCAGGGCAAAACGTAGCCCCTCCCCTTTTTCAAACCACACCCATTTTTATAACTCCTCCCCCTGATGTCATAATGACCTTTATAAGCCCCGCCCATTGTAAAGCCCATTGAAATACATGATCAGCAATGCAGCAATGTCAAGAAGTAAAGTAACAATGTGTTAAATTCATTGGTATACAATATAGATTGTAAAAAACTCATGTGACAAGACTACAGCAATATCATAATTGCACCTATACGCATTAACAGAAAAATTAAAGCAGTGACACTTACCATTAGTCGGCTCTTCTTCTCAGGGTATTCATGTTCAGTAAGTTGACCAACGAGTACAAACAAATCTGCAGCCACATTGGGTTTGCACCTGGGGTTGAAAGAAAACAAGCAAATCAATCAGACCATTCAAGAACAAAACCATACCTTAAAAACCTTAAAAGACCAAGTGGAACCATATAGGCCCCAAACATACCTTAGAAGACCAAGTGTGACCATATAGGCCCCAAACATACCTTAGAAGACCAAGTGTGACCATATAGGCCCCAAACATACCTTAGAAGACCAAGTGTGACCATATAGGCCCCAAACATACCTTAGAAGACCAAGTGTGACCATATAGGCCCCAAACATACCTTAGAAGACCAAGTGTGACCATATAGGCTCCAAACATACCTTAGAAGACCAAGTGTGACCATATAGGCCCCAAACATACCTTAGAAGACCAAGTGGAACCATATAGGCTCCAAACATACCTTAGAAGACCAAGTGGAACCATATAGGCCCCAAACATACCTTAGAAGACCAAGTGTGACCATATAGGCCCCAAACATACCTTAAAAGGCCAATCAGGACTGTATAGGCCAAACCAGTGGATCTTGGGATTCAAGAAAACAACAAAATTTTACTTCTGTTTAGACAACACAATAATCAATGTCAAACAAACACGTTGAATTAGCATATGGATAACCATATGAGCAATAACGCCACGCCAAGGCTTCAACAATTGTTACTGACCATTCACACACCTTTCATAGCTCCTTCCATATGCACACCCACACACCATTCATACTTTACTTACCACTAGTTATTTTTGGTAGTTCGGTGGTGCCATTTCTGAGAACTTTACTTACCCTTGAAGGTGCCTCCAATTCCTTCAAACCAATGCATTCAACTGCTCCAGGGCCATGGTGCTTCTTAAATACCTTTTTATCCTCTTCAATGTGGAGAAGCATCTTTCTGATTCTGCAGTAGCCTTCGGTGTTGTAAGGAGGATTCCTTATAGCTTCACTGTCTCTGTGAAATCATTATGCAGATTAAATTGATGGTAAAGTTGGTGCAGAGCAACAGCAGTCGTACAGACATGAAATTCTGGCTTACCGTACAGAAGTGACAGCTACCCTTGGAAGTGCCTCCAATTCCTTCAAACCAATGCATTCAACCGCTCCAGGGCCATGGTGCTTCTTAAATACCTTTTTATCCTCTTCAATGTGGAGAAGCATCTTTCTGATTCTGCAGTAGTCTTCTGTTTTGTAAGTAGGATTCCTTATAGCTTCACTGTCTCTGTGAAATCATTATGCAGATTAAATTGATGGTAAAGTTGGTGCAGAGCAACAGCACTCGTACAGACATGAAATTCTGGATCCCGTACAGAAGTGACAGCTACCCTTGGAAGTGCCTCCAATTCCTTCAAACCACGCCAAGGTTTCAACAATTGTTACTGACCATGCACACACCTTTCATAGCTCCTTCCATATGCACACCCACACACCGTTCATACTTTACTTACCACTAGTTATGTTTGGTAGTGAGGTGGTGCTGCTTAACGCAGTTTATCTTTGCACACCCTGGGGGTATGCATTCTTCTTTGCTTCAATCACTTGTATTTACATTTTGCACGGCGATCTTTCAAAGAACAAAACTTCTCAATGGTTTTTTCATTGAAGTCTGGGATCTCGGAAATCAGTTGCTTTTCCATTGAGAGCATCGCCAATGCATTCAACCGCTCCAGGGACATGGTGCTTCTTAAAAAGGTTTTTATCCTCTTCAATGTGGAGAAGCATCTTTCTCATTCTGCAGTGGTCATCGGTGTCGTAATCAGGATTCTTAATAATTTCAATGTCTCTGTGAAATCATTCTGCAAATTAAACTGATGTAAAAGTTTGTGCAGAGCAACAGCACTTGTACAAGCATGAAAATCTGTCTTCCGGGGCGGAGCTTGTACCTGCAAGGAGCTGGACGTGTTTGTCTGGAGCTCCAGCACTCAAATTAATAATTGGGCTTATAAATGCCCTGAAAGTCCCACAATTTGCCCCAAAGTGACTAGGGAAGCAGAGGGGACGACCCGGATCCCCTGGAACCTAATTTGGGGTCCAAGAAGTGAGGCACAGCGGCTCCACGGCGGAGACAGACGGGGAGAAGCGTCCCCATTGCAGTAAGCCGCCCCCCCTGCTGTGAAGCACTTGAGGAGACTGCTGGGGAGAGGATCGGAGCATCGGAGCTCCTGGGCAGCGTGGTGAGGTCTGACCAGGGGGCCCTTATCAGCTGGTGGCCGGGCAGTGACCCAGGGAGACCGGGCGGCGGCCATTTTAATTCTCCACACGGAGAGAGCTGCGGTTTGAAGCCTGGGAGCTGCATATACCTAACAAGCCTGGCAGTGTCCCCCTTACAGGGTCCGGTGATGGCTGGTTCCGGCCGGAGGGGTGCTGGGGGGTCTGTACCCAGCATTGGAGCCCACAGGGCGGCAAGACCACGCAAAAAAAAAGCCCGCGAAAACGGGAGGTGGCCATCTTAGGCTGCTGGCCAAGAGAAGAAGCTAAGGCCTTCCTTCCACTGCATCTGGGACTCTGTGGTGATTAAAGAGCAACTACAACCTGACCCTAAAACTGTGAGTAAGCAGCTGCATTGCAGGCCCAGAGATCCCTACATATGCCACATTTACATTTAAACTACTCCTGCCAGTACTACTGACTGCTCTAAACCTACAAGTGGCAGGGTATAAGTAATACCCAGGAAGCAAAGACTGACACAAATGATAAGTGTGATAATTGGCAAGGCAGTTTGGCATTACTTTTCAGGGCTGCAACTTTTAGGCTTCACTTGCAAACCAACAAGATCTCTGATTACTAAGATCAATTCAACTACTTTACTTGCTTATTGAACATTGTTTACATGTGGACAGAGAGTAATGCAGGTCTAATATGATCCACGGGGGGAGACTTTGACAGATCATGGCATAGCAGCACAGCACGCCACAACTTATTAAATTACATGCCGGAATCCCACTCCAACAAAAACATTTCCCTGAAAGGGGCATACACCTACGCGGCAACTTTAGCACTCCATATTCTGTGGCGGGCCTACTGCAGCCCAAGATGGGAAAGAGCAAAAAATCCCTTCCACTGAAGAGAATTACGGATTACTGCAACCCCCCTGAAACTCCTGGCGAGGTGAGATCGGACCCCTCTGAGGAATCGGAGGGGGAGGACACACGAAACGCAGCCCAGGCTGATATAAATCTATCCAAGAGTGCGATGGCACAAATTGAAAAACTGTTTCAAGCCTACACGACTAAAACGGTGGATGCAATCAGGAAAGACATCCAGGACCTAGGTCAAAGAACCCACCAACTAGAAGAAACAGTTGACCAACTGGTGGAAGCACGGGATAGAGACAGGAGGGAGACGCATCACCACGCGTCACGCATAGCGGCTCTAGAGGACAAGTATGAAGATCTAGAGAATCGGTCTAGAAGACATAACATACGAATAAGGGGGATTCCTAAAGCGATAATGAATCTGAAAAGATATGTTATGGACTTGCTTATTGCGATCTTACCAGAAGGGGCAGAAGCGGACATTGATATAGAAAGAGCGCATAGGGCGCTGGGAGCTTCTCGTAATATGGATACCCCTAAAGATGTAATTGTCCGATTCTCCCGACAACAGTCAAGGGACTTAATTCTCGCTGCTACCCGAAAGATCTTGGATCTTAGAGGACCAGATGATGCTCAGCTCATGGTGTTTGCAGACCTTTCTCCTATCACGTTGACCTGGAGAAGAGAAATGAAACCGGCATTGGGAATACTCATCCAGCATGGTATCCAATACCGATGGGGCTTCCCTTTTGCCCTGATTTTTCAATATAAGGGAAAAACCCACACGGTCCACAGTTTGGAAGACTGCCAGTCATTGCTACAAATGCTGCATATAACATCGGATGGTGGCCATAGAGACCCTGAAAGTCAGGGTGTGACCTCGGTCCTGCTCAGGAGTAAAAACAGACTTGAAGAGGCTGACATGATAAAGGTCTTGACTATCCCTCCAGAAAGACATTCCAAGACTCGGGGAGAGGAATTGAGGAGCTGCACAGAGTTGGAAGGAACTCAATAATCAATAATTACACAGACTCTGGAAATACAGGGCAAAAAAAAAACAAAAAAAAACAAGAAAATCAGCTGAGCCCCAAGTTTTTCTTACTGATGCATGGGACTTTTTTTTATCTGGATTTCGGTATCTGGAGAACCGGTTATTCTTCAATAATGTTGTTTTATTTTTACAGTTGTGATTCTTCTTTTTCAGCTAGTTCCTAGGCTGCTAGTTCTAATGTTAGTTAAACAATTTGCATTGTCGAGGGTATCCCCCCTCTCCTTAGTTGGAATTTTTTGTACCTCAAAGAATTCTATTACCCCTTCCTAACGGGGCTGTATTTGAGAATGGCAGGTCCATTACTCTCTCCCCTAGAAGCCAGGATTTACGATTGGCGTAGGAAGTTATGTGTATTAAAAACAATTTGTATGATAGTACTCCTCGCAAAGATATTGATCTTCTTGTGAACTGTTCAACTGTTAACTTGTTTTCTTGCTATTTCTTTCATTTCCAGAATTGCGTGCTCGACTCTCATCACTGCAACAGCTTCATGGAGCCTTCTGTTTTGGCTCAAGCGTCTCTCTGGTCGCCCCATCCAGTCTGGCTACCACTCAATCTAGGTAAGATGTTTAGACCAAACTATGTCGGGAAGCAGGACAGAAATGGCTAGAGTTTTGAAGGAGAAGTATAGTTTTTTAACACACAATGTCAAGGGCTTTAATTCCCAATTTAAAAGAAGGAAAGCTTTTCTGTATTATCAAACTAAAAAAACATCTATAATTTTTATGCAGGAAACACATTTTGCAAAAAATCATATTCCCTCGTACTGAAACAAGGAATATCCCACTTTCCACTCTTCAACCCAAAGGTCCAAAAAAGCGGGAGCCACCATACTTATTCATCGTCATTTCCCCTTTCAGATAGACTCCAAATTGATAGACAAGGATGGGCATTATGTCATTTTGCGGGGAACAATTCAGGAAGTTAAACTTACTCTGGTATCCTTTTACGCGGACACGGTGGCACCCCATAAAAGTCTACAACACATGCTGAAAAAAGTAGAACCCTGGTCAGATGGTCTGGTGGTGATAGGGGGGGACTTCAATCTTGTGTTAGAGCATGGACTAGATCGTTCGAGCTCCCAGGCCACTAATAGATACTCGCGGAAACTACAACAGATTAAAGGGGTGTTAGACAGAATGGGCTTAGTGGATGCCTGGAGAGGACATCATCCTAATAGTCGCGAATACACGTACTATTCACATACGCATGGGACCTACTCACGGATAGACACGATTTTGGTAACCTCTAAGTTTTTTGACCAAACCAGGGGCTCGGAAATTTTGGTATGCCGGGGTCAGACCACTCGGCAGTTTCCTTGGATATGGATCTTGGTGGAGACTCAAGGACTCCATATTCCTGGAAAATTAATGAACGTATGTTAACAGATACGGCGCTACTGGGCCAGATACAGAAAGAATTGAAACAATATTTTGAGCTAAATAATACCCCGGATCTAATATAGGATGGGTGTGGATGGCCCACAAGGCCTATATCAGGGGGATGTGTATCAAGATGGCATCTGCCATAAAAAAAAATAGTATACGTCAAGAACAGGAACTTACTGCTAAGTTACGAGATCTAGAATTACAGAATCAAACGCTCCCCTCCAATAGACTTCGCCATAGAATAGATGACACTAGATTAGAACTTGATGCCTTGCTTTCGCACAAGACAGAGAGTGCCCTGAGACGGACGAATCAGTTGTTTTATTCCAAAGCTAATAAACCTGATTCCTTTCTGGCACGGAAGCTTCGGTCTAAAGCAGCAGTGTCCAGAATTCTTAGGATTAGAACCAGGGCTGGGAAGATAACAGTGAGTCAGAGCGAAATCAAGCACACATTTAGGGATTTTTATAATTCGATCTATTCGACAAAAATAAACCCGAGCCCGGAAGCTCTTATATCTTATCTGGATTCCTGTGATCTTCCTAAAGCTTCAGAGCAGCATATAGAGGATTTGAATGCGGATGTGGGTGTAGAGGAGATATTAGAAACCATTAAAAGTCTCAAATCAGGGAAAGCCCCAGGGCCGGATGGCTTCACTAACTCTTATTATAAAGTATGTGGGAGCATTCTAGCACCTTATCTTAGCTGTCTGTTTAATGCCATACTTAGGGGGGGATCTATGCCCCCGGAACTCAGCACGGCGAACTTAGTAATCTTCCCTAAAGAGGGGAGGGATCCCCTGGAGCCGAAAAATTATCGTCCCATTTCCCTCATGAATGGGGATATTAAATTATTGACTAAAATTATGGCAAATAGGATGGCAAGGTCTCTCCCAACTCTAATACACAAGGACCAGACCGGGTTCATACAACATAGACAAACGGTAGACAATATCCGTAGGACCATGAATGTTATACACCTGGCCTCCCAAAGAAAGACACCTCTTTGTGTGCTGGCACTGGATATGGAAAAGGCATTTGACACAGTAGAGTGGCCTTACCTATATGCAGTGCTAGCTAAATTCGGTATTAAAGGAAACTTTATACGCCTAATCAAGACACTATATAAAAGCCCTGAAGCTCATTTAAGAATGCCCGGGACAGGAGAGGCTTTGGTAAACATCCAGCGGGGTACCAGGCAAGGGTGTCCCCTGTCTCCACTGCTTTTTGCTCTGGCTATTGAGCCTCTGGCTCAAAAGATAAGAAGAGAAGGGGAGATCAGGGGTCTGCAGATAGGTCACCACCACCTGAAATGCTCTCTATTCGCAGATGATCTTTTATGTACTTTAACGGACCCTGTAAACTCTATTCCTAAATTATTGTCTACTTTAAGGGAGTTTGGGGCCATGTCAGGGCTACAAATTAATGAGGAAAAAACTGAGGCCTTGGGAGTAGGGGTTCCAGGACCTATAATAGAAACATTGAAGGCGGCATTCAATTTTCAATGGCCTAAAAATTCAATCAAGTACTTGGGAATTAAGCTTACCAAAAATTTGGCGGGTCAATATAAAGCTAACTTCCCACCATTATTTAGGCAGCTGACTGAGGACTTGAGGACCTGGTCTAAATATCAAATATCATGGACGGGACGCATAACATCAATAAAAATGACAGTGCTCCCAAAAATTCTCTATCTCTTCCGAACTCTACCAATTAACCTATGTATGAAGGATATTGATCAATTCCAGAATACAATGTTTAGATTTATCTGGCGTAATAAACCACCACGTATAGCGAGGAAAACAATGTACAGGAATAGGCAAAAAGGGGGTCTTTCTTGTCCCAATCTGAGGCTTTATTTACAAGCAGCACGGCTGGCGTGCATCCCGGTAACCCACTCTAGTAAACTACAGCCGCTGTGGACTTTCATTGAAAATTGGCAGATGAAACCCCACTCATGGGATACAGTGATCTGGGGGATAGCAAAGATAGACATGAGATACAGACATACTAATCCAATAATTTCTATGACACTTAAGGCCTGGGATAGGCTTAAAAAATCGAGCAACTTGATTCCAACGCTGTCACCACTGATGTCCTTAACGTCCTTCCCCGAGTTTGAGGCTACTATTAGCCCAAATTCTAAAACATGGTGGTTGACTAGCCCTTTAAAGAGAATAGGGGAATGGTTTTCCACAGAGGCTCTGTTAACACATACTTCTATCATACCCCGGTTCCAAATTCCGGAGAGGGAGCTGTGGAACTATCGGAAGTTTAGACACTGGATCTCCTCGTTAATACATATTTATGGGAATCCTACACATACAGCATGGTCCTCTATCTGCGAAAAGATACCCTCGATGACAGGCACCCTAGGCTACATATACTCACACTTAATAGAGTTTCAGAATACACAAAAAACTAAATTTATGGTGAAGTGGGAGCAGGATCTGGGAAAGGAGTTAGATGCCATGGTCTGGAAAAGAATTTGCACTAATCTGACAAGGGAATCATATACATATAGTTTACTTGAGACCTCTATTAAGGTATTGCACAGAACCTATTACACTCCCCAAAGGATGGCGAAATTTAATAAAGATATAAATGGAGAGTGTTTTAGGGGATGCAAAACAGAAGGGAGTTTCCTGCATATCTGGTGGACTTGTCCCGCTGCGTAGAAGCTATGGGGAGAACTCATAGACTTATTTACACAAATTACAAACAGTAGTTTGAGACCCGAAATTGAAACATGTCTTCTGGGAATGAAACATTGTGATTTATCTAGGGAACAGAATGAACTCTGGCAATTTTGGACCTTAGCTACTAAAAATTGCATTGCCAAAAATTGGAAAACTTCTGCACTGTCAATCAAAGAAGTTATGACAAAGATAAATTATATAATGTTAAATGAGAGAATAGCGAATTCATTGCAGAATACAATGCCCAGGTTCACTAACACGTGGACTCCTTGGTTGGTGTCCAAATATAGTATACAGATTTTGATAGAGATTGGATAGAAGAGTTTGGGAAGTTGGAGGATGGTGGCGGCTGGAGAGGATGGCTAGTTCGCATCTGGATGGAGGCTTTTGGAGTGATGATGAAGGAGTTCGCAGGTACTGATTATTTCATGTTTAGTAACACAAGTAAGCATAAGCTGAGGAGGTTTAATGATAGCTAAATATTTAGTAAAATAGTTAAAAGCAAGCATACTTAAGAATGCAGGTTGATAATCAAAAAGAGAAAAAATGTTAGGACGTCTCGGTTGGTCCAAATCAATATGTTTGGGGAGCTGAGAGCCGGTGTCTTATGTTTATTTTTATAAGCTTCATCCACACCATTCTATTAAAAGCTCTGGACATTTACTAGATCATGAAGATTTTATAGGCTGAGAAGGATAGAATGCTTAGATTTTTTTGCATATCTCAGATCTGTTCTTCACTTTTTTTTTTTTTTTTGTGCTTATGTTTTGCTATTTGCATGATTGACTTTTCTATTCTTTGTTGTATTATATTGTTGTATAAAATTGACTTGTCCTAAATAAAAATTAATTATTAAAAAAAAAAAAAATCTGTCTTCCCATACAGAAGTGACAGCTCAGTGCGTAATTGTTCCTTCTTCAGTATTGGATATGCTTGCACGGTGTCTTCCAGAGCTTGGGTTGGAAAGCAAGTGTCATGGGTTGTATACAAGTCACTTTGAACAAGTTTGGCACTGACTAGGTGATTTGAAAATGAAAAACGTTCTTTTGCATGAACCACCACTATGTCACATACCTCTCTTGAAAGTTGTCTCAAGGTTGAGATCTCCGTACTCCGTCTGTGGAATGTTACATCGCTAGGCAAACTTGCTTCTATCTCGTCAACAGAATTACAGATTTTCTGGATGCTGCTGACAAAGTCTTCTGTGACTTTGTGGATATAAGCAGTATCCGTGTCTCGCTTCTGAAGCTGACTATAGAGGATGTCAACATGTGGCATTATTAAATGAAATAATTTAAGGAAGTAATGGAACTCCCTGTCTTCCAGCAATCCAATGAAACCTGCGGCTTCACGTATAGATGTTTGATCAAAGTTTAGACATGCTTCAATTGTCTGGAAACACTCAAGTAGGGCATCTCTGTTCTCGTAGATGACGTTCACGGTCCTAACGTTGAAGTTCCATTGTGTCGGTGCACCTCTTGGAAGTCTTCTACCAACTACCTCATCCAGAACTCCAGTCCTTTTTGGAGAGCGTGAAAAAAAAGATGGTATGCCGCCTATGTTGGAAAAATAAACTCGAACTCTTCCAATCCTTGAAACTGCTTTCTCCATTATTAGGTTCAGTTGGTGAGCATAGCAATGGACGTAGTGTGCGTTCGGGTACACGTCTTTTATTTTTCTTTGAACTCCTCCTTGATCTCCACGCATCACACTGGCACCATCGTAGCTTTGAGCTATGAGTTTCATCTTGTCTTCTGGCTCTGGGAGAAGAGTATTCAGACTTTCCAGCACAACAGCAGCAATCGAGTCTGCATCCGTTGCTTTCATTTCCGTGAAGCCATCAAATATTTCCACCACTTGATGCTTCTTGTCAATGTAGCGATAGACTACAACGCACTGTGTCCTAGCGGAAATATCGGTTGTTTCATCCGCTTGGATTGCCACAAACTGGGCTTCCTTAAGCTCTTGGTGAATCACTTCCTTAATAACTTCATGCATGCAGTCCAGTAGCTCATTCTGGATGGTTTTGGACGTGCCCTTAAACACAGTTGCAGTCTTCAAATGCTGTCCCATTGCACTATCGATACTGCCAACCAAATCCACCAGGCCTCGAAACACTCCTGGATTTAGCGATGTTTCATTTTCGTCATGTCCTCTTAATGCCAGTTCAAAAGCGCCACAAAAGCGAACACAATCAATTATCTTCGAAAGGATGTACCGGTTCTTAGCCACTTCTTTGTTGTGTTTTTGAATACTGACTTGGTATGCTTGGTCCAGTTGAACTGCAATGTTCGCCTGTCCAAGCATCTCAAACTTGATCCTGTTATCCAAGTGAGCTTTAGAACTTTTGTGTTTCGCCAATTTATCAGCTAGATGTTTTTGTTTCAATAGTTTTTATTGTCACAGAGTTGTTAATCTTATACAGTATTAATGTTTCAGCGATGGCTCGCAGGCCAAATTTATGTTGTAGATTGCTTAACCGTAAACTTATATGATGGTGACATTTTCATTTAGTGACAGTTCCATTACATTTTCCTTTTTCTTAACCTTTCTAAGTAACATTAAACTGGTAGCATGGTTGTTTGCCTGTTTTTGAGATCTCTGATGGTTTTAATATGATATGCTACCTCTTGTTACAGTTTTTTTAACATACAAAATAAAATTAACTGGATATAACAACTTTAACTACAGTGTCATTCGTGTGCTTGTGTCTAATGATTCTTCTTTCCGTCCTTTCATGTCGAGGGACCGTTTTTGTATGTATACTAGACAGTAGTTTGAAGTAGGTCACTCACCTCTGAGACTTGCCGTTTGGTGCTGGTCTGTGGAGTCCGGCAAGGGGGGGGGCCCCAGTTCACTTTTCTTGAATTGGTTTATCTCCTAGTTTGTCTGCTATCTGTGTTTATGTTTGTTATATTTCTATAGCCTGTGTGGAGGTTGTCCATGCCCCCCATATTTCTAGAAATTTTGGGTATGTGTTGTTAGTCGTGTGTGTGAATCTGTCAAACAACATTATGCCATTTAATTTGTGTATTACCTCTTGTATCCTGAGGTCTGGGATTCGCCATTTTTGAGCTATGTGGCTTTTTGCTGATAGCATCAGGTACTGAAACCATTTATTCTGCCTTTTCGAAATATGTGTAATAGGTCCTCCTAGGAGGCATGTGTCAATTGACCAAGGGATTGGTGTATGCAGTGTCTCTGAGGCTAGTTTTAGCACTTTGTTCCAGAGGTTTAGGGCTATGGGGCATTCCCACCATATATGTTCGAATGTCCCCCTATCCTGGCAGTGCCTGAAATATTGTGGGGGGATTCGCGTGTTAATGGTGTGTAGTTTTGCAGGTGTATAATATGCTCTATGGAGGAATTTTATGGATGTTTCCCTAAGGGAATAGCTCAGGGGGCTCTTCACAAGTTTGAGGCAGGTTTTCTCCCAGGCCTTATCGTCTTTTAGGGTTCCTATGTTTTGATCTCACTTCCACTTAAAGGGAGCTGTGTTGTTGTTGTGCGTCTCTCTAATTGCTGCATATAGTGTGCTTATGATGCCTTTTGTGAGTGGGGCTTTTTGGCAGATCACGCTTAGCCAGTTTGGTCTGGGGGCTCCCCATTTCCTAATAAGTGTTGTTATGTAGTGTTTTATCTTACAAAAGTTGAAATATTCTCTTAATGGGATGTTATGGTTATGTCGGAGCTGGTCAAAGGTAAGGACCTTATCATTTTGTATCCATTTGTCTAGGGTGTCTAGTTTGTTCAAGGACCACCAGTTAATTGAGTCCTTGTCTAATGTATCCCATATTGTTGGGATTGTTAAAGTGGGTGTTAAGTTTGATAGGCCTCTTGTTATGTGGTGTGCCTCGTTGGTTTTGTGCCAGGTGTGTAATATATGTCTGATGATTGGGTTGCTGTGTTTCTCGCATGCGTGTGGTATGGTGGGCGACCATGTCACATTGTCCCATTTATGTGGGTGCATTTGTATGTTCTCCACAAATACCCAGATTGGCTGGTGCTCCAGGGAGTGGGATTGGGGGAGGAATGCTAGTTGGGCTGATGTATAGTAAGCTTTTAGGTCCGGGCACGCTATGCCCCCGGTGTTATAATTGCTATATAGCAGCTTCTTTGAAATTCGAGGTTTTTTGTTGCCCCATATGAATCTTGTTAGATGCCTTTGAAATTTGTCTAAGTCTTTTCGTTTTATGGGAATAGGGAGGGTCCTAAACAAGTACAACAGCCTTGGTAATATGTTTAATTTGATGGAATTTATGCGTCCCGTCCAGGAGATCGGGAATTTACTCCAATTTTTTGTGTCTGCACATAGGGTTTTGAATATAGGTGGATAGTTGGCCTCATACAGCCCAGACAGGTCGGGGGTCAGTTTTATTCCCAGATAGTTGATTTGGTCTGAGGACCATGTAAAGTTATATTTTGTTTTTAGTCTGGTTAAGGTTTGTTCCGGAATGTTGGAGCCCATAGCCTCAGTTTTATTATAATTAACTTTTAATCCCAAAATCATTCCGAATTGGTCCAGGGTCTCCAGCAGGGGGGGCATAGAGGATTCCGGCTCGGTCACAGTGCATAGAATGTCATCTGCATACATGCAGCATTTGAATTGGTGGGACCCAGCCCAAACCCCCTTGATATCCGCCCTGATTCTCTGTGCGAGAGGTTCTATCGCCAAAGCGAATAGTAATGGTGACAAGGGGCACCCCTGTCTCGTCCCTCTTTCTATGTCGATGTAATTTATGTTTTCCCCTTCTAGTTTCAGGAATGCTTTGGGTTTATTGTATAGGGTGTTAAAGACGTTGAGAAAATTTCCCCTGATCCCCATTTTGTGTAGCACTCCTTTCAGATAGCCCCACTCTAGGGAATCAAAGGCTTTCTCTAGGTCAAAAGCGATGGAGCAGAGTGATTTGTTGTTTGCCTTTGCTATATGCATAACATTCATTATCCTTCTGATGTTGTCCCCCGCCTGTCTGTACGGCACGAAACCAACTTGATCTTTGTGTACCAATTTTGGGAGGAATTTTGAGATTCTGCAGGCCATAATTTTTGCTAGTATCTTAAGGTCGCCGTTTAATAGGGAGATGGGTCGATAGTTCTTGGCTTCTATGGGATCGCGGCCTGGCTTGGGGAAGAAAATGAGGCTTGCTTGTGTGAATTCGTGAGCTATCTGTTCCCCTTTGAGTATGGCGTTGAATAATTTGGCTAGGTATGGTGACAGGTGATCAGTGAATGTCTTGTAATAAATATTTGGGTACCCATCTGGTCCTGGCGCCTTTCCTAGTTTCATTCCTTCAATTGTTTCCCTGACTTCATTTAGTGTAATTTCTGTATTAAGGGCTTCTAGATCTGTGGTTGATATTTCTGGTAAATCTAGGCCACTTAGATAGTTTTGGATCTGATGTGTTGTAGAGGTTTTCTCTGATGTGTAGATTTTCTGGTAAAAGTTTTTAAAGGTTTCTTGTATTTTGGATTGGCTTTGGGTTATATGGCCATCTGCTGTTTTTATTTGGAATATTTGATTGTTGTGTTGTTTTGTTTTCAGTTTCCTGGCGAGCATTGGGGAGCATTTGTTTGCCTGCTTCAGGAATGTGTGTTGGGATCTGCGCATTATTCTTTCTGTTTTAATTGTTAGAATGTTATCTAATTCTTGTCTTGTTTTTACTATCTCCGCTGTCCTTGTAGGGGTCAGCTTCATTTGGTTTAAGGTCTCTAGTTTGTGTAATTTTTTAGTTAAGTCTGCCTCTTTTTGATTAAGGGTCTTTTTGTAAGTGGTGGCTATCCTTATAATGGATCCTCGCATATAGGCCTTATGGGCTAGCCAGAGCCAGCCTATTCCTGTCTCTGGTTTTTCATTTTGTTCAAAGTATCGTGTCAGTTCTGATTGTATTTGCATTTTTGTTTCTGGTATGGCAATAAGGGACTCATTTAGTCTCCAGTTAAATTTGGATTTTAACCCCGTGTTCAGGTTCAAAGTGATGGCCACCGCAGAGTGATCGGACCATGGACAGGGGATTATTTGTGCGTTGCTAGAGTGGTCAAACAACCCAGAGTCCAGAAATATCATATCTATTCGGGAGTACGTTTGATGTGTGGGGGAGAAGAAGGTGTATTCCCTTTCCAGGGGGTGATGTCCCCTCCATGCATCTATTATGTTATTATTTTGCATTAGCATTTGAATCTTTTGTAGTTGCTTACTAAATCTTAAGTCTGATTTATTTCCCGACCTGTCCAGTGTGGCTTGTAGAGTGAGATTGAGGTCTCCCCCCAAAATAATCTTCCCTGTGTCTAGAAGGATTAAGGTTTTCAGTAGTTTGATTAGGGATTTGTGTGGCGCAGTGGTGGGTGCGTAGAGGCTTATAAGGGTGATTTTTTTCCCTAGTATCGATCCAATTAAGATAATGAAGTCCCCTTCCTTATCCACGATTTTACGTTCTAATTGAAATGGGAACAATTTATGTATTATTATTGTGGCCCCTGCTCTCTTGGTTTTCTGTGTGGCTGAGTAAAAGGTAGGGTATTCCCTGTGAAGGTATTTTGGTAGTTTGTCTTGGGCAAAATGTGTCTCCTGTATGAAGAGCACCGCCGGTTTATACTTTTTGTAAAAGAGGAATGCCTTCCTTCTTTTGAAAGGGGTATTAAAACCCTTTACGTTATGGGAAATTAGATTAAATGTGACCTCTGCCATGTGTGTGTCGTGGTTTTTGTCTGTGTAGGTTGTTCTCACCTGTCTGTTGTTCCTGGTCCAGGGGCCCTCCCTCTGCGGAGTCCAGTTGACCTTGAGGCTCGTGACCTTGTGTAATTGTGTGGAGCCGCTTGTAATGTAAGCAAACACAAAATGACTTTAGTAACATGCATAACATAAATACATAACATTCGTTTAGCGTAAACTTGTAATAAGCAACCATGGTAAACAACAAATTCTCCTGGCACTTTAGTAGAAGTACCCTTAGTTTAGAGAGTAAAGGGAATCTGTTCTCCGCTTTCCCTCTGGGAGAATAACCGTGACCTAGTGCCTATTCTGTATTATTTAATTCAGTTCCTTATTGTAGTGTCCTTCTGTTATGAAGGGTTCTCTTCAGTCTGTGTATATCTGGTTAGTAGTGCCTAGCGCACTACTCAAATTTTATGTTTTCCTGTATCTGAACTGACTACAGGAACTCCATGTGTGTTTCAGCTTAATCATCCTTTATGCCACTTGAAGGCTGATGTACACATTATATTTTATTGTTTTTTGGTTATTACTAATAAATTATTGTGTTTTTTTATTGAAGGGTCACGAAAATATTTGGAGGGGCGCTTGCCCCGACGCCCCAATGGACGGGCCGCCACTGACTAAAAGGAACATTTACATCACACCATCCTAAGATGTACAGGATATTTTTTGCCGTTTCTAATGCACCACTGTACCTTGAAATAAAATACATATATTTGAAAAAAAATAGTCTGCCTAAGACCATTATTAGGCTTTGAAAATGTCATAAAGCCTGCTTTTCATTACAAAAAACTTGACGCTTCTGCTGATTTCTGGAGGCACCCATGATACTTTGGTGAATGTTCTATTTGTGAGGAAAGGGGTAGGCATGAAATTCTAAAAGCTCTAGTGATAACTATCCTGCCTCTTCTCTCCCTCTTCCCTTATCCACCAAACTTCCCTTCACTGATAAGATAACTACAGACCCCCAGCAATTACAGTTGAAGTCAGACAAGATAGAATCTTCTATTAAATGAGTCTTCAAAAATTAAGATTTCCTCTAAAATGTTTTTATGTTATAAATATATTTTTATTGGAAGAACATAACATTATACAAACAAATAACTTGTATAAAATTAAAAACACATTAAACAAACACATATTATTCAAGGTTTATGTTATACAATCTTAATCACTTCCTTTTTACATTTTTATTTATTAAGCAAAACTGAACAAAAAAATTCAATGTCAAGCTTTATGACATTTTCACAGCCTAATAATGCTCTTAGTCAGACTACTTTTTTTCAAACATATGTATTTTTATTTCATGGTACAGTGGTGCATTAGAAACGGCAAAAAAATATCCTATACTAATATACTAACATACTCTTACTTTTTCAAAAGCTCTCATTCTTGTTATTGTATAACTCTATAGAGTTAATATCCAAGAGGCCCATTTCTTGTTATAATGCAATTACCGGTTTTCCAATGAGTATGTTAGTCTTAGTTGGACGATTTGTCTATTTTCTCTATGATAATGCACTGGGAGAGGTCCATCTAGTTCCAATATATAATTTTACAACACTAAGTATTGTTGCTAATAGTTTTTACTTGCAACTTTTAATTCTTTAGGGAACATTATGTTTTTTAGATCCACAGCTGTAAATGTGAAGATTTTCCTGAATATTAATAAGAGCAGAGAAGCTGAAACATATATTTTATGGGGTGCTAGTTTTTCTGTAATCCAGCAAGTGAGCAAAAACTAGAGAAAATCTAACCCGAGACACCACTTTGTTTTAGCAGTGGCTAAATGAATATGGAGTTCATTATTTGGATTCACTGACATAAGTCATCATAAATTTGTTTAGGTTGTATCTTCCAGTGTGATAGGTAAGTAGTGAACAATAAATTAAAAATTTAATAAATTATTATTTGTCATATATGGTGGACACAGAAACATACTGGCAGATGTGGACAGTGGCGTAGGCGTGGCTCTGAGTTTTTTAACGGGTTCTATAAAAATTACATCATCTCTCCTACTGCCCTTGTTTTCCATTTTTAAATTCCTCAATATATCAGTCAACAGAATACCCGGAATATTTTTTTTTTCAGTCTAAAATGTTCAAAAACAAGCTCTCGGGACACTGCACGCCATATATTTGAGGACAGGAGTGATAAGTTGTTGTTAACAATGGTTTAGCAATTATGCAAGACACTTTAATGAGACTAGGTATGTGTACCTATATATCAGATTCAATTATGTTTCTTCATGGGAAATTCACACCCTCAGGAGTGGTAGAAACAGAAACTGTAGTAGTGGGAGAGATCCAGCATGTAGACCTATACATATCCGGTATTTATGTACTGCAATAATGCAAGGCAACATCAAGCAGAATTCATTTATTTTCATGCTTTACCATAAATATTACAACTCCTGTCCTTTATCCTTACTAAAAGCAACGTGCTTGATAACAATATATAGTTTTGATGATAATGTAAAACAATTTGAGATTCCTGTACAAGGTCATTTGACGATCTGAAGGGTCACTCAGTGGTGGGCTCAAGTATGTATAGAACACCTAGAACTGGAACCAGTAACTTAACATGCACAAAAAGTATCCAATATAACTTAACCTGAGATTGGTAAATGGTAATTTAATACTTACCTTTTTAATATTATTAATGACTTGAAAATAATGACACTGGTAATAAATAATATATCTTTCCTTCCCACATGGGTAAACTAAGGTATTCTTTTTAGTATTTTCCAAATTCTTCTATCACCCAAGGTTTTAAGTGATTCGCAAATGTATGTTAAAATATTTTTTATTACACAAAAAACACTTTTGGTATTACATTGACTTAAAATGTAGATGCTGAGTTTCGACTGTGGGCAGCCAGCATATATGGATTCCATTTGCACTGGTAGCCCATTTTCATGATAAAGATATCCTCCATGCTCATCACTGATATATTGTAGAGGTACAATCTGTTACTTTAAAATTGAAAACTGCTGCTTTAAAATTCTAACCCAGAACATAGCAAGTCATTCTAACACAAATCCTATTGTTTTACAGTTTCTACAACAATGTAACTTTTTTCATGTAACTGATTTCCATATCCTGGCCAGTAGTCCGCTATGATATATACAAAAAAATTACCCGTCTAACCCTGAAATGTGTTATCTTTTTTTTGGTAGACTGCCAGTTTGAATCTTTTTGCATGGGATTCACAAGCTGCATTCTCTGAACTTGTTTAAATAAAAGTGATTTGAGCTGGTAGAGAGTATCTGTATTGGGTGATAGCATAATATCGGCTCCTACACACCAATTGCCCGTGGCCAATTAAAAAATGTAATCATAGTCTTTTATTTCTGTTTTAATGGTTGGTTAGTGTGTGGGAGCTGGAAAATACTGACATTGCCTAAGAGGTGAACGTCCAATCTCTCCTTGGGTAAGTATTACATATTTTAATTAAGGAAACGCGTAATATTAAAGATATATGACTTTAGAATCTTAAAGGGCGGCGCTGAGGAAGAAGTGATTAAGAAGGTGGATATATACGTGCTATACATCAGTAAGACTATGCAAAAGAGCTGAAGTATAGTTGTATTTATATACTATAGCCCCTATTAAATTTGCAGCAGCTACAGAGCAATTAAATTGAACAAAACCCGCAACTACATGTCCGAAAGCCCAAACCGTAAACCATGTAACTGTAAGTAGCATTTCAGGGCATGATCATGATAAATTAAGCAAGGCCGTAACTACCAATTTAGAAACAGCCAATGGTAAATGAGACTGTCATCATGACGTCAGTTCAATGATATGTATTAACCCATTGACTGCCGGGATTCAAATAACACAGAAATAAAACTTTAAAAAAATATTTATTAGCTGCAGATTTGGGAGATTGAGACTGTTGTGCAATTAATCCTAATGTCTGTCATTGCTTTCCCCTTCATTTACAGTGTAGTATTGATTTTTTATTTGCTTTTACAGTGCTGCAATCAGGTGTTTAATCTGGTACTCATAGGATTTTTGGCTACATGTGCCATTTACGAGTGTGAAAACAATTGCGGGCTTGAGGAATTGTAGCAATGTAAAAGCAATTTGCAATTTTAGCGATTGCGGGCTTGACAGATCAAAGGCTTAGATGGGTCGGAGTTATAATTTTGACAAGCGCAGTTGATTTTCAGCCTGTAACCCGCAGATCGATGGCAGGTAGCTGAAAGAGGTCAATTTAAGAGCAGTAGCTTTTGCGGGCTACATTACGGGCTTCAGTAACTACAATTTGGACAATTTAATAGGGGCCATGATGTTTGCAAAGGATTTGTTCTAAACAATTTTTGCAGTTAGTGGAGTCAATTTGTTTGCCAATTATTTCGGATTTTATATGCCATCAAATCATTTTAGACATATTATGATGTATGAATTATGTTAAGTTTATGTTCTTTGTGTGCTCTACCTTCATATAATTATGTATCTTTTCAAGGCTAAATTGCAAGAAATTTGGTACTGATTTTTTTCAAAGGTTTTTATTAGGTAGCCAAAAAAAACGGAGGCTAACATAAAAGCCAAGTAGCAGTTTGACATTATTAACATACAGTCATATCCAATTAAGGAAAAAAAAAAAAAAGAAAAGGTTAACATTACATTACACCATAAGAAGATACCATATAATAGTCAAAAACAAGTTAACCAAAAAGATCTATCCCCACTTGTGGGAATGTCTAAGGTTACCTAAGTTTTTCCAATTTTCTAAGGAAAAAGTTTACCTACAATAAAACAGTTTGGTAGGCTCGGTCTAGCAGAGCAAACATCCAGAGCCTAAGTAAGAAACGAACAGAAAAGAAAAACAAAAAAACTAACTATGTTGTATAGACACAATATAACTCTAATTGAGCTAAAACAGTATAATAAAATAGAAAAATAAAAAGCATTGTTGACTACACATGAAATTTAAATTTGAAAACAAAATTTTGTCTCAAGGGTATGGAAGTATAAGTCCTGTTGGTTACCAGCTCAGGTCCCCCGCCCGTCCCGCCTCCTCCAGTCCCCGGTCCGCAGCTCCATTGTAAGAATTAGCAAAATATAGCACAATGTTAATTAAGAACTTCACGTGATAGGGGGGCTATAGGGAGAATGAATCCAGGGATTCCATATCTGGAGAAAAATAGGCATACTGTTCCCAGTAAATGGGTTAGCCTTTCATTTATAGCAATGTAGTTCATCTTATTGATGACTGATTGTAATGTAAGAGTGGGAGATTTCCATTTCCTGGCTATATGACTCTTTGTTGCTAGCATTAAGTACTGAAGGAGTCTTTTTGATATTTTGATAGTGAGGGGACAGAGTGCCCTAGCAGGCCTATGTCCACCTTAGCTGTAACAAGCGTGCCAAATATGGTTGAGGCTAAGTGGAAAACCTTGGTCCAAAGAGACTGAACCAGGGGACATGACCACCAAGTGTGGAAAAAGTTCCCAGGAACCTGACAAGCTCTAAAGCAATTAGGAATAGGGGAGCGTTTCCATCTAAATAGTTTGTCTGTGGTGATATATATCCTATGAAGAACCTTAATAGAGGTCTGCAGAATATTACTGCTCAAAGATCCCTTGGTAAGGGTTCGCCAAGAGTTCTTCCAAGTCCCCATATCCCACTTGCCATTTAAGTCTTCTTCCCATCTCTGCATATATTTTGGGAGGGGGGTGTCGGGAGGGGAGTTAAAAGTATCATATAGGATACCCACAATACCTTTTCTAAGAGGAGCAGACAGGCATAACCTAGTAAACCAATTTGAAGTCGGCTTACCTAGTGTATTTTCTAACGTGGAGAGAAAGTATTTAAATCTACAAAATGTATAATGTTCCTGAATGGGGATATTGAATTATTCTTTTAGTTGAGTGTATGTTAAGGTAGTATTATCTCGATACCAGGAATTCACCGTCAGTAGATTATAGGATTTCCACCATAATAAAGAGGTTGCAGGGAGAGTATCCGGGAATCTGGGATTGGGTATTAAGGGAGTAGGAGTGGGGTACTTCAGGATCAGCTGAAATTTGCGGACAGCCCATGACCAAATACTTAAGGAATGCTTTATATACCGACTGTCCAATTTACCCAAGCATGTCAGTGGGGTTGGGATCCATGGAATGGAATCCCACGTATATGGGGCCATCATAAAGTTCTCAATAAATATCCAAAGTGGCTGGTGAGTAGGGGAGTGCGCAATTGGAAAAAAGGCCAATTGTGCCGCTTTAAAATATAATTTCAAATTGGGGCAGGAGAGACCTCCTTTTGATTTATGGATGGACATATAAATTTAAAGACTTGGCGTTGTAGTTTGTCTAAATCCATGTAATTCAAGGCGATCGGTAGGGAGCCAAATAAATACATAAGGCGAGGAAGGAGGTTCATTTTAAATGAGTGGATACGACCTAACCATGAGATAGGGTGTTTTGCCCATCTCAGTAGATTTTGGGTGAATGTTTTGTAGATGGCCGTATAGTTGGATTTGTGAAGATGTGTGGTGTTACGGGTGAGATTCACACCTAAATATTTAATATGGTTAGAGGGCCAGTTAAAATGAAAGTGCGGATGCAAAAAGGTTACGTCTAAAGGAAGGTAAGGAGATACTTAGAACTTCCTTTTTTTTTTCACATTTATGTGGAGCCCAGAGATTTTACTGAATGTGCCCAGTAAGTAAAAGAGGGCAGGGACTGAGGTGCAGCGATCTGTACAGAGGACATCATCTGCGAATAAGGCACATTTAAAGTGATGGTGGCCTACTTTAATGCCTTTAATGTCTACGCTTGATCTAATAGCCTGTGCTAGGGGCTCAACGGCTAGAGCAAAGAGTAAGGGGGATAGAGGGCAGCCCTGTCTGGTCCCCTTCTGAATATTAAATGAAGCTCTTGCTTCACCAGGAAGTTTTAGGACTGCTTGAGGGGATTAATAATAGCTATTAATCATGTTCATAAAACGTCCTGTAAGGCCGAATTTCGTCAATACTGCTCTTAAATAGGGCCATTCTAGAGAGTTAAAGGCCTTCTCCATATCCCGGGCTAGAAGGCATAAGGGGGTACGGTGTTTACCCACCCAGTGCATGGTATCCAGAATCCGCCTAATATTATCCCCCGCTTGCCTAAAGGAGATGAAATCCACTTGAGCCTTATGAATTAGTGAGGGCAGAAATTTAGAAATTCTGTCGGCCATCAATTTAGCAAGTAATCTGACATCCCCATTTAGTAGCGATGTAGGCCTGTAATTTTTAACCTCCAAAGGGTCTCTGCCCTCCTTTGGAAAGAAGACCATGTCCACTTGGTTCAATTCAGGTGGAATGTTGTGACCATCTAAGATCGCATTAAATGAGGTCACCAAGTGGGGAGCCAAAATTTCCGCGAATTTTTTGTAGTACAAGTTAGAAAATCCGTCCGGACCTGGGGCTTTAACTAATTTAAGTTTGTGCACACAGTGTTTTAAAAAAAAAAGTTGTAAAAGCTTTTTTTTAGTTATGGGATAATATTTTTAACAATTATTTTCCTAATATGCAATTATAATAATTTCTTTATAAGAGTTTGTGATTTCCTTTGAACATTCCATTGAACTGTAATACATTAGGACACATGACTATATTAATACAGATACAAGCTATAATTTTTATAGAGATATTATGGAGGCAGAATGGGTAATTTTGATACAATTCTGAATAAGATAATAAGGTGATATATTGAAAGAAGGGGATTGCATGGTGTAAATATAGATCCATGTTTATAAAATGACATCCTCTTTTTCTTACAGTAACATACAATACTTTTTATGAAGTTTTGTAAAATTATAGAAGGAGAAAATTACACTTCAATTACATTACCATGCAGAAACAGTGGTACTTGTTCCAAAGGCATGATTCTTTTTAGAGGTTTTAATGATAGCAATCAAACAGATCTAATATTTTTAAGTTATTTTATGCACGTAGGAACAGTCAAAATTGTCAACCAACCTAAAAAAATGATTGCATTATTTATATTTTAGTTTTTCTTTATTTTATGCTGGCCTGTTATTTTTATTTTTTTTAGCTATAGCTAATATGCTTACAATGGAGTCATATATAAGTAGTATAATAAACAGTAATTTCTTGACTAGAATAATACCTGTGGCTGCATAGATTAAAAAAAGTGCTATAATCACTTTTGAGACATAATATAGTAATACTGAAACTGTTCTAATGACAACCTTGCTCCCTTAGCGGGAGTAAAAGACTAATTGCTGCTTATGCATTTTTATATCCATATATTTTAATAACTTTGAGATAAACTATATTATTAACTTGATTTGATTTTGTTAATCAGATTTGTGCATATGTAACGTTTAAGTTGCAGTTATAAAGGATTTATTTTAGGATAGGTTTGTGTTGAGAGGATTTAGGGATGTAAGATGAATGTAAGATATTTCATGGCAGTTCTTGGATGCAAGATGACCACAAGTGGGTGACCATTGTGCCATAATGTCCTGTAAAGAGTAAAAAAAGACAGAAAAAGTAACGACTAGGCCAAAAGCCTGTACTGATATATGACAAGAGAAAGTCTCTACTCAGCAGGGGGGGCTGGTGCATAGGAGAAAATGGGCAACTGGCCTCCCCAAAAAAATAAAAATAAATATCATGTTCGATCTTTAATTTTATTAATATCTGCTGCTGTCACTTTAAATTACAAAACCCTTTGTGCAGCAGACACTGACTTACACACTGACATATCACATCTATCCCCCCTTGCTGGTGAACTGTCTCATACTACAGCTCAGGGTACATGTGAGAATTAAAAAAAAAAACAGTCCAAATGCTGTCTTTGTCAGATCTGTGCTCTAAACTTTAGGACTGAGCCTGTCTGTCACACGCAGCATCATCCAATCAGAATGTCCGGGAGGGAAAAGACGCGGATCCTGCAGGGACAGACCCTCTCACTGCCCCCCTGGAACTGAATACATTGATGCAATCCTGACAATCTGAATAAAGTTTATTGAAAAAAAACTACCTCTGGGCTCACTGTGCAAGCTTCATCTTTGTCAATACTCTGACGGTCTTATTGTTTCTGACTACCCTGCTCCACACACCAAGCTTGTGACCTGCCTGTCAGTACCGCGGCCTATACCAAAGAGAAGCAGTTGCAGAGCTCAGGTGAGTCCATATCCCTCTCTGTGTAACTGTCAGGACACTCTCACCCTTTGTCAGTGTCAGGTCTGTGTGACTCCATATCCCTCTCTGTGTCACTGTCAGAACACTCTCTGTCAGTATCTCTCTCTTACAAATACATCTCAGTTGTTATTGTTCTTTCCTTCAGTTGTGTCTGACTCTCAGTGGCCACATGGATGCAGCACACCAGGTACATCTGTCTGTGTTTCTAGTTGTGCTTATCCATATGTATTTCATGGCAAATATACTGGAGTGGGTTGCCAGTTCTTACTCCAGTGGACCATGATTTGTCTGACCTCTCTGAAATTACTTGCCCATCTTGGGTGACTCTTCATGATATAGCTCACAGCTTCATTGCAGTAACAAGCCCCTTCACCATGGAGAGGTAGCGATCCAAAAGGGGCCCTGTGTCTTAGTTTCTCTCTATGTCCATATGTATTTATAAGGAGAGCATACTTACTTTTGGGGGAGATCTCTTATTGTATGTGTAAGATATATATGATGTGTGTCTGTATATATGTGTGTGTGTGTATGTATATATATATATATATATATATATATAATATATAATACAAGGCTTTGCTGTTGTGATCCAATATCATAATGAATAATACATCTTGGAATTTGCTTCAAGCTAAATTCTCTCTTTGTCTTATCTACAGTATTTTTCTTCCAATCCATCTTTTCTTGTCTCCATTTTATGCCCCCTTAATATAACATCTAAGTGAATTAAATTTGACTATTTTGAATAACTTTGGAATACACTCAAGCTATTTCTCATACCTCAAGCTCTATTTACAAATTCGGAAGAATTTAGTATTGCCCCCCCCCCCCCCCCCCCCCCGTTTCCCAGATTGTTCTTGGCTCCTATGCCCCTAGCTGAAGGAGCAGAAATAGAAATATATGCTTAATTAACCACTCAAATATGATTTTTTTGCAACTTAATATTACTTATGTACAGGCAGAATATAAACTGAATAAATATTTAAAATTATATAGAGTTATGCAAATATATTTTTTTAAAGATAGTCTAAATAGCATGTGGGAGGCTTGAAATGCTTCTCCCACATGCTATTTAAATTATGTTTAAAATGGAGGGAGAAAACAAAACAGTACTGAATCATGCACAATTTGGGGTGTAACGTTCTTGTTCTGGTCTGTTGTTGCTGAATAATCACCCTGCACTTCTGTAGGTGTAAGATGTTCCTCCATGTGCTGTTTAGTCTCAATTTGTTTAATTAATCAATTTGCTGATTTAACAAAATATGTATTTATGCAGTTTTAGTCTTTTTCAGTATATTTGCTGCTGTTATAGGATCTACTTGAATTATTATTGGCTCAGTTGTAAAACACCCGACCTAAGCTCAGAGCGATATAGAGAGAGAGGGATAGAGAGGTAGAGGATAGAGGGGGAGGGAGAGAGGGATATAAGGGGAGAGATGGATGACCCATCCTCTCTCTCTATCCCTTCTTTCTATGACTATCCCTCTCTCCCTCTCTCTCTCTCTCTCTATATATATATATATATATATATATATATATATATATATATATTTCTCTCTCTCTCTATTTCTCTATATCATTCTCTCTCTATCCCCCTTTCTCTCTACTCCCCTCTCTCTCTATTGTTTTCTCTCTATGAGATCGCGTTTGTCTATTTCTACAAGCTGTCGCAGCCACACGTCCTGATCTAACATATATTTTATGTGTTCTATTTAATTATTTCATGTCATCAAGAAAATGGATGAACATCCCAGCATAAGAAAAGTGAGCAGAACCAGCACCATCTCACCCTCATCAAGAAAATGGAAGCACTTACCAGCATAAGAACAGTGAGCAGAAGCAACACCATCTCACCCTCATCAAGATAAGTAAGTAAAGTGACATGGAAAAAGCAAGTAAGTGGCTGGAGTCTGTGTCACTGGGCAGGGCCTACAAAGGTAATATAGTTACATAGTTACATAGTAATGTTATATGTTATGAAGAGGAAGGGTTTATACTGTTGGGTGGAGTCAATGTAAGTGGAGGGGCCAGTTCTCTGGCTTCCGTCCCACCAACTTGGAAAATCACCAGCCACCATTGCTACTGAGTGTTTATTCTTGTGGCAAAAGATAATGACAGATGAAAGATCAGATACAGTGTTTGCCAAAAAAAGACAAAGCCCATACAGAAGTCTTGCTGTGTTTCTGCACCCAAGTGACCTGGAATTGTGAACATGACTATTGCCTTGACCAAACAATCTCATATTCAGAAGCAATCTTACTGATTTTTTTTTTTGGAGCATATAGCACCAGCGAGGCCTGGGTTCGTATGATGTGTGGGTGTGGGGTTTGTGTGAAAAGTATGAGTCTGTTATATATTGTATATTGTTTGTCATTTTTTCACTTTTTGTATTCTTTTCTAGTCCTGTCTTCCTATTGTCCTGTCCTTTAGACTCTAGCGCTTAATGCATCTCGTTCTGTCAGCTTGCTAAGATATAGAATTGATCTGAAAAGAAAGAGTGATTAGAGGAGGAGTTTGATGGGTTGTTGATAATTTCAGTACATAGTTACCCTTCAGGAAGTGTTTGTGCAATGATAATTGGCAAACCTAAATGCCGATGGAAGATAACAATCATGGTAATCCTACTAATAATCACTCCCATCATCTCAATAATCATTATGAACAATATAACAGGTGTAAGAATATATTAACGCCATGATCTAGGTATTGGTGGTTAGTTGGCTGGTGTCTGGAAGGCATTGCCTGAGGCTTTGTTATTTGCGCTTGACATTATTGTCTCTTTTCCTGACCTATCTACCTGCATTTACATTGACATGAAAGATCATAAATATAATTTCTGGTATGTCCTGTAGATACTCATACTGGATTGAGGCCTTTCATCACAGAAGTGCTGATGCAGTCACTGTAGTATGAAGCAAAAATGATCTCTTGTCTATCACCACCAATCAAATGGTATAATTGAAAGAACTAATGGTAATCTTAAGACAAAACTTCCAAAGTTTTGTAAACAAACAGGAAAAAAATGGGTTCACTGTTTACTTCTAGCACTTATAAGTATGAGAAACTCTTGTAATGGTATAACTCATTTGACCCCTCATGAGATGTTAACAGGTCGCCCTATGCCCACACCTACCAATAGGCCTCCATATGCAATTTCACCTGTTGATACCTTGATTGATGAAATGCAAACCTATTTAAAGTGTCTTAACTGTTACTATAAGAACTACATTCTAACAGGTCCACAGAAATGAGGCTAAGATTGTCATATCACCCACTTCAGCGGATTCCAGCTTGAAAATGTCTCCAGGTGATTTTGACTACATTAAAGTTTTCAAGTGTAAGTGGAACTCACCAAAACTAGAAGGACATTTCCAGTTAAATCTTGCTCCACATACTGCAGTAAAAGTAGCAGAGAAACTTTTATAGATCTATTATTCCCGCTGCACTAGTTGCCAATAGAATGATCAAACAAACCCCTCACTGGCCACAGTTTAATTCTCCAATTCCTGAAGGATGTACACCCATTCAAATGGATTTGTTTTTTGGTGACTGCTTGCATGCTAATAATTGGTACTTTATTATTATTATTATTATTATTATCGTTTATTTGTAACGCGCCAACATATTCCGTAGCGCTATACATAAGTTAAGTTACAGGCAATGACTAGTTCAAGATTCACACATTGAGATGAATGGAGGGCCCTGTCTTTGAGCTTGGAATCCGGTGTCCATAGCCCTTTCCCTAAAGCATCCTGCAGGATTAAAACTTCGCAGACTTACAATCTAAAGGTTGAAGTTTGTATGTGGTACCGTAGGGAGAGAGGAGTGCTGAGCATGTTAGGGAGGAAGGTTATAGGCTTCTTTAAAGAGGTGCGTTTTTATTGAAGTTTTGAAGGATTTAAGGCAGGAGGATAGTCTGGTGAAGCGAGGCAAGGAGTTCCAGAGAATAGGGGCAGCACAAGAAAAGTCCTGGAGGCGGAAGTGAGAGTAGGTGACATGAGTGGTAGAAAGAAGAAGGTCGTTAGCAGAATGAAGAGGGCGTGTGGGGGAGTATTTGGAGATGAGAGCAGAGATGTAATGGGGTGCGCTGTTGTTGAGGGATTTATAAGTTAGGGTCAAGATTTAAAATTTTATTCTGAAGGCTAAAGGAAGCCAGTGAAGTGATTGAAAAAGAGGAGCTGCCAACACTGAACGATGTGTACTGAAGATGAGTCTGGCGGAGGCGTTCATTATGGATTGAAGTGGGGAGAGGCGAGTGATGGGCAGGCCAACAAGGAGCGAGTAGCAATAGTCAAGACGAGAAATGACGAGAGAGTGTATTAGAATCTTAGTAGTGTCTTGTGTAAGGCAATGGCGTATTTTGGATATGTTTTTTAGATGGAAAAGACAGAATTTGGTTAGAGAATGTAAGTGTGAGATGAAAGAGAGGGCAGGGTCCAGTAGAACCCCGAGACAATGGGCTTGGGAGGTGGGTGTGATGATGACATTGTTGACAGAGAGAGAGAGATGTGAGGAATTGAAGCTGTAGTAGAGGGTGGGAAGATTAAGAGTTCAGTCTTAGACATGTTGAGTTTCATATGGTGGGCGGACATCCAAGAGGATATACTAGAGAGGCAGTCGGAGACGTGTGCTATAAGAGAGGGGGATAGATCTGGTGCTGAGAGGTAGATTTGGGTGTCATCTGCATAGAGATGGTACTGGAACCCAAAAGAGTTTATTAGGGTGCTGAGTGAGGATGTGTAGATGGAGAAGAGGAGTGGCCTAGGACTGATCCTTGGAGTACGCCAACAGACTGGGGGTGAGGAGAAGAAGATGTGCCGGAGAAGGAGACGCTAAATGATCTTTCTTGGAAGTATGATGAGAACCACAAGAGAGCAGTGTCTCGAATGCAGAGGGAGGAGAGAATGTGGAGTAGAAGCGGATGGCCAACTGTGTCAAAGGCGGCAGAGAGAAGCAGAAGTAGCAAAATGGAAAAGTGGCCTTTAGACTTGGCGGTGAGCAGGTCATTGGTGACTTTTATGAGGGCTTTCTCAGTGGAGTGTTGGGGCCGAAAGCCGGATTGGAAGGTGTCCAGAAGAGAGCTAGAGGAGAAGAAACTGGTAAGGCGGTAAGGCAGTTATAGACGATGGTACTATATTTACAGTGTATGCCATCTATGCGGAATTACACCCACTCCACAGAAATTTCACAATACACTTTCACATAAAAACTAGAGACGTTCAACCTCCTCAACTTGACACCACTACATCTATTAGGCATTCTAATAAGTTATTGCATGCAGTAATGATGTATACCAACTCTCTTAATTAAACTAAATGTTGGATTTGCTCTCATATTGCTGGTTCCAGTGCTACTGGTAAGCCCTATACCATTATTCCTTATGAGAATCTCACTACTCCTAACACATCCACCCTACTCTTTTTATGAATGGGTTTGCTATTGCCACCTATGTTTTTTCTTTTAAACAGACATTTGATCATTTTAGGCAACTAGCAAATATTGAATATCACTGGCTACAAATATCACTGGGTATAATTGCATTAACGCAGTGGGTCCTGAAA
Organism: Discoglossus pictus; assembly: GCA_027410445.1. Taxonomy (NCBI): domain Eukaryota; kingdom Metazoa; phylum Chordata; class Amphibia; order Anura; family Alytidae; genus Discoglossus; species Discoglossus pictus. The sequence continues at coordinate 44,734,080 of CM050167.1, read as the reverse complement.
CATTTGTAGATCAATCTACCTGTACTAACTTGACTATACTTTAGAACTGAATCTCTAAAACTAACAGTACTTCCCTTAGTTACTTTGCCATACTTTCTGGTCCTGGAGCAGTCTAACCTATCTCTCTAACTAGAGCACTTATACTAACAGTACTAAGAAAGTAAACAAGTGTAAACCTGCAAAATAAAAGATCTCTCTGTTAACCAACAACGCCACCTACACAGCATGGAATCTATTATATCTGTGGCAAATGGGCTCGCCATTGTTTACCTCCTAATTGGGTTGGCACCTCTTATTTGGCTGCTGTTGTCCCTGCTATTTGCAATACTGCTACTATACCACATGGCCTGCCCGAAAAGGCTATATTTAACAAATTAAATGATAATTCTTTGAGTACTGATTCTTATGTGGGTTTTATATGTCCAAATTGGGATGCTTTAGTCCATATTTCATGCTTTAGACCTTTTTGATAAACTTGCTTATCTTCTTAATGCTGAGTTCAAAAGTATTGAGATGCTATTGAGAAACTAAATCAAGTCCAAATCCACATGGTTCCCTTACAAAACAGGATGGCTCGTGATTACATTCTAGCTGGAAATGGGTGTGTTTGTGCGCTTGTTGGCAGAGAATGTTGCTTCTAAATTGATGACCATTACAACAATGTATCTCTTCACCTGCAGTACGATGTTTATGCAAAGGACTCTTTTATTAAGAACTACTCGATTTTGTTGCAGAAACATCACATGAAACACAGACCATACTGGGTTAACAGCTCTGTGGCTCTACACCTGCCATATTCTGTTTGCAGTGAACTTCTAGAACAAGAGTTCCTTATGGGGTAAGTTTGAAGATAGAGTCCAGCTTCATTACGTTAATTCAAAAACCAAGTAGATTTCATATGTCATTACATCTATAGGTACTCTTTGGCCTTCATTTCTTGCAACCTAGTCTCTACCTCATCTTGCCTAAGACCCCAGGGGAAACATGCATCCTTGCCCATGACCAAGGAAATGACTATCTGGCCCTCTAAGGAGGCTAGGTTTATGTAGCCTTAGCCACAACACCAGCTACCCATCGCCACAAGAGGGGGACCCGACCACAAATATATATGCATATAAAACATGCTCCTCCTCTGCCATGACATATTGGAAACAGATATATATAGCTTATTTTCCATGGAAAAAAAATGCAATGTATAGAACATTTTTTTTTTTTCAAATGCGTGATAGAAAGTTTTGGACAAGAGTGATCATTTAATACATATAAACTCCAATGTGTCTCCTCCCAGAAAAAGGTCTTCACAATGTCTTAAATTAATGATAATTAACCTATTATGTTGTTGTAGTTTAGCTGTTCAGTTGTGTTCGGCTCTTCGTGACCCTATGGACCAAAGCACGCCAGGCACATTTGTCAGCTACTGCTCCTTTGAGATGTTTTAGGAACTCTATATATATAGAACATTTATAAAAAAAACTAGCAAATTGCCTGTAAAAAAATTACGTCAATGAAATTGTAAGTGAGCTAATGGTGTTTGGTGTATAATAATAAAATAAATAATAGATTAATAAAGTAATATACCTATTTTGAAGTACTATATGCAGGAAGCATTCTGTTGAAGAGCTGGCAATCTGTTTTGATGTTGCTGCAGCATTAGTGCTGTGGAGCTGCTGTGTAAGCGTGATGAATGTGTGCAGTGTAATAGTGTGCGTGAGCGAGACAATTCCGTTAGCGTAGCTGTGTACTTCCGCATTGTATAAGCTATTGTTCTAAAATGGCGGCTAATGTGTGGTATGCGGCTGTGGCTAATTTAGCGTCCTTCGTTTTCTATGTCGTCTGACTTTTTCAGAATATCCGTAACTGTTTGGTGGTGTTTTGCGTGTTTAGGGTCCTTTAGCCTCGTTTTCGTTTTGTTCGGTGGCCATTTTTTCTCTCGCTTAGGTGATTTTCGGGTCTCTAAACTCCGAAATTTGTACTTAAATCGAGGTGTAAATTCACTTGCAGAGATCCTGGGTGCCCCCCTTGCTGTGGGTAAGCTTTTTATGTGTTTGTTGTTTGTATTTATTGTGTTTGTAATGTTTTTGGGGTTGTGCAGGTTGCGTACTTGTTTTTTAATCTTGTAGGTGTTATTTAGCAAAGACGTAGGTGTTTGGTGATGTTTTGCTTCTTTAGAATGCTGTAGCCTCGTTTTCGTTTTTTTCGGCGGCCATTTTTTCTCTCGCTTAGAGAATTTTTCAGTGTCTAAACTCTTTTATTTTGAGTTAAATTGAGGTGTAACTTTAGTTTTCGAGGTCCTGGATGCCCCCTCTTCCTGTAAGTAAGCTTTTTATGTATTTGTTGTGTGTATTTGTTGTATTTTTCATGTTTTGATGTGCCTGTGTTGCGGACGATTTTTGCGAGGTCATAATGGGTCATAACGTGTCTCGTATTTTCCTTGCGTAACTACGTAAATTTTGCGAGGTGCACAGTTGCTGGCAAGAAGCGCCTCCACAACTATATATGTGATGTGTTTTACAAAATAAGTGAAGTTTTTAAAGAGGAATAAGAAAAAGTCCCATCCTTATACAGAGCAGAAAATTGCTGATATCAAGTAAAAGAGGTTAGACTTTAGCCAGGAAATTGTGTCCGAGCTGTTTTGTATGTGATCATAGGTTATTTTTCTCCATTCTAGTAAATTTGCCCTTTTGAATAAGATAAGAATTGGATAGTTTTTTCAAGACCTACCATATATATGCTTCACACCTTAGTACATATGCTTATTTAAAGTTGGTATGCAATAATGAAGACTGCAATAAACTTTTTATTTATTTTTAATTATATTAACTGCAGAAAAATGCCTTAGTCCTTACTTGATGTAAATAAACTGTAAAAAAAAAATACATTGAATCAAACTTAAACTCTTCTATACTGAAAGGGCCAAAAAATGTATCACAATTTAGTCCACATCACTCACCACATGATCACAATCTCTTAAAAGCATGTTAAAATACTTTCAGATTTTTTTAAATATATGCATTTTTCACTGGGAAATAAAATAAAATAAAATGTGTTATTATATTTGTGAAAACATGCCTTCAGTCTCCTCCAGTTCTCAGACAACTTGTCTCTGTCCTGCTTCATTACTGCTAACAGTTGAGTTGCAGGTATGTTTCCCCCATTCAATTTTATGGGAAGTCTTTTCTGAGTTCTGGAGCGGCACATCGGCTTGATGGAAGACTCTCCGGGAGAAGAGCTGGAACTAAAGATCAGATTGGCAGCCTACCAGTGACTTCCCCATTTGAACAACCTGGAATGACAGCTTGAATGGGACTGTGTGGAGCTGATCCAAGCCTCTGAGGCAACACTAGAAGATGGAGCTGGAAACTAAGTGGACCCTTTGTTATGACAGGAAGAAGAAGAGGAGCAGAGTGACCGATCTTCCCTGAAAAGTATCAGCAAGTGTCTGGGGAGATACCTCGCAGGCCTGGGGATTCTGGAAGAAACCTGCAACCCAAAACCATTTATATTCTCATTAGCTGATTGGTGGAAAAGATCTAGCTGCACCAACTGGAAAGCCACCACCATGGCACTATAGGGATTTCAGGTACTGCAAGAGATTTGAAAATAAAAAAGAAGACCAAAGAACTAAAAACTTTCAAAAAAAGTGCTATAGCTCTTTTAAGGAACTTTGTACTCCCCAGCATCTGATGGACATCAAGGAGCCTCCTTAATCACATCTCCATTGTTCCTTGAAGTACTCTGTATAATCAATTTCATTCTGGAGCATTCCTTCCCATTGAGAACAACGGGTGCCAGGGGAAATTGGCTGGCTACTACAGAGACCTCTAGGAGAAGCACTAATGTCTGCTCTAGTGGGATAGGTCTGACCAAGGAGGTTATTTTAAAACTGGTTACAGGCATCTTGCGATTGCTTCCTTTGAAATCAGTCACCTAGTCGCTGCCATAGGCCCCCTGTTACTAGTCACCATAGTTTAGATGGGGAATTCAACAATGCTTTTTTTTAAGTTTTAGAGCTTTTCTTTTCTTTTACCCCATATAAATGTACCTTGATCCATCTAATAAAGTGATATAGATGTTTGAGAATATGTACTTGCTCTAGTTTGTTCGTTTAGGGTCCAAAACCTTGTTTATTTCACAGCAAAATCTTCCCCTAGTCCGTCCAAAGATGGATCCCAGTTGAGCTGTCCGACACTGAGAAGACCTTCTTCACCTTCTTCAGCGGAGGATCACCCGGGTGCATCTGGAGCAAGGGGATCCATGTCATCATAAAAAAATATATATATAAAAAGTATAGAAGACATTCATTTTGATTAATTAAAAAAATAAAAAGTATTAAATAAAAATACCACTTTCTTACAGTAAACTTGTATTGAAGTTTTTTTTTTAATCATTGGTAAAAAATCCAGGGGGCTTGTCTGACATTTAAAAGACCACTATAGTTTAGGAAGACTATACATGCTTGTGAAGTGTGAACTAATTATATTATCAGTTAACTAATTATATTATGTAAGATAGAAACATACCTTGGGGGGATGTTATCCTAGGGGGCTTACTATTCCATAGAGTTCTATTGTCAAGTAAGCTATTTACAGACCTACGGAAAGATTTTATCTGAAGGCATGGTTCCTGGAAGTGCCACGTATCTAATCCTTTTAAGAACAAAGACAAAATATTTGTCATCAATAAAACAAAATTGAATAATAAAAATATAATAAAAATAATTATTTATTTTTAACATTGTAAAAGCATTTGGCACATTATGAAGTCAAGTTCTCCAAAAGAGTACTATAAATATAACAATCAATTAACATATTATTTGAGGAACGCAGGTAAGAGGAAATGGAACTGGGAAATGGGATCTTCTATTGTTACAACACAATATTTGTAACCTATATACTGTATTATATGCATTATGTACTCACCCTCCAGATATTACACTTTTCATAAATATTTTTACCTCATAGCAGGATCAGGTCTCCGTCGTGCTCTTGGTTTGTAATGTTAAATAACGGAACTAGAACTGTAGATAATTCCAGTTTGACAGGACTTTCACATGAAGTTTCTTTGTACTCTATATGAGAGACTCTGAACTTTTTTGATGTGGGGGGCTGTTGGCTACTTTCCAATGCTCATGTATACCACGTTTAAGGTCAAGAACTTTTTGATCAAGGAGCTATTACATGTGACACACCACATTTCCATCTAGTTTTGAATCGTTGTTTAAAAAAACTTCCACTTTAAACTGTTGTATTCAGTTTTGCTATAATGGGGAACAATTTGTTCTGCTTATTCTTCTGCTTAGTAAACTTGGAGAGACCAAAGATCCACGTAAGATCTCAATTCAGTTCCTGTGAAACCTGCATAAATGTTATGAAGATTGAACTGGATGGATATGTAACGTATTTTAGTATAACCATACGTCTGAGGCTAGGTCCAAAAAGTCCAGTATGGGAGTCTCTAGACTCAAGCAGTCTGCTAAAATTAATATATTATCTAAAAATATGTTTATGCTCCTGGCTTGCAGATCTGTTAATGTTTACTATATACTTCCCAAACATGTAACATTTTCCTGAACTACAGTTGTGAATTAAAATTCAAGTTTATTCACCCTTTTTTATGGTAGAGTTCCAATGATTTGCTCCTCCTTTAGGATGACTTGCAGTTGTGTGTCAGGAAAACAAACCTCAGCCTTACAAAATTAGTACAAAACTAAAATATATACAGTAGACTCTCAGATAACCGGCACCCATGGGGATTGTCAGATGACGGATACATTTAGTTTCTGGTTGCTTGAGTTACTATTAAACGAGGCCTAGATTAGTTTCACATAGGATGCTATGCTAAGTATATTTGTCAGTGAGGGCTGTTCTAGCAGCAGCAGCTTTCACTCCTCACTTACACACAGGTACGTTCTGCTGGAGGGTGAGGTGCTGACCGCGGGTAATGTAACGCCAACACTGCACTGGCTCAGTCACCCATGCCTGTCTGCTTCCAGGTAAAAGCTGAATTGCAGAGACGTACAGTGGATGCAATCTAGGTGCCTGTAAGAATTTTGTGGCATGACAACCCGGCTCCTGGCATTTGTTGAGCACTGTAAATCTTATTTTGTATTGAAAGTTCATTTTTGTTCTGGTTACTTGAGAGTTGCTTGAGTTCAGGTTAACTGAATTTACTGAATTTTACCGTATTTACTTTTAAAAAGAAAAACAATATTCATGTAATGCTTTAAATATTTGCTTAGTATTAAGATTTTTTCCTTTCACTTTTAGCTCTAGTTTTGGGCAACATGTTGCAATAAATACATTTTGCGCTGTCAGGTATCACATATCTAGTTGTTGTACTGCGAGTTTGTGTGTAACGCTCGCAAAGTTGTGGGTTGGGCATGCGCATAGCGCATGCCAAGGCCCAAAAGAGAGTCAAGGGTGCTCATTGAGGGGCTTGCAAATGGGCACCGAAAATAGAGAATTGCGCATGTGCATAGGGCATGGCGAGCCTTGCAATGGGTGCCGAAGGCACTCATTGCTGGGCTCGCAGAGGAGGGAAGTAGAGAGAAGGAAGAAAGAGGGAGAGGAGAGAGATTGCCTGCTGTGGTGGCTAAAGAGGCACAGGATAGGGAGAGGAGGGGAAGAGGGTGTAGAGACACAGGAGTGGGAGGGCAGGAGACACAGGGGAGGGAGGGGGGAAGAGACACAGGGGAGGGGGGGAGAAAAACAAAATATCCCGTCATTAAGAGGAGAGAGAAGGAGAGGGGAGAAGAGGGAGGAAGAGGACACAGAAGGAGGGAAGGAGAGAGAGAGAAGCCGCACATTGCGAGCCTCACATTGTGTGGCAAACAACAGCATTGCGAGGCTTGTAATATTATACCGTCATAATGCCGGGCAATTGTCTAGTATAGATGATAAGTAAGATAAAAACAGATTTAACCGCAGATAACAAACAAAATGCCCATTTCATCTACAATTTTCTCTTGCAACTCCTGAATGCATTAGGATGTGATTTATAAAAAAATGTTCATCACTCTTTAATTCTCTTTGACATAATGCAACATTTTCTATAAGAGCTCATTTTGAATCTCAAAATTGTGCTAAGATGCTGATTATAAGAAATTCACTGCCCTGCATATTTTTTTTTAAATGAAGAAAAATATCTGAAAAGGGCCATTATTTGTGGCTTAATTGTCTTATTTCTATTATACAAAAGAGAAATGTATTGGATGGGAATAGTAGATTAATGTTTGCAGGATATAAGTGGTAACAGTGGTCAAACTATATAATACCCTTATGAAGTGTGTGATCATATGAATCCAACTATACAAGAAGAATCTATGATCAGAAGTTTTAAGTTAGTTGAAGGAGATACAATGGTTACAAGAAACATCGTCTACAGTCTGGGAGAAATTATTGTTTATCAAAAATCCCCCAAAAACTGAGAAAAAGAGTATTCTAGGAGGAACATGACCGGAGGATGTGAAACTATAGGGGAGGATTTATGTATCTATTTCATTTGATGTACTTTATTTTATTAAGAAGTTGCATCTAAGCATTTGTTTTCCTACCTAAAATCATACACGTTGTACCTGTTTGGGTCTGCCCTCTGTAGCTCATGCAGCTTATGAATACACAGACTATGAAGTGCAGTGTTTCAAATTAGCCTTTTAGTGACCTCTCTCAAGTAGCATGTTGCAGAATGTTGGCAATGATTGTTACTATGAGACACTGCACACCTTATATTAAAAGTATACTATCTTCATGACCTGCAAAGGGTAGAAACCATTTAGGAGCTATTTGTAAGATTTCAGGCAGAAAAAAACAGAGCATTTAAGCATTTCTTAATAAAATAAAGTACATAAAAGTAAAATGATACATAGGTATATTATAATCCTAGTATAATCCAGAAACTTTCCATAACCCTTTTAATATCTTTGGTTGGACCCAAGACAGGACCAAAGATGGATCATTCAACAACCTGCTGGTGCCAAATCACAAGAATTGACCAGGTACAAATGTAAAAGTGGGTATGCTTCACCATGTGAATGTGCAAAGACTGATTTATCCTGCAGTACTCTTTGATTTAGGATTCCCTGGCGGTCCAGTGGTTAGGATTCAGTGGTTTCACTGCTATGGAACTGGGTTTGATTCCAGTCAGGGAACCAAGAGGTCACACCACCCTGAAGCCATGCAGGGTTTGGCCTGGTCAGTAATTGGATAGGAGACCACCTAAGAATACCAGGAGCTGTATGCTGTAGAAGGAACTGGCAACCCAGTCCAATATCTCTGCCATGAATACCAAGTGGATCAGCATGGTGTGTTATGTAAAGGTCATGTAGAGTCAGATACGACCAACGACACAAACACACACTCTTTGTTTATGTGGTGGTCATGATCATGATGACTTTATATATCATGAAAATCCTTTCTTAAAAAAATTCAAGAAAAATACTTTAATGTACAAAAAAAAAGTAAACTTAGTTTTTTTACTTATACATATTAAAGGTTTACCAGAAGAAGAAATAAAAAGAAGATAAATAAAATCAACTTTCCAGTTAACTTTCATTTTGTAATGTACTTTTTTTTTGTTTTATTAAAAAAATTACAAAAGACAAAAAAAGACAATAAAATAAAAAAATAAGTAAAACAGAAAAACAACATACATTGCATACATACCAGACAAAAACAATCTTTGGATGTTTTATCTATACATGTGTTAAAGAATCAATACGTATTAAGACATTAATAAATAGTGGAGTGAAATGGACATGAAACTGCACACATTTCCCAATCTGCATTACTTTTAATCTCACCATTTGAATTATATTCTATACATTTTTTCTCAATATTTCTATTTCTAGACACAATGGGCCATATTCAATTGAGGTTTCGGGCGATCCGGTAACTTACAGCCTCCAGAAGATTTTGATCTTTCACTTTCGCAAGGCTAAAATCGCAAATCGCTATTCAGTTGCTAAATTTCCCAAAGCCTGCAAATGTTTTCACACCCTGTAAGTGGCAAATGGAGGAGAAAATCCACTGAGTGCTAGAGAGGACCCGCAGGGGGATAAACACCTATTCGTAGCACTGTAAATGGAAATAAAAAACGTAATACTGCACTGTAAATAACGGGAAAGCGAGAATTAATAGCACAACAGTCTCAAGCCTGCAAATCGGCAGGAAATTAAAATAATTTTTATGTTTAATTTCGGGGTTAAATCAATCTCGGGTATCAATGAGTTAATACATATCAGGCCACCCATATGGACTAGAACAGTATTGGCATTCATATTTATAATTCTTTTTTTTGAGGATTTGCGAGTCTGATCGGATATCGGACACCCAAACCTAATTGATTGACATGTAACCTACGGGCTTGGAATTGAATACGGCCCAATTTCTCTTATTTCCCCCCCAAAGTGGGAGAATTCTTCTTCCAATTCAGAGCGATTAAGCATTTAGCGGTTAGTAATATTTGAATTGATAGAAATTTAACTTTATATTCAATTTTTACAGGGAATATGTGGAACAGTACTAACTTGGGTGTGAGACCTAGATGCCCTTTAGTAATACTAACTATTTTATTCATGCAGAAAAGCCAAAAAGCCAAAACCTTTGAATATGTTTCCACGCCCACCAGTGGTGGAGCTAGTGAATGGAGGGCCCTGGTGCAAAAGTTTTTTGCCCCCCCCGCCCCCGCCCACAATGAGGAGGGGCCAAAAAAAATTGCCCCCCTCCAGTGCCATATAAATACAGTATATATATATATATATATATATATATATATATATATATATATATACATATTTATTAAACTAAGTTTTCTTTTAAAAGGTATTTTATGCTAACCTGTTCCTTTTCTGTAGTGCAGTGGACCTGCAGCACCATTCAGCCACACAACCCATCAGCAGCACCATCCAGCCCCCCAGAAGCACCATTCAGCCCCACATTCATCCGCCAGCGGCGTCATTCAGCTCCACAAACCCCAGCAGCACCATTCACTCCCCAGCAGCACCATTCAGCCCAACCCCTCCCCCCCAGCAACACCATTCACCCCAAGCAGCCCCATTCACCCCCCAGAAGTTCATTCACCCCCCGAGCAACCCCATTGAGCCCTCAGAAACACCATTCACCCCCAGCAGCCCCATTCACCCCCCAACCCCCCTAGTACCCCATTCACCCCCACAGCAGCCCCACAACCCCCCACCACAGTAACAGCATTCACACCCCAGCAGCCCAATTCATCCCCAGCTCCACCATTCAACCTCCAACCCCCCCCCCCGTAGCACCATTCAACCCCCAGCAGCCCCACAACCCGACCAGCAGCACCATGCACACCCCAGCACCACCATTTAGCCTCCACCCCCACCACCCCCAGTGGCACCCCTCAGCCCCATTAACCTCCTCCCAGCAGACCCATAACCGTCCAGCAACACCACTCACCCCCACTCATTGCAAGCTTGTTAACCTTTTTCCCTATTAATACCTTTCAATCTGCGTATTATTTCTTAACAATATGAACAAAGGCTCAATAACCAAAGCAAATATTAGAGGAGAGAGGGGACAATCCTGTCGAGCTCCATTCACTTTGACATGTTACAAACCATCAGAGATTTATTTTATATACTCGAGTTAGTTGTGAAGATTGCAGGAGGGGGTGCTATTCAGCTCCAGAAATGCCTGCCTTTGGCTACAGGAATCTCCCTCTCTTACTAGAAGGAAGGGGCCGTCAGACCAGGATGATCTGCATCACCTCATGAGCCCAGGGTCACTGAATCAGCTAGCCGGTATCATCTGCTTCTTCCAGGGGGTTTGTGATTTTAGCTCAATAGCCTTCCCTCTAAATGAAACACACAGTTGCCTATGTGTCCCAAGAAGAGCATGTTTATTTGTTGTTACAGACACAACATCTACCCAGTTATAGCACAAAGGATTTACATCATAGTGGGCTGAACAGAAAGTGCCGTGGGAGGCTTATGTCTGGTCCCCACTTGTGTGCTGTAGGGTTCCCTTATCCTTGCCTCCCCTCCCTGTATTCCCCTCTGTACCTTCTCTCTGGGTACCTTGTGTGGTAACTTGTCTTCCTTGCATAGTAATTCAGGACTTCCTCAAACAGGCCTTTGTAGGAGGGCTGAGAATCTTTACTTCCCTCCCACAATTGCTAAAGGAAGTCATGGACAGGATGTGATGTAAATTACATCATCGCAACTAAGGATATATCCAGGCAGGAAACTGGTGCTGTTTCCTGTTTTCTTGCTGGATGGTGTTGGTGATGGTTGATGGTGTTGGTGATGGCAATGGTCTAACCGTGGGTAAGATCAAGCGTTTGGGGAAGGGAATTATTATATATATATAGGTAGATAGATTTTAAAAAAAGGGTGTTGCTCCGTGGGTCTGGGCTGTGTGTTTGTGATGCATTTATAGTATTGTGTTATTGCCTTTTAATAAATACCTTTTAATGTAGACGAACCTTGTGTTATATTTATATATATTAATTTGGTGATACACCACATTTGGCGACCACGAATTTTAGACTTCTACAAAGGTTATTTATGAGGTAATATCACATTAATAGATAGTCAGATTTTTTTTTATTTTTTTTGGGGGGGGGAAGGAAAAAAAGTACTTTGTCTAATTATCCTCTGCATGGGAAATCAAGTGCTGATTGTGTGTGGAGTCTAGGTTAAGCCTCCATTTTTAATATATATCGTACTAGCTTCTGAGTTGAGTTTTGTTCGTACTAGCTTATTTTGATACATAAAACATATATATATCATACAGGTTGTTTTTGTGGGTTTATCTGAGTTGAGTTTTGTCGTGCTTTTGACTATCAAAGTACAGGCCTAGGCCTGCATTTGAATAAGGCTCCATGTGGCTTCTTTGTGTATTTAAATGCTAATTCAAGCCTCCATTTTTAATATACAAGCTTGTGCATCAGGCCTCAAATATTATTTTTAATCCTTTATATCGTACTATATCGTACTAGCTTCTGAGTTGAGTTTTGTTCGTACTAGCTTATTTTGATACATAAAACAAATATATATATCATACAGGTTGTTTTTGTGGGTTTATCTGAGTTGAGTTTTGTTGTGCTTTTGACTATCAAAGTACAGGCCTAGGTCTGCATTTGAATAAGGCTCCATGTGGCTTCTTTGTGTATTTAAATGCTAATTCAAGCCTCCATTTTTAATATACAAGCTTGTGCATTAGGCCTCAAATATTATTTGTATTCCTTTATATCGTACTATATCGTACTAGCTTCTGAGTTGAGTTTTGTTCGTACTAGCTTATTTTGATACATAAAACAAATATATATATCATACAGGTTATTTTTGTGGGTTTATCTGAGTTGAGTTTTGTTGTGCTTTTGACAAAAGTACAGGCCTAGGTCTGCATTTGAATAAGGCTCCATGTGGCTTCTTTGTGTAATTAAATGCTAATTCAAGCCTCCATTTTTAATATACAAGCTTGGGGATCAGGCCACAATTAGTTTGTTGTGTGTTTCAAATACCTGAGTTTGTTAATACTATTATTTTTGTTTTGTTTTTTGTTTGTTTTTTAAAAGAAGAATTTTTTTATTTTTTTTTTCTCTTCTTTCTTTTTCTTTCTCTAGTCCTTTATCATAGTACAGGCCTGGAGAAAAATAATAAATAAACCATTTTAAATATTATATATATATATATATATATATATATATATATATATATATATATATATTATTTCAGGAGTGCATTTTAATACACCATAGGCTTCCATACCTTATACATTTTGGGTGTCTTGCATATCCTAGTTTAGGTATATCTCCTACCCTGCAGGCCTTGCTATTATATGTTAAGTTAATTAGCAAGTATTACCTTCACCATACTAAGGTAAGGATAATTTGCATTGTGGGTACTAATCTATTTTTCTACATATTACACCTGGCCTACTGAATAGTCATCAACTATTGTTGGCTACTCAGAAGCATGCTACTTTAGTCGCAAATTGATTTGGATTCTTACTTGGGTGAGTAAAAGAGTAGGAATGTCTTTTCAAGGGGCCAAATACTTTCCCACAGAAGTGCGTGAGTACTTTAGGAAACATATTCAAAAACATGATGGTCCATATGAGCTTCCAGAGCCAGCAAACCCAGACAGTGAAAAAGAGAAGAGATTAATGGATGTTCTAACACAAATTGTAAATAACAAAAAGTATAGAACAAAGAAGAGAAAAAGTTTGGTCACACAAGCTGTTGTAGCCACAATAGGAGGCCTAATAGACTTAGTTGTAGAATTACGGCAGCATAATTTGGAAACAACAAATAAAATGGAGGAAGCAATGGACAAAAGGGATTGTTTAAAAATTGCAGCTTTGAGAACAACTACAATTGTGGGGGAACTAGAAAGGGAGTTAAGGGAAATAGAAGAACAGAGGGATGCTTATGGAGAAAAAATAACAGAACTTCAAAACATAATAATGGACTATAAAAATAAAACAAAGTTAGAAGGGATACAAGGAGTCAGAGACATTGCCAAAATATATCCAGATCTGGATATGTTTGTGGCACAAAATAAAGAACCAGTGCCGAAAATGAACCAAGATAGAAAAGATTTCTTATGTTATTCTGTTCCACAAGTAGATACCATACCACAAGCACCAGTTATTGTTTCAGAATTATTTAATGCAAGGCAAACACCTACAGGATTTTCTATGCAGACTCGACCGATGTCTATGGCAGATAAAGACAATTTCCAGAAATGGTGGGGAAGTATGCCAACTAACAACTTTAATACGTTTACACATTGGTTTATGAGGGGAGCAGATAGAGCTAAAAAAGGAGGTCTTAACTTAGAGGAATGGACAGAACTGTTAGAATACGCTATGGGTCCTTTGGCTAGTAGACTATTGGGATTTAATAACAGTGTGTCTGATCAGGCAGGAAGAATTGCTGCAACTAATTTCTATCTACTTAGCATAGAGAAAGAAATAGCAAATATTACCATGAGGCCAACAGATGGTCCTAGAGAGGTAGCTCAAAGGATATTTTTTTGGTATACTCTACGACAACCTCAACAGCCTCTAGTGCTGGGCTCACCAGAACATATAGCAAAAGTAATGGAAGCCCTTCCCCGGGAGTGTCAAGAATTTGTCAGGCTTTTTGATCCAACACCAACAGACTTGGAAATGGTACTAACTAGAGCTGATAAGTGGTGGATCAAGCATCCTTTCACAGAACAGGCCTGCTCTGTTTCAGCTGTAAGAACATTTAAGGTCGAGTCTGGTAGAGATATAGATGGTAATTGGAGAAACCAGACGTGGGATGTACCCCAGAACAAGAAGGATGATCAAAACTGGAGACCAAAACAGAACTTTGACAAAAGATGGAGAGATCCACCTAGGGACTATAGGAATAGGGATGGCAGCAACTGGAGGGCTAATCAGGAGGGAGAGAGAAATGGTAACATGGGCTTTTGGGAACTCAGGAGACAGAAGGATAGGATAGAAGAGGAAAATCACATACTTAAAAACAAGGTAGCTGAGTCAGAGAGGAAATTGAAGGAAAATGAGGCAAAGATGATAAAAGAGGGACAGAGTAGAAGTGAGTCACAATGACAAATCCCAACCCCTGCGCCTCAGCATCTCATTCACTCAGCTAATTTAACCATGGATGAGGCAGGGCGGCCTACCATTTATACAGTCATCGCAGGGGTAGGGAAAAATATGTTGGTAGATACAGGAGCAGCAGTTACAATGACCAACAGGGTCAAAAATGGGGATTCGTCAGTAAGTATTATGGGAGTTACTGGGAATCCACAGGAGGTTAGAGCAGGTCCAATTGATGTAGCAGTTGGAGAAAAAACAATACAAGTAGAAGCAATAGTGGGTTGGCCAGAGGAAATATTGGGAATAGAAGCTTTAAAAAAAGGAAATTTCATTGTAGCTCTTGCCAATTTTTGTTTGTGGAAGACAGAAAAGGTGAATCAGGTAAGTGCAGAGTTGACGAAAGGGGTTGTGCTCCCAATGGCATATATTGTCTCTCCGATAAAAAGTCTGGAAAAAGACAAACTGAAACTAGACGGACAACCAGAATGGCTGCAGAAGCTAATCCAAGACATACCTGTTTGGGCAATTACCGAGATGATAGAAATGCTGGAGAGACGTGGAATAATTAAATCTGGAAATGGGTATGCATGTAACTCACCATGTTGGCCTGTGAGAAAAGCTGTGTTAAAAGGGAATGGAGATGAAAAAGCAGCCTCATCATGGAGACTTACCATTGATTACAGGGCCGTGAACAAACTTGCAAAAAGAATGTCCCCTGTTGTTTTTGTTATGTATATGTTTCTAATGATGGAATCTAGTGTTCCCACAGAGCAAGGCTGTATAAGAATGAAGATGCGTGTCAACAGAAGATTGTGGTGGATCCTTGTTCCAGGATGGATAAGTATAAGCTGTATCACAGTAGGAATGGGGAGACAGGCAATAAGGCCAGAAGATACCGCAAATAAGGGAGAGAGTTTGAAAAGATTGGAGTTACATTATGTTCAAGCAGATAGATTTATTTGGCCCAGGGAATTGGAAGTAAAAGAGGGTGGAGGGTTACAAGTAAACATTATTTTGCCACATAATAGTACCAGGGGATTAGCTCTTAGAGCTCCAATACAAGGGAGGTTTACAAATATTACAGTAGTAGTGAGTAACTTAACATTAGAAGAAGGTGGAGAATGGGACGCTGCAGTTATAGCTGCCCAGCCTGACCTAGAGGAATTCTGCAATTTTGATACTGGAAAGGGGTGTGTTCTAACAATAGATGAAGTATTTGTCTCTGTAAAGGAGCTGCAACGTTGTAAAGATCAGAAGAAGGTACCATGGCCAATAGGCGGATTGGTGGTGGTACCAACACATGAAACAGTTGTGCAAGGGGTTGGGTGGACTTACTACCCAATAATTCTAAATTTTAATGATTTTTCTATTCCTCCAAAGTGCCCGGAATCACAGCGGCAGTGGTTTAAGCAAAGTATACAAGAGACCATCATTGAGTGGACCGGAGCAGGGAGTCGAGAAAAACGGGACACACTTGCAGCCCTTTTAGGAGGAGTCGGAACTGGATTGGGAGTATGGAATTCAGCAGACATCATTGGACTGAACAGCCGGATAAACTCCCTTACTGATGGCTTGGGACATGCTATGAAAACAGGTGGAGTAGCTGACTCCCTTATAGTGAGTAGACTGACAGACAATGTTGATGACATACACACCATTGCCAACAACCTGCATCTAGTTGAGGAAAATATTGCTTCCATTGCTAACAGCATTAAGAATGAAATAGTGGGAACTGCCATTTTCTGTTCTATGATTGGAGGAAAGCTGTTGGCAGATTTAAAGGAAACTATTAAAGACATCCAGGAAAACAAGTGGGCAAGACAAATCAATGCAACAAGGATTATCACGTCATTGAAAAGAAAAGGAGTGGACATCACTGAGGACAATCTTAAATACAGCTATATTGAAGGCCCAGATCAATGGATGCCACATGGACTACAATCTGGGACAATAGGACTAATCCTGGCAATTCCCCGCTGGGAGGGGCAGGCAGAGCAACTGAACTTCATACATAGCATTGGCATGTTAAGAGATGGAATCTACAAGCAACACTTCCCATCAAAAAGACTGGCCACTATTACAGGATTGGAGATGGATGAAAGCTGTTGCAGGAAATCTCAACACCGATGGCTGTGCAGTTGTGTTTGGGAGAAAGGAGCTGAGGAGGATGGCTGGGTGCAGTTGATAAAAGAAAACCTGGTGCAAGAGGTGATCCGCATAGGGGACATTGCATGCTTTATCGGCCACTCTGAATATAGGACAGTTGATGAAATATGTTTGGTGGAAGAAGGGTCTTGTATCATGGTATTTCCATCAAGAAACCTTACCACTGAAATGATCAATTTTACTGCAAATGCAGATTGGACAAATTTGACAATGAAGCTTTTTACCTTGGAACTTCATGAGTCAGAGACACATCCAGTCCTACGAACACTGTCGCTGGTACTCATGTTCATTCAAGTATTAACGACAATTATAATAATATACTTTTGTGTGGCAATGCAAGGAGGATATATAATAATGTGTCTTTTTCCTCTTCTTTCTCTCTCTCATACATTCTTCAATAAAGTTTTACATTGCACATACATAAACATTTATCACACACTCTCACCTAAATTCTATAAATTCTGTTTTTTGTGTAATATGTGGATTGACAGCCATAGGAAAGTACAGGAGAACTTATGTCGCTGAGGGAACTATTCCGGAGGGACGGTGGGTTGAATTTCTCCTTTATATCAGGTTTTTGCTCCCACTAGGTTCTCCTGTACTAGAGGGATAACTAGAAAACTGAGCAACATAGAAGAAGAAAAAGTGAGGGAATGTGGTAACTTGTCTTCCTTGCATGGTAATTCAGGACTTCCTCAAACAGGCCTTTGTAGGAGGGCTGAGAATCTTTACTTCCCTCCCACAATTGCTAAAGGAAGTCATGGACAGGATGTGATGTAAATTACATCATCTCAACTAAGGATATATCCAGGCAGGAAACTGGTGCTGTTTCCTGTTTTCTTGCTGGATGGTGTTGGTGATGGTTGATGGTGTTGGTGATGGCAATGGTCTAACCGTGGGTAAGATCAAGCGTTTGGGGAAGGGAATTATTATATATATATAGGTAGATAGATTTAAAAAAAAGGGTGTTGCTCCGTGGGTCTGGGCTGTGTGTTTGTGATGCATTTATAGTATTGTGTTATTGCCTTTTAATAAATACCTTTTAATGTAGACGAACCTTGTGTAATATTTATATATATTAATTTGGTGATACACCACACCTCGGTGTGCCTCTGGCCTCTCCGTGGGTGCCCCTTCTTGATTGCGCCACAAGATGGCGGCCGCGTTTTCGTGGGCTTTCTGCTCACTGGGATAGCAGCGTTCCAGCGGTGTCCTCCCCTCCCTTCTCCTCACAGGCTCTGCCCAACTGCAGCAGGGGTCCTCCTGTGGCACCAGGGGTCTTCCGATGGCCTAGACCAGGCCCGACGCCTGCCTTTCTCCTCCCGGCGGCGATCAGTGCAGGGACTCCTGCTCTCCTCCCCTTCTGCAGCGTGTCATGTGAGCTTCTCTGCTGCAGCCTTTCCTCCATTGCTCTGGGGCCGCGGGCTCCTCTAGCTGCGCTCCTGGCTGTTTTCTTTTAGCTCTGTGCTCCGGAGCCTGCTCGGGGAAGTTAGGAGGGATGTCCCACAGGAGGAGGCCTGATGGAGTAGGCCTCGACCCCCCGCCGTATATTCTGGATTTTCAGGGCCCTTTCTCTGTTTTTCTGACCCTGGCCTCTTTATAATGTCTTCTTGGCAGCTTGTAAGGGTAAATTTTGGGGCAATTTGGGGTGTTTTTCGTCCCTTTTTGGGTGATTCTAAGCAGAGCAGCAGCACAGCACATCTGCTCTCCTTGCCAGTTGGACACGCCCCCCTTAGAAGTGTTATTAAAATCTGTTCATGGATCTCCTACACCAGTAATATCTCTCGTATTGTTGTGTACAAGGATTTTGTTTTATTGGTCGCCAAGTATGGGGTCACCACACTCTACGCAATAGGTATTGAAAAAGCTACCATTATAGATGGATCTGCTGGAATATGCAGCTGTCCAAATACTTCCTTGGAACCACACCTGTAGTTTGATGCCATTTCTTCAGAAGCTTGAATCCACGTTAGAAATGTTCCTGAATTGTAGGAAACTGTCATCCTGTCATAGGACAAAATGTAAACAATCATCACCCCAAAGAATAAAATGAGTGAAAATGGTTAAATAATATAATCCACAAAAAAGTTTTAAATGCAAAAATGCATAAGCCGAATAATATTTGGAAAAACAATGAGAACATTCGACAACATAAGTAAACTAGCGACGGCAATAAAATTGTAAGGCTGGGAATACTGTTTGGCACACAATGTAAGGTTTTTGGTCGTATGAGCACCTTCGGCGCTTATTGCTAACCTCTTTCCTGGTGTACTTTTGCTCCTCTGAGCATCCTCTGCGCTCATTGTGTGCCCCGCGCTGAGCGCACAGTAATGTGTGAAGTGTGCAGTGTAAATAGGCTGCGTGGGCGTTTCTTTAGCTGTGTAATTGGGCATTTTGTTTGGCAAGCCTGCGCTGCTGAGAACTATATATTTGATATATATGTGATAATAGAACAATCCCCAGTTGGATAAAACTTCCTGTCCAAGATGGAAGTGCATATGACACAAGCAGCGTCAGATACATTGAAGACTGTCTCCAAAATATTTTTAAGCTTATTGCTTACATGGTTGCTGATATCTGTATTTTGATTCACAATTCACAAATAAGCAGAAGTGGTTCTGTAGCTTTAAACAAAATATGGTTATGAGTTGGGGAATGGGGCAGCTCAGAAAATATGGCCCTGGCTGTGTGCCAATGCCTATTGTGTTACTACTAATATCACTAATAAATAGGACAACATCATAAGCTACATTCCTACAAGAAATAGCACAGAATAATTGTGGGACTTAAATTGTGCAAAAATAACATTATGTGAGAGCATAGTATTTAAAAGAAGAAAAATGTTTTTTTATAGCTTGTAAGTTGCAGGAAGGAAATAGAATTACATTTAGAATGTTAGCTGGGAATTTGAGGTCACCAATAAAAGTTGATTAAGTGACAACCATGTTCTTTTTATAGAAACTGACATAGTAACTTACAGTAACTTCTACAGCACAAATAGCATCATGTCTCCACTCTCAATTATAGTACGTCATTGATACATCATACTCAGAGTATAATCAGGAAGAATGAATACAGTCATTATATGTAGCTGTTCAAAAAATAGGCTAGTTATTTAAAGGAATGCCTGGGTTAAATATAAATATCCACATTAAATATCAGGCGTTACTCGCAAGCTACTAATTGTAAATTCTGCTGCCGTATTTGCGCATCCGCGGTAGCAATAAGTCCGACTATTCATGTTGGTGAGCCCTGGAAGAGAGAGTGGAAATGGAGAGGGAGTGAGAGAGAGAGGGGAGGGAGAGAGAAAGAAAGAGGGGAGGTAGAAATAGAGAGAGGGGAGGGAGAGAGAAAGAGAGAGGGGAGGGAAAAAGAGAGAGAGAGGGTGAGAGAAAGGGAGGGAGACAGGGGCGCACAGAGAGAGAGAGAGAATTCGCACAGAGAGGGAGAAGGCGCACAGAGAGAAACAGAACAGACTTACATATATATATATATATTTATATATATATATATATATATATATATATATATATATATATATATATACATATGTATCTCCCCCCCCCTCTCTATATATATAATGACTAGTACATTTGTAATCCCATTTGCATATTTAAAAATAATTGAAAGAACTTATTTCCTGCTCAGGTTTCCCAGAAATACAGTTATTGTACTCTAGGAGACTGGCTCGGGATATGCAAATGAGATTACAATGCATCTCACTCTTAAATCCAAAACCACTGTAAACATGGCTTCTTTTAGGTATATGCTCGCTGCATGACAAAGCTTTAAGCAATGCATAGAAAAGATTATGTACAAGCCACAAATCCTACCCACAGACAGTCATTGTTTCCATGTTAATGCATCTCATCAAAATACATAGCACTTTCTAACACGTGCCAGACTACATATCCCAGGCTGCTTTGCAGTACAGACAGCAACCGCAGATTGTGATACAAATGTTTCAGCCTCTGCTTCCTCCTGATTGGCCAATTGTTATGTTAATTTAGCCTGGGTTTGGAGAGAATGTAAACCCTAATTTTCGATTACAAGACATTTTACAACATCAAGGTAAGTGATTAAATGCTTATTTTGGTATTTTTTTATTAAAATTTTTCAGCTGCACTCATAATCCATAAAATATGCTTTTTAGGTTTCTTTCATAATGAGAAAATTAATGGACTCTGTAGCATATCATAGGGTAGGTCACAGCTGACTAATGAGGAGGCTCTCCCCTTAATAAATAAAACATTTTGTTACATAGCCTTATTCAGTCATAACTGACACTTGTACTTCACCTTGAAGTTGCATGCATCATTATAGCACCCCAATTTCACAATTGTAAACTCTTCAGTAATGTAAAAGTTACCACCCAGCTGCATATACAAGGCTGGACCACTAGCTAAAAGTTATGCAAATAGCAAATTTCCATTGAGTGATCTATGCCTATGATCTCAGGTTTGTTCCTCTTATTTACTAGAAAGGTGCTGATAGGAAGTTCCTCTCACCCATGAATGACTGCAGTCACTCAGGAAATTAGGAAAATATTAATAATTACGTTGAAATAATATATTAATTGAATTTGAACCAAGGCACTATTTAAGGACAATTTGTTTTAAAAATGTGTTTCAGCTAGATTACATGAGGTCAAGTACACAGATGAAGGGTCTATATGGTAGCAGTTCCATGCTGCTGGCACCAACACACAAAATGTCACTGTCAGCTTTAAACAACATGACACTAGTAGTGTGAAAAACATTCCGTGGGCATGGCTACATGTTTTAGTAAAAGATGGCAGTGTTTATGAGAGTTATCAGGGTGAGGATAAAGAGTTTTAAAATCTGTTACTCTAGGGGCTTCTTATAAGGAAATCAAGTGTACATTTTGTATAAGAATTGCGTTAAGTATAACATTAATTAAAAAACCTAGTTAAAAAGCGTCCCTTTAATAAATGTAAAAAGCACTGCTATAAGAGGACAAGAGCTGCTTCAACATGGAGGACACACAAGGCATAAATCTAAACCTCAAAATAACATGGCTGCAGGATAATTGGAGCAATTCAAAACAATATTCAGGTTGCTATCAAAAATATATAGTTGTTTCAGCATCGGGAGTTACGGTCTTGCTGATCATGTTCAAGCTCGCAAATGCTACATACGATGGCATGGTTTACGAATGTCGCCATCGGCCCCTAACTTGCGGTCTTGCCGAATTGAATAGCACCGTAACTCGAGCGCGCTGCGGGCCTGCAGACATACAGCCTGTATCCTGGAACTTGCGGTCTCCTAATTGAATGAGGCTCAAAATTAATAGAGGCATAACACAAGCCCAGCAGCCAGGGCAAAGGAGATTGAGAGTACCAATATCAGCCTTTATTTTACTTCTGGGCTTAAAAAATATTATGTTAGATCAGTGATTTTTAATGAAATTAAGAAATGATATTGCTTCTTTTTAATGCATGACAGAAAATGTAGAGCCATACTGTCCATTTAACTTAACCTTGTTTGCCCAATTTAAACATTAGTAGTTCTATATTGATGATGTTCTACAAATGGGGATATTTTTATCTTTTATCCCCTCCATTAATCAGAATATGATCAATAATATTTTTACATAATCATGCACGATTATTTTTATTTATTACTTACCTCATCCCACGGGCAATAGTGCGCCTCGACTAATGGGCCGCAGCAAAGCCTTGTGAGAGCTCACAGATGGCAAGCGCAGATGTCGGGGCGCACTATTGCCGCCGTGGGATGGGGTAAGTAATACATGTGGATGGGAGGAGGGAGAGATGTGTGACAGAGAGGAGAGAACAAGAGGGTAGAAGAAGAGAGCGAGAACAGGCAGGGGATAGAGGGTTTGTCCTTGCCAAATAATGGGTCTGTACTCTGCACAGTCGGGGAGTTTAAGGGGTCTCTCTAATAGAGATGCCAGTGACAGATACAGTGGGGGGGGGGGGGGGGGGGGGAGAGAAGGGAAGCTGGTAGGGGTGTGCTGTCGCGCGTGAGCGCTTCTAGCCCAGTGCACATTTGTGTGCTGCCCAATTGATGGTGCCCGTATGCCAGCGCGACTTCAGCACGCTCGTTATAGACGCGGTGCCGGGTTGCCCACTAGTATTATGGTCGAGTTACAGTACAAGATCAGTGTTAGGTGGCATACAGGAATTATCCAAGAATAAAGCAGAGGTGAGAGCTAGCAGCAAACAGAGAGAATGATAGAAGTCAGTCTACTAACTTCTAAATGTGCTACGTCCACATGACTAAATGTACAACCTTGACTCAACAAAAATTATTGTTTGCTCTTCTGACATTTAGAACTGTGACCTGTGCTTTGAAAAATGCCAGCAGCCTGACTTCCTGAATCATGACCTTGACTATAAGTTATGTTAATGGCCTTAAACTTGAAAACATAACATAGCTTGCAGGCAAGGGATAGAGGATTTGTCCTTGCCGAATAATGGGTCTGTACTCTGCACAGTCGGGGGTTTAAGGGGTCTATCTAATAGAGCTGCCAGTGACAAATACAGGGGAAGAGATGAGGAAAGCAGGTAGGGGTGCGCTATTGCACATGAGCGCTTCTAGCCTTAAATCGGGTCGACTTCAGCACGCACGCTGAAGTTTTGCTACAGGCCAACCCAGACCTTGGACCAGACTTTGGATTCCCTTCAGGAAGCTCTTTCTGATGGGTCCACCTTCTGTTAGGTGCCATTAGCAGTTACAGCTACAATTTGATTCATTTCATGAGAAGACTCTCTAAAATTCTGCATTTGATTAATTGCCTTGCCCTTTTATTTTGTGTGAGTAGAGAAATATATATAGCTTGTTAGCCCACCAAGATACCCCAGTGTAGTTATTTTCTCATTTATGGCATATTTGATCTGTAATTTCTTAATCTCCTGCTTTTACCCTCAATACTGGACTGAGACTATTTGATTTAATCATTTTTGTGTGACCAAATCAGAAAAGAACTCAAGATTTGGATTTGCTCCTGTGCTTCAAGTAACAGATTCTTGAGTGCTCAAACGTACAAATTCAGTTTAAACCCTTTTGTCTTATGTTTTCTTATACACACACACACGTGTACAGTATATACACTCTTGCTAAATGTAATATCCTTGCCCCTGACATGAAGCTGAGCATATTTCCTGGTTCTTTCTAAATACAGAGTAACTGTTTCTATATATGGAATAGTGGATTCCATTAGGTCATCATAAATAACTACCGTATTTATCGGCATATAACACGCACTTTTTCTCCCTGAAAATAGGGAGCAAATGATAGGTGCGTGTTATACGCCGATATTCCCTCCCCCCTCCTCATCCTCCCTACTCATGCTAAACCCCCCTCCTCATCCTCCCTACTCATGCTAAACCCCCCTCCTCAACCTAAACGCCCCCTCCTCAACCTAAACCCCCCTAAATACCTCCCCCTCACTTACCTGCTTCTGCTCCGGCCTCTGCTCCTTGACCCGGCGCGCATGTGACGTATAATACAGTATGTCCATAAGCAACTACAGTGCCTTGCAAAAGTATTCACCCCCTTGACTTTTTACCTATTTTGTTACATTACAGCCTTAAGTTCAATGTTTTGTTAATCTGAATTTTATGCCTAAAATGATATGCATAAAGCTATTTTTTAGAAATAGAAAACAGAAAATTGGCATGTGCGTATCTATTCACCCACTTTGTTATGAAGCCCATAAAAAGCTCTGGTGCAACCAATTACCTTCAGAAGTCACATAATTAGTGAAATGATGGCCACCTGTGTGCAGTCTAAGTGTCACATGATCTGTCATTACATATACACACCTTTTTTTAAAGGCCCCAGAGGCTGCAACACCTAAGAAAGAGACACCAATAACCAAACACTGCCATGAAGACCAAGGAATTCTCCAAACAAGTAAGGCACAATGTTGTTGAGAAGTACAAGTCAGGGTTAGGTTATACAAAAATATCTAAATCTTTGATGATCCCCAGGAGCACCATCAAATCTATCATAACCAAATGGAAAGAACATGGCACAACAGCAAAACTGCCCACCAAAACTCACAGACCGGGCAAGGAGGCCATTCATCAGAGAGGCAGCACAGAGACCTAAGGTAACCCTGGAGGAGCTGCAGAGTTCCACAGCAGAGACTGGAGTATCTGTACATAGGATGACAATAAGCCGTACGCTCCATAGAGTTGGGCTTTATGGCAGAGTGGCCAAAAGAAAGCCATTCCTTTCAGCAAAAAACAAAATTGCCCGTTTTGAGTTTGCGAAAAGGCATGTGGGAGACTCCCAAAATGTATGGAGGAAGGTGCTCTGGTCTGATGAGACTAAAATTGAACTTTTTGGCCATCAAAGAAAAGGCTATGCCTGGCCCAAACCCAACACATCACATCACCCAAACAACACCATCATCTGGTGGTCGCAGCATCATGCTGTGGGGATGTTTTTCAGCAGCCGGGATTGGTCAGAGTTGAGGGAAAGATGGATGGTGCTAAATACAGGGATATTCTTGAGCAAAACCTGTACCACTCTGTGCGTGATTTGAGGCTAGGATGGAGGTTCATCTTCCAGCAGGACAATGACCCCAAACACACTGCTAAAGCAACACTTAAGTGGTTTAAGGGGAAACATGTAAATGTGTTGGAATGGCCTAGTCAAAGCCCAGACCTCAATCCAATAGAAAATCTGTGGTCAGACTTAAAGATTGCTGGTCACAAGCGCAAACCATCCAACTTGAAGGAGCTGGAGCAGTTTTGCAAGTGTAATGGGCAAAAATCCCAGTGGTAAGATGTGAAAGGTCATACAGACTTATCCAAAGCGACTTAGAGCTGTGATTGCCGCAAAAGGTGGCTCTACAAAGTATTGACTTTAGGGGGGTGAATAGTTATGCAAATTGACTTTTTCTGTTATTTTGTCCTATTTGTTGTTTGCTTCACAATAAGAAAAAAAAAAAAAACATCTTCAAAGTTGTGGGCATGTTCTGTAAATTAAATGATGCAAACCCTCAAACAATCCATGTTAATTCCAGGCTGTGAGGCAACAAAACACGAAAAATGCCATGGGGGGGGTGAATACTTTTGCAAGGCACTGTATATACAGAACTTAACTTATGAATAGTGCTACAGAATATGTTGGCGCGTTACAAATAAACAATAATAATAAATAACAATAATTAATGTACAGCAAAAGTTATCTTCCACAAAAATAAGGATCCTTTTGTAACCAGGTGCGGCCCAACACTGCAATCCATTTTCTCTTGAATCACATACTATATACCATTAACATGTTTACCAGTGCAGCCAATCACAGGCTGCACATCAGAACATTTTATCCAATTCTAATAAAGCGCTAAAATTAAACAGCTTGCACATGAGTGTGGGTATGAAATAGAGTAAAATTAAGTACATAAAATACGGCCTATCACACACACGGACACATACTTTCACATGTTTTTGTTTTCCTATTTACTCTAATTCATAAATAATAACACACATCTTAACTCCATCCAGATATAATTTATTTCATCCAGATTAGATCATACCATTTAGGTACAGTCCACAATACATTTGCTTTGGTGTTAAAAATCTGGCAGTATCTGGCTTAGAAAGGTAGATTAAAATTGCCCTTCTGTTAATATCCCCAATTCCGATTAACTCCCAGTTTTCAGCCTCCCACTTTTCCATCCCCCTCCCCATTCAATGTGTTTCTTTGGTGCATGTTCATTTATTTTGTGAAGTTTGCTTTCCACGGGTGCTCATCAGCTCCAGTATACTAGCTACAGTAAAGACATATGAGGTGTGAGCCACGAAATTGGGCTCAAAGTGACAGGGTCTTTCGTCTAGTCATCTCCTCCACAGAGGGTGAGCAGCGCTTTGCGGAAGTCACCAGATGTTTCACTCTGTGGAACAAAAGTATAAGTAAATAGAAATAATTTGTAATTATAAGATCAAATGAACAGAAGTACTTTTTGTTATACAAGATGCATGCATCCATACAGCCCGTCCCTCACAGCCCATGACACCCCTATGGCTCCTCTATCTCTGTCACTTACCTCAATGCACTGGTGTAGTGACTTCTCATAAGTTTCCTTAAACTCCTGACGAATGTTCAGAAGATCAGTTTCACTCCTAGATACTAGGATCCTGGTGAGTGCACGCTCATCTGTCCCGGCCCCCTGACAAATGATATAGAATTAGAAATCTAATTGTGCCAGTCTGGCATCTGAGACCAATCAGTCATATCAGTAGGTGTTGCTAAATCACACCAAGTAATACGCAGATATTTCCTTAATTAGTTAAAAGGACAGGGAATTCATCAATGTTGCTTTAGATAATTGAAAGAGTACTAAAAGCTAGGTAAAAGGAGATATTCATTATTAAATATTTATGCATTTCAGTATTTTTTAGTTGTTTTTATAATCCAGTTATTGCTCCACTCGCCATCCCTCACTTCTAGAAGCAGTTTCGTTGATTCTGCATGTTCTAAAATGACCAACAATCACAAATACCCTGTATTTGACTATGCACTGTATTCGCTAAAACAGCAACAAAAATGTCCTTTGTTTTTCTCATGCATACTATCCACAAACAAAGCAAAAAGACATCAGAAATGTATTATGGCAATGAAGTCAGTATTTAAGTTTACAGTGAGTTTACAGGGAACTTGTATTTTTGGCCCCTTCACGGTCTGATAGATTCCAGCCTTTTCTCCATAAATGTTCAATATATCAGCTGGTGCAGCTAAACTTGCGATAACACAAAGGTAATTAGACATACTAAGGGCTTTAAAAGTTCATTATAAACCATGAAATTTTTTTTTTACAGTTTCTTAAATTGTGACTGCTATATATATGGTGTGGAGCATGAGTTCAGAGATTCTTTATGTCTAACCAACTCCTATAGCTTCTGACAAATTGTTAGTGAAGTATGAGTTACATACGTTAAGAATCACACAGCAAATATTTAAACAATCCATAAGGTGTTATTATTCACCAACGTTTACAGTCGTTGCTATTGAATTACCACATTGTTGTTGTCACTTTGGTGAGAGTTAAACAAGGGAATTTTTTGAAAAATGTACGATTACATGTACTTTAGTGGGGGGGTTTCTGCCTAGGCCTACGGCAGCACATTTTCAGTTGACAGTAGCCCGCCTTAAATTGCTGATATAGGGTTATGGAGAGGTGTGATCATATGGGCAGAAATGTCTGTATACAGTGGCATTTCTGTCTAAAGGTGTAACTGACATTTTCTGATATAATGTAGATATACATAAGCCCACATACACTTATAACTATATATATAAATATATATATATATATATATATATATATACTAGTAAATTGCCTAGTAAAAGATGACGGGAATGAAATTGAAAGGCTGGCAATGTTGATTGGCATACGATGCGAGGCTTTTGGTCCTCGTTGGTTTTATTTTCAAAATCCTACGTGCCTGGCGTTGCTAGTGTAAGTGTTACTGTTTTCGTCGTAGCAGAGCCTCGTTTTCATCCTGTTTCAGAATCTTTGCGTTTTTCCCTCGCTTAGGCGATTTTCGAGCCGCGGAAAGCAGCAAATATGGCTTCACTCCAAGGCTTCCTGGCTCTTTCCCTTGTGCTGTGTGTGAGTGTTATTATTGTTTTATAATTATTTTGCTTGTTTGGGGCTTTTTTGCAGTTATGCGTTTGAACAAATTGCATGTTTCAACTGCTCGCCTCTCTTCGGGAGGCTCGGAGTGCAATGAGCGGCCTAAGTCCTTCGTGCCTCAACTGCTCGTTACGTCAACGGCTCGCCTCGCAGTGCAATGAGCGCCTTTGGTGCTCATTGCAGCCTAAGTCCTGTGTACGTCAATGGCTCGCCTCCTAAGTTGTGCATGTGTCAATGGCTCTGGACTGCTCGTCTGCACGAAGAACACAAGTGCGTTACCAACATCTCAAACGTCCCCAACACTGATAACTATTATAGTCATATATATATATATATATATATATATATATATATATATATATACACACACACATAGTTCTATGTATAGATAAGCATGGAAATGTCATATTTGCCATCATGATCTCATATTTATAGCATGCCGATATGAATAACTTGAATGAAAGATATGCAAAACATCTTTATAAAGTTTAAATGAAATACAAACTTTATAGTATAACAATTGTATTTAATTTTTCTTTAATGGTAGTAGACATCTGTTTTGATTCCAAAAAGGATTAGACATCTGAGAAGAATGGGAGGAACTTTGGATTGAAAGAACATCTATATTCAATAAGTCTGTTACTGCGAATAGCCACTTGACAATAGGACAAAATGAAGAGCAAACCTCAGTAGGCTCCAGACAACCTTGCTGTCCAAGTTGGAAATGCAGAAGCATAGTCTGCTAAATGTAATATTTTCTCTAAAAATGATTTTATGCTCATTGTTTATTACAGTTAATGTTGTTAATGTGTGTTTGGTAAGTAAGAAACAAACTTTTTCCTATACTACAGTATTGGTTTAAATCAGATGTGCTACCATGTCTCAAAACTCAAAGTATTGGACTAAGATACATCAGTAAACCAAAATGCCTGGAAATCTGGAGATACCCAGCCACATCTCCTGTTATTAATCACTCTCCAAGCTTCATCTGTCTTACCTTCATAGCTTTGTAGAGTCTTTCTGCAAAGAAGGCTGGCTTATTTTTCACACTGCGCACTGACAAGAGAAACAAGGAACAAGATGAGGAGCAGCAAACAAAACAAGAAATCTACAACCTGTAATAAATCATATTCTGGGGACATTGTATTTTCTTACAGCTCCTAAAGGTTTTCAGCCTGAATGTAAACAATATTTTCAGTAATTATCTTACTTAAATATGTACTTAAAAGGCTTAATTTAATAGTGCACCTTTCATGACTTTTTAGTATTAAAGATCAGTATTAACAACCTTTCAATTTATTGTGATTAAAAAAATTGTATTTCATGGGCAATCTTGCATTGATAACTGCTTGTTTAACTTTCCACCATTTCTCTGAACTTGCTTACTGACTGCACAGCTTCAAGTTTTTCTTGCAAAAGATCAACTTTTAATTCCAATAAATTATAATGTTGTTTATAGCAATCTCTACAATGTAAAGAACATGAAAACTGGATAATTAGAGTGGCCCTTTAAAGGGAGGTAGAAACTTCAAATCAATGTAATTTTCTAAGAGCTCCATTATGGGCAGAAATAATGCAAACATTAGACTTTTATGGAAGTGAGATAGCAGGTTTGATTGACTATCCCCAAATATCTTTATAGGACTCTGTATCAGTACCAGGTGCAGGGGGAGAGGGGAATACGGTTTAAGTCAACAAGTCAATGTAGCTTCAAAATAAAACAAATTCATTTTGAGGTGTCTATCTATCTTTTGTGGTTAATAAATTGTGAGACAAAATGAAAAGGGACACAGTTGATTTTCCAAATAAGCTATAATGTAATGTATAATGTAACAGCAATAACAAGTAGTTATTGGTTGAATGTCATTCAAAATGCATTTATGTACTGTAATTTTTACCTATCAATCAGCCATTCTGCTCCCTCCACCAAGCATGGGCTGTTATCTTATTATTTAAGGTAATGACTTCCATATATTGCCAATCGCCTCCAAAGGATTATCCAGACTATTTTAAGACTAATGTCACATGAACCCTTGCAGACCTCATGGAGTATTTAGGCTAAGTAAACTATTTTGCATAACCATAAAAAAAATGTAAATATATTTATTTATCAAATTATATATATGTAGCAAGTAGTATATTTACTTTCAGTAACCGTGAAACAGTACTGTATGTGGTTAAGTGACCTGGTTTGTGAAAAATCCATCCGTTGCTATGCCTAAAACTGTGAAATACAGTAAGCATATGCTTAAAAGGAGCCATGTTTAAAATGGTTTGGATTGACAGAGTGATGGTGCATTATGTGGCCTCATGTGCATGTCCCGCCCAGCTTTCCCAGATTACAGTGCATATACTGTATTTCTGAGAAATTTGAGCAGGAAATAATTTTTTATCAACTTATTTTTAAACATTCAAATAGAATCACTAATGTACTATTCCTTATTTGTACTACTGTACTTTGTACGGTGGAGGGCTTCTATCACTCTTAGCCCACCATATGTGAAATAATTGCTGTATAGAAATACTTTCTTTATGTAATAGTAGTTGCAATACCAGTACTCACCAATAGCCACAAATGCATCTTTGACATCCCCTGACATCTCCTTCTTAATGGTATGTTCAATGTCATGGTTGGTCTGTTTAATGAACTCCTGGAACACTGGTGAAATAAAGCAAATGTTAGAGGGATGGATAGTTAATAATATATATATATATATATATATATATATATATATATATATATATATATAAAATAATTGAAAAAAAGGATTTGAAACACGGATGCATACTCTGCAAAAGACATAAAAGTCACAGGCCTAGGGCAACAGGCAAAAAGGCTCCGGGCTACTCTTCTTGACTGCCTTTTTGTCTGCTATCTGCAATTTTTACTGATCTTAATATCTCACCCTTCATTTTTATATCTTCACACTACCTATATATCTTTTCTTCATCCACTGCTCTCTATTCTTTTCCCTCCAACTTTTTTCTTTCTTCTCCCTTCATCTTCCCAATTTCTTTTACTGTCATCTTCAATACTTTTTAGTCACGTGAAAAAATATAGCCAAGAACAAATCTACTAGATATACTGCCTTTTAGCCACTGTTATGCAGCCACATTAAATTCCACTAACGTGTAAAATCGTAGCTCGTAACGGAGCCAGCAAGACTTACAGCTATTAAATTGGCCTTGTAACGCTACCCGCAAATGATCTACGGGATATAGGTGGAAAAACCCTACTGGATGTCGAAATCTGACCTAAGATGCCAGAAAACCTATGATCTGTCAAGCCTGTAACTGTTACGGTCGGAAATCGCTATTAATTTACTACAAATCCACTGGCGTTCAAACCCGTAAATGGAGCCAAAAAGCCTACGGGTACTAGAGAGGAACCGTAAGGGGGATAAAGTCCTATCCGTGGCCTGTAAATGCAAATATCAACACACTACTGTACTTCAAATTAAAGCGAAAGTAATGTTAGGTATTAAATTAATAGCACAACATCTTACGCTCACAAACCTGTAATGTAAAATACTTTTTTTAATGTTTCATTTCTGTGTTATATCGATCCCGGCAATCAATGTGTTAATACATATAATGTAACTTTAAGCCCGCAGGCTTTGCGGGTGTCCGGTAGCGGTTTCGGGCTTCAAATTTTATGTGGCTAATAATCTATCACTAGTGGAAGACCAGATAGTCTGCATACTGTATATAATAACTGGTTCTCCAAATGGCAGTGATCGTTTCTAAAAAAATGTGTACAGCTTTTGAAATATGTACAGTTGCAGAATATTATTTTAAGACAGTGTGAAGACATGAGTCACAGGTCTAATAACAGGTTTGGTGGAAAAAACGAAGAAATATATAAGTTCACATATAGAGCTAACTGGAAGTTTGGGATCACAGAGAGTGCAGTGTGTGATTCGGTCAGCAAGATTGTGGCTCAACTGGCACCTTACCTCTTCTTAGATGTGGATAGCTTCGAGTGCACAGGATGGTCATGAAGCGAGTCTCCAAAGAGGTAGAGTCATCAGATACTGTATCAGAGACCTCCTGCAAAGATCAAACCACAAAGTGTTGGTATAAGTGCAAAAATAGGATTTATATGTAGGTTATAATAGGACATGAAAGAACAATAAACCTAGAGAAAGTGAGCTACTAAGTTAGGTGATACAACAGCCCATAAAATGAATACTTACAAATAGAGGAATAGATTAAATAATATAATTGAAAGCATCAAACTATTACTCACCAGGACTGAAGCAATAGTCTAAGGGTAGAAAAAGAGAAAAATGTATGGTTAAAACAAGGCAAAATACAAAGTGAGAGATAATTAGAAAAGGAGTAATGTGAAAGGTATGCACTCTGTGATATCCTTTAAAGTTGCAGGAAGGCACTTTACCTCAGAGTATTAAATACTTGAGGTTTAATTACGTTTTTATAGATTACCACTTTATCCTTTTCTTGTGATTGAGTGATATTTGTCATGCCAATTGTCTTGATATTCTTGTTATTATTTGCTCATACATAACATTAAGTAATTTGAAATATGTCAATGTATTCTGTGTAAGACCTTCAAGTACATTTTATTTAGTCCTACATCTCAAATATCCTAGAGATCTAGTAGACCAGGGTACATTCAAATAAAAAAAAGTAAAGCGGTGTTCATTAAATTATTCTGTATTTAAGGTAGATGGACACAGTAGAGGATCCAAACATGGTATAATCTTAAACTACGGGTACTAAATCATCCCTGATCTATCCAACAACATTTTTCTTTTATCTTCTTGCTAGAATGTAATTATTACTATTAACTACTAATTACACACTCGCTATCTGCACTCATTGTTTTAAGCCTAAAATTGATTGCTAAAAATAATCTGAGCACATGAAGCCACCATAGAATAATTAATAATTATTAACAATGAGTATCCCTAGATATTAGATCTTGGCAGAGACAGGCTAAGTAAAAGACAATATTTATTTTGAATCAGAGATATGTTTAAGCTGTATGCAGTTATTGCCCCACTCATCTTTGTTTGTCAATTCTAGGTACTTCTCTTACCTTATCTTCTCTTCATCTACAACATTTACTTGTATAATCCCACAAACATTTCAAAAACCCAACCAGAGAACATGTCATACACCCAAATCTCTGGATGATACTAGACGGATGATTTTCTGTGTCTACTTAATATACTTATTTTGAAATCTCGTAAAAATTAGCATATTCTGTCTTTCTGTATAGAGAACAACAGTGGGATGCTGGAGTCACTGCTCCATCTGCTGGGGATTTTGTGAACTTTACAATAGAAACAATCTATCAATTTCCTAGATGCAAAATAATACTCTGAAAAAAAATGTCATCTTTGGAAAATCCCATGTAAACATAACTTGCTTTTAAATTATACTGTAAATGCGTATGTATAAATTATGGAAATGATCTCTTTTACTATTTATTGTTCCATGCTGAAGAGGCAGGGAGCTGCCATTTAATATTTTTTCAATTTGTTGGTGCACGGCATATTAGAAAGCTGGCCCTGTAATCTGATTAGCGCTGACGTTCTTAGCAAGATCATAAACTTAGAAATCTAGTGTTGGGCTATCATCACACTGCAACATTGTTGTCCTGAAATGAAAGTGTATGAGTGAGCCCTACTAAACAGAAATTAAAAACCTAAAACTTTCAATGCGAACACTGTGAAAAGATAAAATAATATGGGGAAAATACATAATTTGTTCTCAGTTAAGACAGTTTGCTATGTTATTCCATAAAATAAGCATTATCTTTTTTTTTAAAACTGTACTTTTTATATAAATATGAATTAGAGAGATAATGGTATAATGGGAGATTGATTCTGCATGTTCTATATTAATGCATTATTGTTTAGTCCTGGTGAGTAATAGACTATTTGCCTATAGTGCACATCTCCGCAATCCTTCTCTTACCTTGGCATCATCAGTTGCTTTTTCCAGGTCCTCTCCACCTTCATCACGAGTGCCCTGATGAGAAAGGTGAAAGCAGCATGTAAGGGACAGTGTGTACTAAAAAAGACATTGAGCCTCATTCAATTGCAAGCCTGCAAGTTGTGGGATGTAGGCCGTAAGTCTGCGAGCCCGCAGCGGCTGCAACTTATGGTGCTATTTAATTGATCAAGCCCACAAGTCCCGGTCTGATAGCACACATCGTACACCATGCTATCCTATGTAGCATTTGCGAGCTTGAACATGATCAATTACACAAGGCCGTAACTCCGGAGTTAGAAACAGTCATTGGAAACAGAGATCATAACGTCAATGAAAACTGGAGGTTGGATTTCAAAGTCATACAGGAATGATTTACGTTTGGACACACATTCCAGATATAATGCAATATTGATAAAGCCGTAAATATGATATTCTATTACATGCGAGTTCCATTATATGTATTAACACATTGATTGCCTGGATCGATATAATAAGGAAATAAAACATGAAATAAAGTTGATTTTTGTGTCAGATTTGCGAGCTTGAGAATGTTGTGCTATTAATTCTAAGACCTAACATCACATTCACTTTTAAAAAAAGTAGAGTAGTGTGTTTATATGTGCATTTAAAGTGCTCCGGACACATCATTAAGACCTTTGCGAGTCCTCCTTGGTACACGTGACTAGTGGTTCGACTTTTGCCATTTGCGGGCTTGACGGCTTGCTTAGCGAGGGGGAATCGGAGCAATTGAATAGCGATTTGCGATTTTAGTGTTCGCAACATTTGCGGCTGGGTAAAGATCAAGGGCTTGGAGAGGCATTAACTTGCGATGCGAACCTGGTAACCCGATCGGAGCCTGCAAAAATACGCCAATAGAGTATCAAAATAACTTGCGGGCTACATTTGCGAAGCTCCGATCTCCGAATGAGGCTCATTATCATAAACAAAAATAGTATCACAAAAATACAAATAATTTATGGTTAATAACACACATCTTAGCTTTTATGAAGTTTTTTTCTGTGCTTTATTTAAACAAAATGTCTGACTAAGTACTAGCAATCCTGAAATTGCAGAACTTCCTAGATAACAAGCTCTATGTACATTTGATTTTATGCTCAAAAACAGGGCCCTCCATTCTTTACAAGGTGTTTAATTTGTTTTCTGCTATGTACTCAACCCGTGTACAGCGCTACGGAATATGTTGGCGCGATATAAATAAAGATAATAATAATAATAATAATAATAACATTTGAAGTTTAAGTGAGACAGTAATAGTGTAATAGTAAATGTACAATGATAATTCAGGACTAGTTTTTAATTTGTTTTACATAACCATATTTGGTTAAGTGTTTTGAGCCAGATATACTAAGTTAGGGTTAATCAGAGTTTAAAGGGACATGGAAGGATGTCTAGATTGCACTATGAATATTATATAATATAGACTCTTTATTAACAGAACCTGTCCAGTAATGTAAATTAGAAAATATTTCCACTTGAAATTACATTAACAGGTGGGTACTCCTTACTGGAAGGCTCTCTAAGAGATACCCCGAATCTGGCAAAATGCCCTGCAATAGATAGAAAGAAGTAGAAAGCAGTGCAAAAAATAACATTGGCCAGCAGGATATAGTGTTTCATCTTACAATTCTCTCATAATCATATGATAAACTAGCGAATTGCCCGTCAAAAAATGACGGCAATGAAATTGTAAGGTAGCTAAATTACTAAATGAATATAGTGTACCTATTTTGAAGCATTGTGATGAAGAGCTGGCAATCTGTGTTGATGTTGCTGCAGCATTAGTGGTGTGGAGCTGCTGTGTAAGCGTGCTGAATGTGTGCACTGTGTGGTATGAATATCCGTAGGTGGTTTGTGGCGTTTTGCGAGTTTGTTGTGGTGTTTTGCGAGTTTGTTGTGGTGTTTTGCGAGTTTAGAGTGCTGTAGCCTCGTTTTCGTTTTGTTCGGCAGCCATTTTTTCTGTCGCTTAGATTTTTTTTTAGTCTCAAAAGTCTTTTATTTCGAGTAAAATCGAGGTGTAAGTTGCATTTTTGAGGTCCTGGGTGCTCCCTCTTGGTGTAGGTAAGGTTTTTATGTATGTGCTGTGTGTATGTATTGTGTTTTAAATGTTTGTATGTCGGCGTGTTGCGTCCGATGTTTGCGAAGTCGTAATGTGTGGTAACGTGTTTCGTACGTTGTTTGCGTTCCTCGTAAAATTTAGCGAGTGTCGTAATTTGTGTGTCGTGTTTTTTGAGTAGCGACGTGAAGTTTGCGAGGGTTTGAGGCCCTTGCCCAGTGACCTCGCCAGCAACTGAGTCCCTCACTTCGCGAGGGGCCTCAGTTGCTGGCATGGAGCGCCTTCGGCGCTCCATGCCAGCAACTGAGGGCCTTGCCCAGTGACCTCGCCAGCAACTGAGGCCCTCGCTTCGTGAGGGGCCTCAGATGCTGACATGGAGCGCCTTCGGCGCTCCATGCCAGCAACTGAGGCCCGTGCCCAGTGACCTCGCCAGCAACTGAGGCCCTCGCTTCGCGAGGGGCCTCAGTTGCTGGCATGGAGCGCCTTCGGCGCTCCATGCCAGCAACTGAGGCCCTTGCCCAGTGACCTCGCTACGCGAGGGCCGCGGCTCGCTACGCGAGCCCGCAAGCGTGAGCAACGACCCGTACGCTCACAACTATATATGTGATACAGTCTTTTAAATGAAGTGTGTACCACCCTCAATATAAAAACACTATGCGATCATTCAAATCCCTGAGGCTTCAAATAAAAGCCCTATAAATGCGTAGGCTGTAACATTAGGGAAAAATTCTTCTAATGCTCAAATTGGGAACCTCACAAGTTCACAATTAATTGTACAAAGGAGGGCAGTAGTAAGCGTGAAAATTGGCATAACGGCCGTTTCATCAAACTAATGGTTTCTTCAGAGGCTTAAGCTATACTTAGTATAGTGTAAATTGTATTGAGACATGCACATGCTGCTTCATGATCATTTAATGCCGAGTACCCACCGAAGCCAGAGATATGAGGATCCTTTTGAAATGTCCAGATGTGTCTGAGCTTATAGCATCCTCCAGGGATTTATGATAAGCTGGTGTGCAGAAGGAAAGACTAGTTAGGCAATCACACAATATATGTTACTACCATGTATATGTACAACCACCTCCTTGTTTCTAGAAACACCCTGCCTCTTTCCTATAAAATGCTTTTGTCTTCTAAGTATTGCCTATTTCTGCCCACCCCCCTGGACTTCACAATAAATATAATTTCAACAAATATAATATCAGCTGCAGTATCTTCAGTATTAAAGTTCTTTAAAATAATATAATCTAAATATGGCACTGTAGTTGCCTTTTAACTTTGGTTATGCAAATAAGATTAAAAATAAAACAAAAAATAGTACAGTATTAGAATATGAAGACTGGATGCGTGAGTGCAGGAAAACAAATCGAAAAGCTAACACAATAGACTCTCAGTTAACCAGAACTCAAGCAACCAGAAACAAAAATTGAATACTGTACTTTAAATAAAAATGTAATTTTACAGGGTTCAACAAATGCCAGGAACCATGTTGTCATGCCACAAAATGCTTACAGGCACCTAGATTTCATCCACTGTATGTCTCTGCAATCTGGAAGCAGACAGGCATGAGTAACCGAGGCAGTGCAGTGTTGGCGTAACATTCCCCAGGTTTAGCACTGCACCATACAGCCAAACGTACCTGAGGAGTGAAAGCTGCTGCTGCTAGAACAGCCCTCACTGACAAATATACTTAGCAGAGCATCCTATGTGCAGCTAATATAGGCCTCTTTTAATTGTAGCTCTCAAGCAACCAGAAATTACATTTATCTGGCATCTACCAATCCTTGTGGGTGCCGGATAACTGAGAGTCTACTGTAGCTAGTTTTGGGAAATCTCTGACATTAACTTCCACATAACAAAAGAGAACAAAATGCTATAAATAAACAAAGATTTGTCAGAAATGATTTTACTGGCCCATAATTTACCAACTCACCTTCCTGATAAGCATCATTAATGGCATGGATCTCTGCATTATTTCTCGTGGCCAGGATTTCAATCAAGATTTTTTCATCTGTGCCAGCCCCCTGCAAGAAAAACGGCAGAAGAGGTTGTTAAATATGAGCTTAATGATATTAAAACCCATCCACAGTGGGTCCCACTTGTAGTTTTCATGAGTGAAAGGAGTAGCATCCAACAGGACTTATTTGAATTCAGATTCATCAGCACTAAATTAATTCCCCAACTAGCAAGTGGGCTTTAAAATACACTAAAGTCACATATTTTCTATAATTTAAAAAGCAGGCTTCAAATACTACAAAAGGTTTTCTTAGTGAGGAAAATGAGTGCTACAAAGGTTAAAAATCATCCTGGTACTAACAACTTTTTAGCACTGCCATGGCCACCTGTTGAATTTTTATCTGTACTAGTATAGCCAGTAGAGGGTGTAATTGATCAGGTTAATCAAAATCAGGCAATGACGTTTTAAAAATAGTGTGAACATAAATTTAAAACATTTTAAGCCTTGTATTATTTTTCACACATAGGAAAACTGTAATTTTTAAAATCTGATTATTTAAATTGACTCTAGCAAACTTATGACTTCACTGTCCCTTTAAAGCAGAGCTATGCAACCGGTGGTTCAAGGTTATAAAGAGGCCCTTTTCCTGATTTGATGTGGCCCTCTGCATGTTTTGTCCCATTGGGTGAGCAGATTTCTGCTATAAGTGTCTCTCAAATTCCAAGAGGCATTCTACATTATACCAATGGGAATAATTAAGAATGATGTAAAAATGTGTAAGCAATGATCTTTCAATGACAACATTCTTATTTGCTCTTTTATTCCTGCCGTACAAAGACGTTTCGCTCTCTGTAAGACTACCAGTGCTTAACTTAGCCTTTTTGTAAAATAATGTAAACAAAGGCTTATCTAAATCCAATAATTAAACAAGTGGCACATACAGTGAATTCATAAAAGTGAAGCAACCAAGCTATCCAAATTTAAAAGTTTTTGGTGATTTGTGGTAAAGGTAACACTTGAGAGTTAAATAACAAAATAAATATACCGCCATGGCTTTGTTCAGTTGCTTGGCATCAAACTGGGCTGGTGTCATCATGAGTCCAAGGATCACTTTGGCCACTGTGCCAGAGAGTTCTGACTTCAGATCTGCCATGAGGTCCTACACAAGAGAGAGGCATTGTAAACATTGTTTTAGTCAAAGTGAGAATCTAGGTTAAAATATATAATAAATATATATATGATCTCAGTATTTAAAAATCTGATAAAAAAAAGGGGAACATGCACATTTTTTTTGTAATTATGTATTTCTAACTTCTATAATCATGTTTATCGAAAATAAAATTTAAGTAATTAGTGTGATAAAAGTGTAAACTTAAACAGTTCCTTTCTGACCTCAAAAGTTAAGTTGTAATGCAGAAGAAGGTGAAATGGAGTGGTCCACAATGCTAAAGACACTTACCCGTCCAAAGTGAGACTTAAAAGCATGAAGGATCTCTTGTCTTTGAGAATTGGAACGCTTGGTAATAATGTCGATAATGGTATCTTCATCAGTACCTGCAATTAATACAAAACCCATTACTATACTCAATTCATGTCTGTCATTGAGTATAAGAGACAGCTGTAATATTTGCAGTGTTGATTTTAGAAAGTTTCAGGTATATCTAACACTGTACTGCTTATTTACATACATTTGTGTCACCAGTATAATACAATTCCTCACCCACTAGCCACTAGTCTTATTTTAAAGCAAAGCCAAGATTCTAAAATGTATCGTCCAATTCCATTGTTTGAATTCCCTGACTTACTACACTATACTCTATCCAACTTTTCAGATTTTTAAACACTCATCTTATCAGCGAACCATACCACTAACTTTCCTTACTCTACCGACCACAAGTTCAACTACTCTCACACCAAGTCTGCTTTTTAATATCAACTTTGTCATTTGATTACCCTTAACAGTTGTCTTTAGCTTTAGATATAAACATTACAAAGCCCTCCTAACAAGTGTTTGGTAATGGACCTAGCTGGATTGGGCCCTATGATATCTTAGTGGATTGGCTTCCTTCAGTTGTACGTATCATTCAAGGAAACCAATATGAATTTCTCAGTAAGTGAAAATACCATTTATATTGAAGCTATACCAACAATAGAGGTGCTCAGGCAGAGAACAAACTATCCTTAATAGGTAGTTTTATGGATATGGTCATCCACTCTGAGAGCATCCTTGTTTAGCTCACTTGTGCCCCTTCGCAGGGAGAAATATCCTGTAGTATTTCTCCCTGTGAAGGGCATAAGTGAGCTTAAAGATGATGCTCTTAGAATGGATGACTATATCCATAGAACTACCTATTAAGAATAGTTTATTCTCTGCCTGAGCACCTCTATTGTTGGTATATTTTATTAAAAGCTATTTACATAAATTTGAGATTATTTTTCAGTTTCAACAGATTAAAGATTTCAAAACCGTAGATTATAATGATCTCCTTACCAAATCCTTTCATTGCTTTTCTCAGGGCTTTGCCATCATTATCTGCATGGAAATCAGGAGCAGGATAGACGGTTCCTTTTAGCTGGTGAAAAATTGAAAAGTGTAAATGGCATTCTTCAATTAAGCATCACAGAACACAGTGCAGTATGTGTGTTTCATTGTATTCCTCACACTTAATGTATTTTAGTTCCAAAACCTGTGGCACAAGGGGCAGTTAACGACCACTGGACAGGTACCTGGGCAGATCCTCAATTACTCCCTAATTTTAATAATGTATTAACACAATAAAATGTCTTAAAATGTGTCAGATTAATCAGTATTACACTTTCTTTCAGACTTTTGGTCCATTAATAAGAGACACTACTTATTTTAAATATGCATTGTTTATTAATAAAAATTATATTACATGATGTATACAATTAACATTATATTCAGTTTAGACCATGACCACCCAATTGAGCTGATATTCTCTACACTTATAAGGTCATTAATAGATGGAGGAGGGAGGCGTTTTTTAAGAAAAATCTGATAAGACAGAGACCAATTTAAGTCTTTTTCTCAGATAGAAGTTGTTGCCAACGGAAACCATTTTAACACAGTAAGTATCCAGCTAGTGAATAGCATTGTGTTGATAAAATGTTGTGTCTGAAAATTTAGCACTGTGTGTCAGAGCCGACATGACCTTATAGTGGGTAGGGACATAATGAAAATGTGGGATCACAGTGGTCCATTGGGTAAATGTTTATGTGTCAACCTTCATTTAAGCACAAAATCAAGCCATCAACGTGCCATTTCACTGCAGAACTAAATGTGAATATTAAGCAAAGAATTGGTTAGAAACAGTGTGAGATAGCAAGGGAAATATATCCTGCAAAAGCATAGTCAATATTTTTAGAATCCACTGGAATTTGAGAAACAGTGGTTTAAGAGAAATAATAATATTATAGAAAATAAACTGCAAGCAAAATAATGCATTTCTGTTGAGAGCTATTAGCTGTCACCAGAATGCACTTAGAACAGATCATGAAACCCCAACCAGATCAGCATAAAGTTACCAGTGATATCTCATCAGCAAGCAGAGTGTTAGCAATCACAACACATCTAGTAGGAAGAAATAGCGAGTTAGTAAAAACATTCACTCTCTGGCTAATTTGCAGCAAGCAAGCAGCAGAAAGGGGATGCTGGGAGCCTGCAAGTGTTAGCTGGGTTATATTGACTGGACAGATAAATAGCATAAGGTGTGGCAGGGAGTAACGGGAATGTAACATTCTGTTCCAACCTCAAGGCGTTGGGAAGCGCTAAGCTCCCACTTCTGATAGGCCACTTGGGCAGCTTCTGGGAAAAACTCCCCAGCGGCACTAAAAAGGAAAATAACAGCTGGTCTGTGAAAAGTGATTCAGAAACTGATTACTGAGCAACGTAGGACAGATTATGAATAGAGAATGCTAGGCTATATGATACTGATGCAATTTAAATAGAAGTTGATGTCTTAAAAATTCTTGTTTTTATACTGAAATAGACCTGATTTGCAAACCTCACCCATTTTAACCTGAATAGCTTATGCACACAAAAAAATACAGAAGGGCATTATAGTAATAGTGCAGAAATGATAAGAAACAGCTGCACTTTGCAATTACAATTGCAATTCAGAACTGAGATACCGTTGGTGCAATACACCAGGACACTCCTCTGGGGGTGGCAAGTGCCACTAATTTTATTTTGCATGTCCCCAATTGTCATCTCAGATTCAACAGGTCCCCTTCTCTTGGAGAGTGGGGGAATTAGTTCTTGGTTGTTCTTTCCCCAGCCGGCGCGTCTGTGACTGGGCATTGAATCCCGAATTATGTCATGTTCCCTGCCCAGGCACAACGACACACCGGCAGTGGAAAGAAGAACCATCAATGATTTCTCCCGATCCAACAATACAGCCCACAAGAAAGGCGGGCCTGGGGAGTCTGAGGAGACACATGCCCAGGATGGGTAGGGGAGCCCAAAATATTTTTTTTGCACTGGGGCCCTCCATTCACAAGTTCTGCTGGTCTCAACAGTTCAATGAACAGCCAAAGAACCATCTACTGCTGGTCCAAATAGCAATGGAACAAATGCTGTGTGAGCTTCTCTGTGCTTGTATTACCAACACTGTAAATTCTCAAACCCAACCTTTATGTCTCTTGACCACAGTCATTTCCTCAGGTGATTCCATAAATTACCCAGGTTAAGTCACGTGGGGTTTGTGCCTCTCTCTTTATGTCTTATAGACCTGATTTGGGGTTTGAACATTTATACCCCTCTACAGGAAAACGCCAATTTGGGCTAATTCTGGCCTAAACATGTCCAATTACTATGGGTGGTTAATATACCCTAATAGCATGTGGTTTAAGTTTCAAATCACCATACTAGATAGGCAGTAGGGTTTTATTTGTTTACTTAGTAACTGATTAGCAATAAAATCAGTATTTCAGGAAAGTACATTCAAAGAAGGTTTTAAAGCTTAGATTTGAATGTTAGTGTTTCAGGGACTAGCTGCCTCCCTCCACACTCTGTTTGGTATCCAGGTGGTGGGAGAGGATCTGACCAGTATGTTATATTTATGTTAAATTTTTTCCTGACTGGTGGCAAAAGGGGCAGTTAACGACCACTATCAGGACAGGTACCTGGGCAGATCCTCAATTACCCACCGCGTTATGTGATAGTGGGTGAGGGGAAGCATATCTGCTGAAGGCTGAAACACTACAGTTCATGTGTAAGTTTTAAAAGCTACATTGTTTTTGTCTCTTCAAATACAGAATGTATTGCTATTCAGTTACTAAACAAATAACTTGTATGGGCACTATTTGCATCCTTTAAAAGTTCCACACAATGACTCTTAGAAGGCCAAATCAAGACTCAGTACATTATTATTATAAGTATTTTACTAAAGGAAAATAATCACTTATGACCTGATGTACTGGATATGCTATAAACATGTCACAATAAATGGTTTCCATTAGTCTCACACATATAGTACTATTTTCATATCTATAGATCCTGAAAAGTGACATAATTGAGCAGTAATAAAGTAGCATCTTTGGCATCTACTTTATCACATATGTTAATTATATTACCCAGGATGCATGGCTGCATGGGCAGTACTATAAAAGAAAAGTCAGGGCATACTCAGACTCCAGGAAGTAATTTATCTAATCAGACTAGTTCAGAGTTTCAGGGAGTAATTATGAATAATTGGCAATCTTATATTAGCAAGAGATATCAGACTGACCTTAGTTGATAGATCAGGAAGGCTGATAGACAGGTAAAAACTACAAACTTCAATGTAAATTTACTATGGGGACAATACATTTTATTTAAAATTACATTGCAACTTATAAATATTTTT
This sequence comes from Discoglossus pictus, assembly GCA_027410445.1. Classification (NCBI taxonomy): domain Eukaryota; kingdom Metazoa; phylum Chordata; class Amphibia; order Anura; family Alytidae; genus Discoglossus; species Discoglossus pictus. Next base: position 44,689,851 of record CM050167.1, on the reverse strand, counting down.
TAATTACCTATCCATTTAAATTATTCTATATTTAGAACTTTAGCTGTAGGACCAGTGTATAACTTGAAATGTTAAATCTTTTTTTTAGTTCACCATTAACTAACATTAAAAATCCATGTACACACAGCTCCAAAGCTAAACATTTGTCCAGAAAGTATAATTAAAAACACAATTTACCCCAATAATTTCCGTTGTTGTATCCCTCCCCACTTCTTTCATTGTCCTGATCACTGATGAAAGGAAGTGAAAGATTGCAATTGGGATAACATTAATTAATCTGTCTTGGTAAGGTTTGAACAATGTTATTGCAGTTAAAAAATGTTCTTCCCTTTCAGTAGTGCTCAGGATAATGAGAGGAGTGGGGAGGGGTTTAGCAGCGACCATTAATATAGTAAACTGTGTTTTTAAATTATATTTACTGGCTAAAACTTTGATTTGCTGCTTTTTGCACATGTATTTTTTTTAAATTAATTAATGGTGAACTATAAAAAGGTTTATGAAAAGTGCTTACATTGGTCCTTTCAATTATATTCTTCATTGAGATGTTGTAGGATCAAATGCATTTTAAAATTACTTGTTATCCTATATAGTTTTACATTATACCACATTTGAAATTTCCTGTCACTTTAAATTTATTCAAAGCATTGTTTAGTTGTTTGCAACACTTACAGCCCTATGAAATTTGAAGCCAGTAAGTGCAACGTAAGACTCGCAATGGCTGTGGGCTTGAAATTTGGTTGAGTTCCAGAGCTATTGAATTAGAACAGGCTGCAAGTTCCGAGCTTGAGACGCAAACCTGTAAACCATTTGTCGACCGTCGTATGCGCAACCTTGAACGTGATCAATTAGTCAAACCCGTAGTTTTTTTTCTCCAAACCCGCAGCGGCTTGCTTTACGGGGCCAATTTAATAGCTGTACGTCTTACTGGCTACATTACGAGCTACGGTTTTCAACGTTAGGGGAATTTAAAAGGGCAGATAGTTGTATTTATATTTGTTGATTAATAACACAAGATCATAACACATTTTCATCTTTGTGTTCTTTGTGCTATTTTAGATATCACAGATATCACCTAAATGTATTTCCCAATTATTTTTTTTAGCAACACTTTAAATGCAGATGCGTTTTGATAAACTACAGACTTGACTATACAAGCTAAAATCAGATCTTGTTTGTTTCTCCAACTACCTTCCATAGATGCTAGATTGGCAAGTTAACCTCAAACACGGGTGTATCACTACTCAACATTCATAGGATGCTTTCCATAGAGTAATGAAATATCCCCCTTTATGAAATCTCTATTTTCCTACTTTTGTGAGTGTATAATGGGGCTTCAGGCATTGCTATTTTGAAAAATGTTTGGCCTTAAGTGGACAGTTCTCCTCCTTCCTCAGATTTACATTGCAATATCTATTGTCCATAGCGGGGAAATCTCTACCAGGCTCATGAATAAGACAAACATTTTCAATATTCGCACATTCCATTACTATGTTATACACTAAAAACCTTGATAATCAAGTATCTTTTGAAAATACAAAGTCAAGATATATGCTTTCAGAAATAAAACACAGTTATTGAGCTAATGTTCTCAGTCCTACAGAAAATAATTATCTGGGTAGTAGACAATCAATACTGTGTCTTTGTGTAGTGTAGATCACTGTCACTGGGAAAACCAGAGGCAAAGTAGTAACTGTATTGTACATACTCATCATCCCCTCCGCACAGCTTCAGGAGGGCATGCTTGTATACCCCTGATGTGTCATTCTGAAAGAGACAAAGGTGCAACATTTATAGATAACAACTTTATTACCAGGCCTAAATATTGACTTATCCCGATAGTCCTGCATAACTATTTCATCACAACATAAGTTCAGTTTTCAAAAAAATGAATGTGGATATAGAAGGAATGTCTTACTTACAAATAACAACATAGTGATTTTAATTACCGTATATATGAAAACTGGAAAGATTGTTAAAGTTAATTAAACAATTAACTAGAACTGTTTTGGAACCTAAACGATTTCCTGATGTTGCCACCTGCCATGAAAATACCTGTAACTGTGATGAAAGTTATCGTTTTAATATAACTACATACTGTATAACTACACATACATTTCACCAATGTATACATTTTGTAACTAACCCTGTAAGTAGATTCATAATAATTGGGATGTAGTGGCCAGTCTTACCTTGATCATCGAGTAGAGGGACTTCTCGTAATGGGTTCTGAATGACTCTCTAATGTCCATCATGTCAATCTCACTGCGTGATACCATAATCCTGATAAGGGTGTTATCCTGTGTGCCCATGCCCTGAAAAAGTGTTCAGTACAGTTAAATAAAGGAAATTACACAATATAATTGTGGATAGTTAGCCATGCACAATGTTATAACTGTCCATAGACAGTTATACCCTAAACATAACGATAGTGTGTTTTGTATGCAAAGTTAACATTGGGTAGAATTCCCCTACTTACAATATTTATAGATAAGCAAATTCTGTGGTCCAGCCCCCTTAAAGTCAATGAAATAATGGAAAAGGAGAAAAGTGACACAAATTGGGAAGGTTATAAAAGGGGCAGATAATGTAAGTAAAAGGAACATAGTGAAAATCTGGAAAAGCAGAATCACAAAGCCTTTTTGTGGAGAATGGTAGGATGTAGATCTCAAGAGTATCCCATCAACCTTAAACATATATTAATGGGCACATAGAATAAAAAGTATGTTTTAGAGCAGAGTATAAATACTACAGAAGTGTCCAAAAAAGCATTTGGCTGTTTATAACTGCACATACTATACTCCAATATAGCATTTACGAAGTATATTTGCTTATAAAAAAGGAAACCAAATTATTAAGAGATCCACAAAGAAGTTTAGCAATATTCAAGTTGTCCTTCATAATAAAAGTATGGGACCCACTGTTTTTTTCCAAATTTACAATGTATAGTAAAGAGATCCTTAGCCAAATAAAGTTTGAAATCTGCAGTTGTAGAGCAAAAATATCATGGAGAACCGTTTTTGGGCTTGATAGTAATATTACAACTAAAACCAGTAACCTTTTTTCAGTGTTGAGATGGACACTTAACACTAGTAAAATATTTCAATGTACTGCATATCTTGGCAGTGAAAGAGTTAAGAACCGAGTGTGTTTTTGTAACTTGGTAAACTTTTTCATCATGCAATTCACTTACCTTCATGGCTTTGTATAGTCTGGTAGCAAAATAGTCCTTGGTACTGCGGATGCATTTCACTTGGAAGAAAGAAAGTTAAGCAATCACTATAGTGGCAAAGCATTTCTCAGCCTGGACATACATGTCATTCATGGGGCCAGATAAAAAACTAAATTTCCGATTTAATTTAATTACCAGTTTTACAAGACACCAGTGAACATTTCTTTTAAGTAAAATCGATGATATATTTATCCAGAGCAATGTAATCTATCTTTAAGAAGTTATGGGCTCTCCTCTTACTAGACACTCCCCACTCCAAGCCATCTCAAATGCCTGTGCTAGACTCATATATCTCACCAGTCATCTCTCATATACTGCCTCACTCCATTTCTTCACTGGCCTCCAATACCCACTAGAATTAAGTTCAATATCCTGACTCTCTCCCTCAACACTGCACCCTCCAACCTATCATATCTTATCTTGATACTCCCCTACCCATAACTTCTGCTCTACCCGCGACATACGTCTCTTGTCACATGTCATCACCTCTTGACACTTGTCTCCAAGCCTTTTATTGTGCTGCCCCCACCATGTGGAATTCTCTACCCTGCTTGTCAGACTCTCCCTTAAATCTCATGTATTCTGAGAAGCCTATCAACTAGTTCTCTAATATCAGTCATTCAAAAAAGAAGGTGAACTTGGATTCTGCTGCCCCACTGGACCACTAACAAGCAATTCCCTCCTATTTGTCTATACTACCCATACCCACTTAGAGCCCTTTTCTATTAGAAACCCGTAAATTTGGCTGCAGGTGCTTTTTTTTTTTTAAAACTTCTAGACATATTCTATTATCTCTAACACGCAACTTAAGTCTCTCAGCCTCCATATGTAATTTAAGTCTAGACACAGCCAATAGAAAATGCGAATATCATCATGATGTCAGTAAATATGGATTTTGAGTAACCTTAAGTATGTTACACTGGTAATGTTTGAGGTGTTTAAAAATCAATGTACAGGCTAGCCCTAAGTTGCATCTTTGGCTTTTCAGTAGTGATTGTGGGCAGGTAACTCGCAATCAGGATGCAAGTTGTTCATAGAATATGTGGCAACTTAACTTACAACTTTAAGTATGTGTAACCTTACAATCTGGGCCATAGATTAGGACCCATAGGCTGTTATTAAATTGCGATTCGGTAAATTTAAAAGGGCTCTATATAAGCACATAGCATTTTTTTTACAGAAGTTTTTAGTTAGTGAAGACCTTGCTTTTGGATAGAAGTGTTCACTAACTAAAATCTTCTGTAAAAAAATATGCTGTGTGCTTATATAGAGGCCTTTCAAATTTATCGAATTGCAATTTAATAAGGCTGATAGTTTTTAAGCTCTTACAATGCATGTCAACTTATGTCATGTTTGTCTTATGAATTCACAGTATCCCTTAAACATTGTTCTATGGATTATGTTGAAGTTTTATAAATAAAAGGATAGTAATAATAATAATTATAACAATAACAATGGGCCTGATTATATGGCTGACAAATCTATGATCATGCCATCAAACTCTACCTTTGTTTTAGATAAATCTGCTGAAATGCTCTACTGGTTAGTGAATTTCACATAAAATGGGCATCAATTGCATTTATCCATTTACAAACTCATATTTTGATAATAAATCTTAAAAAGTGGACAATCAAAGAAAATGTCACTTCAAAAGAGCAAAAATAATCAAATAGCTATGTAAACCGTGATATTGTAAAATAACAATTTGCCTTGGTTCCATAAGTGTGATAAATGGAGATAGTAGCAGAGTTAGCAGACAATGGACTTACCTACAGCCAGCATAAGCTTCACAAAGTCCCCGGAGAGCTCTCCTTTAATGCTCTCTTCTATATTTTTCCCTGCAATGTTCTGGTACTCGTCAAACACTGTTAAAGGACATTTGTTTAGGAGGACACATTAGTTAACATTTTATCCAAGACCTCCCAGTGCATATCCTTGCCCCCAATTCCCATTCTGGTCCTTTTATTTTAACCTTTATGATATAGTCCGGTAATTTCACTCTTCCTCCCAACTCCTCCAACATTCACCAGATTTTGTTACAGAGAATATAGGAGCAGGAATAAGGATTATTAATCCTATCTCCTCTACATGCTTGTTTTCTCCAAAATTTAGTAATCTAAGATTTATTAAGGACCACTGTTATTCAGGAAAAATTGCATTTATTTGTGAAGTATGCAACACACTAAAACATTAGCAGCTATGTAAGCTCTGAACATAAAACATTTTTACAGAAAATACTTTTTTTGAATACTCTATTTATGAACAGAGGATACCATCTAGTCCATGTTGCATAGCTTCTTGAGAGCTTGATCATGAGTGGTGTGTTTGTTTTATCCATCAGCAAAGGTGGAGGAGGAGGGAAGAGGATTTGTTAGATAATTGATCTGTTTGAAATTGACACCAACTCCCTTTTCAAGCACTGCTCTCCAAATATGTAAAGGCCCCTGTCGCACACGTTCGACCAAAGTATTATGGATGTCTCCAGGATTCACTAGACATATTTTTTTTAAACCTAAATTATGCTCTGAAACATATGTATATATATTTATTTTCACTATATAGTAATCATCTAAATATAATCCGAAATTACAAACATTGTGATCATACATATGTTTTTTCAGTATGTGTCGCTGGCTATCTACTCAATTCATAAAATAAGAAAAGCTAAATATATATTTGTAGGATCACTGTGGTCTTATTTTCACAAGTGGAATAGAAATGTGACATACCCAACTGTAGATGAGATCGGCTCCTACTTCCCAAGATAAAGATAAACTGAGCCTCATCTGTGCCCCATTTCTCTTCTCCAGCTTCAAACAAATCCTAAATGCAATACAAGACAGAAGTGACTTTTCAGCACAAACTTCTAAACAGCCTAAATGCATATAAATATTCGCTATATTTTATCATATTTTAGATGCATTTATTTAAGAAAGTTTAAAAGGTGTTTGGTGTTGTGTTTTTTTTTCCTTTCAGCTTTTGAATTTGGTGAAAGTTCAATAGCAAAAGACAACAAAAAGCAAAATGTCTGTTCAAAAATTGTGTTTATTTTTATCAAATATGCACCATAGCTCTGAACCTATTACAGCCTAATAACTTCTACATATGTACACAATATACATATATCTGATTACCTTGGCATCTTGTGCAACCAGATCTTCACTCACAACATCATCTTCCTCTCGGGTGCCCTAATAAAGGAGACATGTTACAGGTGTGTAGACATGAGTGACATAAAATTGTCCGGTCACCCATATATAATACATTATAGCAATACAGAAGTTAGCACAGTTTATCTTTCATCTGTTTATTACACATTTAACCGTTTAAAGCTGTGTAGAAATTATGATTTCCTTCACAGGGTAGTAGGAGGAACAACAATTTCAATGAAATAATGCTGCTCTAGGTATATTCAAATTTGTTGCCACCTGTTATTTTTACTACAATTTGCTGAATATATTAAATTATACTGTATCAACAAAATCAGGTATAAGTGATGCCTGTACCTTACCTATTACTCTTCATAAATGTCACCAATGTGCAATTGCAATTTTAAGTGAGAATGTGGGCAAAGGCAGGGTGAGCTATTGATCTTATTATATTAAAAGGTTCATAGTGAATACTGTGAAAGGCATTGCTGTGAAGTATTGCAGCGATAGTCAGTATATTTCATTTGAGGAGCCATGAGCCATTAAGGGTTGCACAATATTTTTTAACTTTTTATGCATGGACAGAAAAAATGTATACTTCAATCTGGAAGAGAAGAGGAAATTTTTTGTGGAAAATAAATAAATAGTGGAATAATTTATTTTTTGAAAAAAGAGAAACATTTGCAAATTTTGGGAGGTAAAGAGACACTACAAGTACTGGTATTTGTAATTTCTGTAAAATAAATATATGATTAATATTAAACAGGTAAATCTTCATCAGTTGAAAATACATACACTAGAATATGCTCAGATTTTATAAAACTTTTGATATTAAATTAAGCACATGGTTCTACTATAATGATGCCTACTTTAAGGGAAAATAAGTCTTATTAAATTATCATTATAAAGTGCCAAGAACTATGTGCAAATCTTATTTAAAAATGAATATACAATGTAAGTTGTGTTTAATTTATCACACTAATCCATTCATACATAAACGTTTCTTCATTGTCAGCTTAAATAAAAGACAATACAGCCCACATTATGAATATATGGCCACGCTGGTTTAAAACATGGAATATTAGAAATGAAATTAAAGGACCACTGTATGAAAGTTTTTTAAAGGCCAAAGTATAAGAATTGAGCATATTTGAAAAAAAATGTAAACTTATGTATTTTTAAAAAGTTTTGTTTCTATACCATGTGACATTAGCAGCTCTTATCAAGCCCTATATTCCTCATTTGATTCTGAGTCACTCTAGGAGACTTCAGTGTAAATTATAAGGGCACGTGTTAGTGCACACTGTTCCTCCTGGCTCTGTGAGCACAGTCACTCACGCACCCTCCCAGCTGGAGGAACTAAGCAGCAAAGAAGGACATTACTGCTTGATCAGAGCTGAGTCACATGGAATAAAAATAAAACATTTTAAAAATAAGTAAGTGTATTGTTTTAATAATATGCTCAGTTCTTATTCTTTACAGCCTGCCTTTAAAAAAACTTTTCGGACAGTGATCCTATAATATCTCCCTTTGTTCTTTGATGTTTATTATTATATAAGTCTATTGTTATATTTTAATATTGTTTTTGTTCACATTTAATTATAAATACAATTAAGATGTAATTCTAAGTGAAAAATCGAATTATTCTGTTCATAGATGGTACAGGTGAATTTCTGTCTCTTCTATTAGTTTAGTTTGGTAATAACTGGGATTGCCTCCATACTTCACAAGTTTTGAGCTGAGGCCAGTACTTCTTTCCATCTGACCAATCACAGCTTGTGGCTGGATAGCAGATTTATAATACTGTATATATGAGCAAGCAGGAAATGACAAATGCACAGACTGCAGATGTTCTTTGTTATAAATCTAACAGCTGCTTCACATAGTCCAAGAACAGCCGGCTAATAACAGGTCTACTTGCTGGAGTCAACTGCATATAACGTACTGCACTGACTTATTTCTTTCCTAATTTTTTTATTGGTTGCAAATATTCAAGAGAATGTATTTTGCCTATTGCACATTTATTAAATACATTACAAGATACATTACTAATAGTTGCATGTTGCTGTACACAAGTTACAGTACATACATTGTCATGTTGTAGTACTTAACATTAACCAAGCAGTATAACTTTGATGATATCTTATGATAAAGAGGTAAAATTCCAGGTTATATCAGCATATAAATCAGTTACTATGGATTTTATTCGTCTAGAACAATAGTGTTTTTTATTGAAATCAGGTAACTAAAAAGCTTGAAGTAATTTATGTAAATAGTAAAAAAAAGTTGCCATTTATATTTTCTTTTTGTTGCAATACATAAGGTTTGCCAACTACATTGCTACCGTGGTAAAGGTCTGTCTGTATCTATAGATAATATATTGATGGCATATGGTCATAATGATGAATGAATTAGGAACTGAATCATAAAGGTAAGATGCTACAACTTATAAGGCCTTAGCTTTTAATTGCTTAGACTATTAAAAGATCATCTACATTACTATTTTAGGTGATTATGTGTTTTCTCATAGCAGGAACGTAGCCATGGGTCCAGATGGGTTTAAATGTATGTATTTTGATCGCAAGTTTGCGAGTTTTCATTCTTACATGGTGCTCTAGAAAAGCAATATGCACAATAGATTCTACTCTCAAAGACAGGACCCTCCATTCTTTGTAATGTGTTAATATTGTTTTGCCTGGAACTTAACCCAAGTATAGCGCTACAGAATATGTTGGGACATTACAAATAAACAACAATAATAAAAATTTTGCACTTCGTGTACTGGATAATTTTTCCATGATTAAGACATTCTTTGGACTAAATTCTATAAACGTAGGTCTATAAGTTTTTATTTGAATGTGATATAAATGTGAGCAGCAGCATCAATATGCTGTAGTAAGGTATCCGTATTATTAGTTGGGAGATCATGAGGAAGTCCTAAATGACAGTGCATTGGATGTGCACTGAAGTCATTTAAAAAGTTAAAAACAGCCAATATATATGGGACTGTTAGAATACTGGGATCTATCCTGTTATGTTGTCGGGACAGGTCCACCGCCGCTGTGCGGTCTCCAACCTCTAGATGGCACTGCCAATACGTGAGAGAAGTTCTATGCTTATAATGTTAGCCTAACCCTTGAACTAACCCTAACCCTAACCCTCACCCTAACAGTTTACCTAATCCTTGACTCCATGATATGGCACGGATGGTCCCAGCCACTGCTGCTGCCTTGTGCTGCACCAGAATAACAGGATAGGACTGAATATTGTCCTAATCAGACTCACTAGAGTAAAGGTGACCTTCAAATTCGCTTCTTCTTAAAAAGAGTTACAAAGTGTCTATACATTGTACTTTTCTCTATGTTAAATAAATTGTGATACCTTCATTGTTTGTGCAGCTTCATGTGCTAACTTGTGGTTCAGTGTGCTTGATAAGCGAGGGGGAGGGGATCTTACGGCATGATGATCTTTCTGGTAGGTTGTTTTTGCCACCACTCAAACAAATAAGCACAGTGCATCACAAATTATCAATGTGTGAAGTGTTGTTTGCACTGGGCCGGGGGATTTACTCTACTGGTGGTATTATGTTTAGCTCTATGTATTTTCACTGTGCTATTGCTTGTTTTACTGTACTGCAGTACTGGGTACATTGTATTTGTGAGTAACAACTTGCTATAGTGGTTATATTCATGTTAAACATACCTCATATGTATATGTATTTTTTTATAAGTAATGTGGTAATTTAACCTATACTATGTGGCCTAGTCTATGTAGGTGTAATCAAATTATTGTTTGCACATGTAGAATTAAGAGGACCAATGTGGAGCTGAGAAAATACTTATAACGGAACACATTTATCATTGAAGGCGAACAACCAGATAGTAAAACCAGTCACATATTCTGCAACTTTGATGGATTTTGTTTTAATAAAATTTGCTTAAAAGCTCCTTTTTACTGCCTAAAATTAAACAAATAGTCTCTGTATGGGTCTGCCCACTGCAGTATAAGCAGACACAGACTCTATATGGCTGGATCTGCATTGTCTCAGAAAACATGGTCCAGATAGGCTATGTCAATACACTGCACCTACCCTACAGAGTCTGCGTTTGCAAATGCTGCAGTGGACAGACCCATACATTTGTTTGATTTTAGACACTAAAAACAGGGTTTTTGGGTACACAAAATTAAATAAATATATAGGTAAATGACATATGTATCAAAATCCAGAAACCTTCCATACGCCTTTAAGACATAAAGTATGGAATTATGTATTTTTGCTCAATGGTGGGCTTTCCATGCTCTGTTCGGGGGTGTTTGATATGGGAAGAGGCTAAATTCAGCTATCTGCTCCAACTTGTGAGACATGGGCATGGACAGAGAGTTAACCCCACGTTGTGACACAGCATGTTGGTATTCTGGAGCCATACAATAGCATAATAATGCTGTAAAAACAATGGTGAAAACCTCAAGAAGAATTGAATGTGCTAAATTTGATTGGCTGGATGCCCAAAATCAAATAGTATGAGAGAAAATGTCTTATTTACTCATTATAATAGTGTTTGTTTTAGCTTTAGTGTTTCTGTATTTAGTAAGTAACATGTTTTGTACTTCTTGCTTGTCTACATACTTTCATGGAATTCTGCTAAAACTAGTATTGAGCTATATAGAACATATATGAAAGGTTAATCAGTAATACAGAGAATAGAGACATCATTAGGATGAGGATACTTTACCTGTAATAAAACGATCAGCATCTTCTTAAAATGGCCACTGGTATCTTTAATGACATCAGTCTCCAGATCACTGCCATATGCTTCATGGAATCAATTAATACAAAGAAGATTGGGTTAATACATGTTTTTTTTTAAATGATATGAAATAGTAAAAGCAGAATCTTGAAGTAGTGCATTTACCATCTTTATAGGCCTCCACAAGTGCATGGATTTGCTGGTTATTCCGCGAGGCCAAGATCTCAATAAGGCATTTCTCATCTGTCCCAACACCCTATAACAAATCAGATTATTTTTTATTGCACACAATTGAATGAAAATAAATACAAGTCACATGGCATGTTTTGGTTAAAGAATAATTAGACTACAGAACTCTAAATAAAAATGTAAACATCTACTGGCGGGTTTTAATGACTTGATGAGATTTATCACAGTCAGGTAAACAGAGTAAGTAGATATCAAGACTGACGTGGCTAAAAGCATACAGTATACATTAGAAAGATACATACATTTAAGGTTGCTGCCTAAAAAACTAAACATTTTGAAGTCAATATGATTATTTACTTTACAAATATTGAAATAATTCTGTGTAGGTCCAAGGTGATCAAAAACAAAAGTGCAAAGATTTGCCAAGGACTGAAATCATTTAGCATGGTTAATTATCCATCCCCATTTGTATTTATACTGTAGTAATAATAATGAGTCAGTTCAGAGTGAAACCAGGGATCCCAAATAGATACAGATTCAAATCTGAATCCAGTTCAGCTTCAAAAATTAAATAAAAAACCTTTACTAGAAGGAGCTGATCCTTCCATTTACCAGTTGGACATGTTGCACTTAAGTCTCCTCTGACTTCATTATAGCTCTGGGAACTAACCAGGTCTCAAGGTACTGAAACCAACCCGCTAAGATAAGGAGGACTCTAAACAAGTCGCCATATAACAGGGTTGCTCATATTACTTCTGCTAACATATCTGTTATATGAATGTATCAGCTGTGTATATCGCTGGTATCACTGGGCTTTGTAACATTACGCTTTAGGCAGCTGATAAATATAGCAAGAAACATCAGGCAGTTCTTCTCATGTGAACAACGCCAAATAGGCTACCGAAGTTCTTTGTACTTCAATGTTTATCAAGTAATGTCCATCGAGAATAACTGCATGTTTTGAGATTTGGAAAAATCAAAATGCAGCACATCTAATATGAAGTCATGGGAATAACGTGCAAAGGTACCAAAGTGAGGCTGCAGATATGGCAAATTACGCTTAATACACTATTACACTTGTGTGTTAGTTGGGTATCTCTAGAACAATAGCATCCCGAGAGCAAAAAAATCATCTATACAGTCTAGATCAGGGATAGGCAAGTTCGGTCCTGGAGGGTCGCACACAAGCCTGGATTTGTAGTTATCCTTTCTGTGCACAGGTGAGTCAATCAGGATGACTGAAGAAGTGATTGACTCACCTGTGCGCAGCAGGAATATCTTCAAATCCAGGCATAGATGTGGCCCTCCAGGACCGAACTTGCCCAACCCTAGTCTAGATGAATCAAATCTATACGTATAAGTTTGAATGCAAGAATAGCAGTGAGAGTTGTTTTAAGACAAACATTTATTTTACAAACAATAACAAAATCTTACAAAAGTACTTACATCCAAAGCATCTTTAATTTCTTTGGCATCAAAATAAGCAGGGGGCCGCATTAGTCCAACTATAAGCCTTTCAAATTTTCCAGTGAGTTCATATTTTAGGTCATCGACAAGGTCCTGTTGGAACAAAAATGCTCTGCACAGTTGTATTTTCTACAGGTAACATAAAATATGTCATCCATCAACTTTGGATCCTGATCTTTTTTTCTAGAATTTGTTTACTCTTCATGTTTTATCTGTGTATTTCAAGATTCTACAATCTGCTATACATTGAATTATGGACTTATACTTACTGTATATGTAGGCTATGGTGGCTCAGTGGTAAGTGCTCTGTATTAATGATTTTTTTCATTCATAAATCACAGGTTTGATTCCCCTGACTTCCACTTTTTTTTAAAATTAAAAATATACTTATTTATTTATATATCAGTGTACTTATTTAATACAGTGGAAGGCATTGATTCAGAACCAATGACTTACTAGTGAAAACATTTTATGAAAAACACTGTCCACACACCAACACACTCTAACTTTTACATATCATTTTTAAAGAAAACTAATTTCATTATTTGAACTAGATATATATTGAAAAATTATGTGTTCTAGTTATTTAATATATATATATAGGTGTGTGTGTGTGTGTGTGTATGTTTTGAAATAAGTTACATTTAAAAAAAAAAAGGCTTTGGATCTATTCTATTTTAAAATCATCACCACTGACAAGTGCAGTGTCGGCAAGTGGCTGCTAGGTGGCGCTGCATATATTTTGCAGCGCTGACGATATTTCACACAAGTAACCTTAGAACAGGGGTGCACAAGTTCGGTCCTGGAGGACCACACCCAGCCCTGGATTTGAGGATATCCCTGCTGCGCACAGGTGAGTCAATCACGTCTTCAGTCATCCTGATTGACTCACCTGTGCGCAGCAGGGATATCCTCAAATCCAGGTCTGTGTGTGGCCCTCCAGGACAGAACTTGTGCACCCCTGCCTTAGAAGGTTACCCTAACCCTTAAACCCTCACCGTAACCCTAAAAGTTTACCTAACCCTAACTCTATGGTATGGGCACTGTCTAGTGGTTTGGTGGCACTGCTGCTGCCATTGCTGGTGATTTTTTTAGGGAATTTCTAAAGGGAAAGAACCAAGGCTTTTTAAAGAGGCTTTATTGTATAAACTAAAGAACATATTTCTGATTTCTTAAACAGTAAAGAAAAATGTATTGTTGGTGTGAATTAAACCCAGCAACATCACCTTCAAAGCCAGAAACAATAGCTATGAGCCACCAGCACAGCTATGGAGGAGGTGCTATAATTTACTAGTAGTTACAATTACCCACTCAGGCAAATTAAATCAGTGGAATAGCCTGACTTCTATTGATCATAACTCCACAAATCAATTTTCAAAATCAAAACACTTCAAAACTCTATCAAATGGTGGAGAGCACATACAAGGGATTTTTGTGGTCCTTTAATATAAGCAATCTATGGCAGGGTGTGGGGCCCATTTCCTTTGGCTGTCTTATTTCTGCACAGTTTGGGCTGCAGAGTATAAGGAAATGAGCTACATCCTCACCTAGGGCCTCATTCTATTATCGGCCGTAAATCGGCCGTAAGGCTGCGATTCCTTGCGGGGGTTCTGTTAACTCGCGATTCTATTATACGGCCCCGCAAGGATCTCCTCTTACGGCCGGCCGCATATCTTGGAACCGGCCGTAAGCTCTGAAATATAAAAACGCAAAAATAAATTCAAGCCTGCACTGTACAGCTCTGTAAATGCTAGGGATCATATTGGGGGACATGAGGATTAAAAGGAACCCACTCTCAAGCTTGCACATCTGCCCAAACCCGAGTTCAAATTAACTGTTTATTTTCCGGCTGCGGCGTGGGCGTGTCTGAAGTGCTCCAAGCACTCTGGACTTTTTACATGGATATTTTACGGATATTAAAAATAAAATATTTTACGGATTTGAGTATAGGATAATTATGTGCTATTTTTTCTAACACCTAAAATCCCTTTATAGTCTTCTCAAAGTGCAGGATGGCTTTATTTGAGCTATTTTATGTGCTTAATTGGTGCTAGCGGGACCTCTTTCCTGCAAGTAAGCAGCGGCTCGCTTTTAGCCTTGCAGAGAGGTTTCCCGGAGCAATTGAACTGCAAATAGGAATTTCTTACGGCCGAAACTCTTGCGGCCGTTTTAGATCAAAGGATTTCCTCTGGCGCGAGCGGCCGCAAGAGATAGCAAGGCACCGGCCGCAAGCCTGCCGGAGCCCCCGGCCGGAGGGGAATAGAATAGCAGAATAGCTTGCGGCCGGTCCTTGCGGCCCCGCAACGGCTGCGGCCGCTAATAGAATGAGGCCCCTACAGTTTAGAAAAGATGGGAGGTGCACAAGCCTAAAGATGGTGGAGAAATCAGATTTTTTACAGTGATCTTTACTTCTAAGAAGTTCTGAAAGCTGTACCTATGCTGTGACCCTTTATGCAGTTAAGCAACATTGAAGAAGCATCTCATTAAAACACTTTGCAAGCTTAAGGTGTGTAAGCAGTGTCAACTCAGTATGAAAAACTAAGGCTCTTACTGCAAAATGTGTCAGGACAGAGAACACACTCTGAGTATCATCGAATAAAAAAATATATTTGAACAAATTATAATATATATAATATATATATATATATGTATGTATGTATGTAGCTGAAGTTAAATAAAGCCTAACTTGTGGAACAAGACAACACAATAGTAATGAGTCCTCTAAACAGAACAATATGGAAGAAAAAGACACATTAATAAACTTGTTTTGCAGAAGCCCTGTCCTTTTAGACTGCAGACTCAGCAGTTACAGTACCTTTCCATAGAGAGATTTGTAGGCCTGAGTGATCTGGCTACGCTGGTGGTTGCTACGAGATGTGATGAGGTCCAAAATGGCTTCCTTATCACTGCCTGCAAGAAAATAAATATGGTAAGTGAATGAAAGACATAAACTGATTAAGCAATAAATTAAATAGGTCTTGTCTTATTATCTTTTCTGATTTATTTAAACGTGTCCACTGGACAAGTCATTGCCCCAGTAATTCTTACATTAATAACACAGACACTGGCTTTAAACTGCCACTCAGTGGTGTGTAGGATTTTTTAGGGCAGGCAAAGTTCTGTTTTTATATTTCAGATCCTTATTTGAGCCCAAAACATATCTGAAACATAATTATTTGTTTTTTCAATATGCACAGTAAACAAATACTTTCCCTTTTTAAGGGCCCACATATGGTTACCTTAGTGACTATAGGTCTTGGTGCCAGTACAGAAATACAATGCTTTTATAGTGTTGGATACGCAAATTTCATGTGTCTGGTAGAGCTATAAAATAGGCTGATTTATAATGGTTTTATAGATCCCGTGACAGAATAAGAAAATGTACAAAGCTTTCTTTGTTTTACCTTCTGGAAATCATTATGTAAAATCAGGTTAAATGCAGCCTGCGGCCTAAAGTAAAATATAGCACAGTGGTTGTTTTTAGTCTTATGCATCGCATTTCAATCTCTTATTACCTATTACATATTACTTTGCGAAATACGAAAACATTGCACATATGGTTTATAATAAGTGTAAATATATAACGTTGAATTAAATGTGTCACTTATCTTTTATTTAACACTAGTAACTAGCCCGTCATAAGTGACGGTATCATGCACTCTAGGTACCCTCTCTCTGTGCCCATTATCTCTCTCTGCCCTCTGTCTCTCCCTGTGCCCTCTGTTTCTGTGCCTTCTGTCTCTGCACTCTCTCTGTGGCTTCTGTCTCTGCCCTCTATCTCTGTGCCCAGTCTATGTGCCCTCTATCTCTCTCTATGCCCTCTGTCTCTACCCTCTCTCTCGATGTGCCCTCTGTCTCTCCCTGTGCCCTTTGTCTATGCTCTCTCTTTCTGTGCCCTCCGTCTCTCTCTCTGTGCCTTCTGTCTCTGCACTCTCTCTGTGCCCTGTCTCTACCCTCTGTTTCTATGTGCCCCCTCTCTCTCTGTAGCCTGTTTCTCTCTGTGCCCTCTGTCTCTGCACTCTCTCTCTGTGCCCTCTGTCTCTACCCTCTGTTTCTATGTGCCCTCTCTCTGTGTAGCCTGTTTTTCTCTGTGCCCTCTGTCTCTGCACTCTCTCTCCCTATGTGCCCTTTGTCTCTGCCCTCTGGCTCTCTCTGTGCCCTTGGTCTCTCTCTGCCCACTCTCTCTGTGCCTTCTGTCTCTGTGCACAATGTCTCTCTCTCTCTCTGCCCTCTCTCTCAAGGGTGTCGCCCACAACGCGCCCAGAATGTCAACACTACTAACATTTATTATAGTGGATATTTATTACTTAACAAAAGGCAGTATTTAACAGCACCAAATTCTTGAAATAAATCCATATGCTGCATCAAATTACCTTATAAACTATTATTATTATCATTATCCCTTACTTGTAACACGCCAACATATTCCGTAGCGATACCCAGGGGTTCAGTACAAGACCAAAACAAAATCACATATTGCAAAAGAATGTTGGGCCCTGTCTTTGAGCCTAAAATCAGACGTACATAGTGCTCGTTTCCAAGGCACCTTGCAAGACTGAAAACTTTTTTAAATAGGACAGACATCTTTTTTGTAGCAACTTAACTCCTATATATTGTAATGAATTGGAGGAGAAGACACCTTATTTTTATGAGTAAGTTATTTTAGCATGATTTGAAGAGTATGCTTTGCCTAAAAAATTTATTAATTACGGTATCTGTAATTTATTAAAAAAGTAACTTGTAAACTTACAATCTAACTAATTAATGCACTTACCAAATCCCTTCATAGCTTTATACAGGGCTTCAGCATCCTGATTGGCATCAAAGTCTGGGAAATCTTTTACTGATCCCCGGTAACGTCCTCCCTGTACACAATAAAAAAAAAATCAGAAATGAAACAAGAGCTTTATATTTATGAGCGTAGGTAATCTTTATAATACAAGGTGCATAGTGAGTATCAATGTTAGCCAGTAGGTGGCACTTGCTGCTTAGAAAAGCTTTTTCCCACTCTGATAGAAGGTAATAATAGCTCAATACATGTGCCATGTGTGTATACATTTTTGTTAAAATCATGTTTCAAACAAATTCATACATATGAATCTAAAATAAACACACTATAACTGCCAATTTACCATAAAACTATAGCATGTCCAGATAATAAGATTTAAGATTATGTATATAAAAGAAACATAATTTTAGAGCATTTCCAGAATACAATTAAGATGGATGTGTACAAAATAAATATTTTATATCTACAACAATTTTACCTAAACACACCAAAATCATGTCTAAAGAATCTTGAAGTAATTCGGCTATGGCTTTATTCAGGTCTGGCGGTATTACTTTTATCTGAAGATCCACCTAATGGAGATCCCACAACTACAATCCAGGATAAGCCCTACAATCCCTTGGCTTGGTGCCTGTAACCTCACAGTGCCCAAGCTGGCGGCCCTGAATTAGCCGGTCAGTCACACCATGATGAATTACTCATAGGACTGTCAGTTGGGGAGAGATAGTGTTTTCTGCTGACTTAAAACATCCATATTTCTCTGTGTTTTATATCTATAACTATACTCATATTTGTTAATTACTATGAGGCCTTTTTTTTATTTACCTAGGGCCTCATTCTATTACCGGCCGTAAATCGGCCGTAAGGCTGCGATTCCTTGCAGGGGTTCAGTTAACTCGCGATTCTATTATACGGCCCCACAAGGATCTCCCCTTACGGCCGGCCGCATATCTTGGAACCGGCCGTAAGCTCTGAAATATAAAAACGCAAAAATAAATTCAAGCCTGCACTGTACAGCTCTGTAAATGCTAGGGATCATATTGGGGGACATGAGGATTAAAAGTAACCCACTCTCAAGCTTGCACATCAGCCCAAACCCGAGTTCAAATTAACTGTTTATTTTCCGGCTGCGGCGTGGGCTGGTCTGAGGTGCTCCAAGCACTCTGGACTTTTTACATGGATATTTTACGGATATTAAAAATAAAATATTTTACGGATTTGAGTACAGGATAATTATGTGCTATTTTTTCTAACACCTAAAATCCCTTTATAGTCTTCTCAAAGTGCCGGATGGCTTTATTTGAGCTATTTTATGTGCTTAATTGGTGCTAGCGGGACCTCTTTCCTGCAAGTAAGCTGCGGCTCGCTTTTAGCCTTGCAGAGAGGGTTCCCGGAGCAATTGAATTGAAAATAGGAATTTCTTACGGCCGATTTACTTGCGGCCGTTTAAGATCAAAGGATTTCCTCCGGCGCGAGCGGCCGCAAGAGATAGCAAGGCACCGGCCGCAAGCCTGCCGGAATCCCCGGCCGGAGGGGAATAGAATAGCCGAATAGCTTGCGGCCGGTCCTTGCGGCCCCGCAGCGGCTGCGGCCGATAATAGAATGAGGCCCCTAGTCTCTAGTTTGTTTTTGTTTTAATGGACATGGTATTTTTTTTTTCCACTAGGAATAATATACCTATGCATTGCTTTACTTTTGTGTATTGTATTTTATTAATAAGTGCTTAAAAGCTCAGTTGTTTCTGCCTAAACTTTGAAAAATAGTTCCTAAGTGGTCTCTCTCCTCTGCAGCTCATGAAGACAGTGTACTTTTAAGTACAGGGGTTGCACTGTCTCATTATACCTTGAGCGATGTCACTGATTGGCTAATTTGAAACACTGCACTTCACAGTCTGTGTATTCATGGGCTGCGTGAGCTCTAGATGGCAAACCCAAGCAGGTACAAATTGTATGATTTTAGGCAGGAAAATTTTGACTTTAATGACTTCTTTGCAAAATAAAGTAAATAAAAGTAAATAGGCACATACATGGCACCCCGTCTATAGAGCATGCGTGAATTGCGAACAGACGTAATCGGGCCAAAATTTGCTCGCCGGCAATTGAGAGCTGCCTCTGATCCAGAAGCTGCTGTCCTGAGTCACTGCTTCTCGCCCACATTATACAGGAGCCCCAAATTACACTTTTTCCTCTCTTCCTTTTTCTATCTCGCACATCTCCTTTTCCTCTGCATGCCTTTCTTACTATCGTCCTCTATTTGTATCCCTCACTCATTCCCCTCTGTATCTCCCATTCATGCCTTTCTTACTATTGTCCTCTATTTGTATCCCTCCCTCATTCCCCTCTGAATCTCCTATTCATTCCTTTCTTACTATCGTCCTCTATTTGTATCCCTCCCTCATTCCCCTCTGTATCTCCCATTCATGCCTTTCTTACTATCGTCCTCTATTTGTATCCCTCACTCATTCCCCTCTGTATCTCCCATTCATGCCTTTCTTACTATCGTCCTCTATTTGTATCCCTCACTCATTACCCTCTGTATCTCCCATTCATGCCTTTCTTACTATTGTCCTCTATTTGTATCCCTCACTCATTCCCCTCTGTATCTCCCATTCATGCCTTTCTTACTATTGTCCTCTATTTGTATCCCTCCCTCATTCCCCTCTGTATCTCCCATTCATTCCTTTCTTACTATCGTCCTCTATTTGTATCCCTCCCTCATTCCCCTCTGTATCTCCCATTCATGCCTTTCTTACTATCGTCCTCTATTTGTATCCCTCCCTCATTACCCTCTGTATCTCCCATTCATGCCTTTCTTACTATTGTCCTCTATTTGTATCCCTCCCTCATTCCCCTCTGTATCTCCCATTCATGCCTTTCTTACTATTGTCCTCTATTTGTATCCCTCCCTCATTCCCCTCTGTATCTCCCATTCATGCCTTTCTTACTATTGTCCTCTATTTGTATCCCTCCCTCATTCCCCTCTGCATCTCCCATTCATGCCTTTCTTACTATTGTCCTCTATTTGTATCCCTCCCTCATTCCCCTCTGTATCTCCCATTCATGCCTTTCTTACTATCGTCCTCTATTTGTAACCCTCACTCATTCCCCTCTGTATCTCCCATTCATGCCTTTCTTACTATTGTCCTCTATTTGTATCCCTCCCTCATTCCCCTCTGTATCTCCCATTCATGCCTTTCTTACTATCGTCCTCTATTTGTATCCCTCACTCATTTCCCTCTGTATCTCCCATTCATGCCTTTCTTACTATTGTCCTCTATTTGTATCCCTCACTCATTCCCCTCTGTATCTCCCATTCATTCCTTTCTTACTATTGTCCGCTATTTGTATCCCTCACTTATTCCCCTCTGTATCTCCCATTCATTCCTCTCTTACTATCGTCCTCTATTTGTATC
This sequence comes from Discoglossus pictus, assembly GCA_027410445.1. Lineage (NCBI taxonomy): Eukaryota > Metazoa > Chordata > Amphibia > Anura > Alytidae > Discoglossus > Discoglossus pictus. The sequence continues at coordinate 44,668,868 of CM050167.1, read as the reverse complement.
CCTCCCTCATTCCCCTCTGTATCTCCCATTCATGCCTTTCTTACTATTGTCCTCTATTTGTATCCCTCACTTATTCCCCTCTGTATCTCCCATTCATGCCTTTCTTACTATCGTCCTCTATTTGTATCCCTCACTCATTTCCCTCTGTATCTCCCATTCATGCCTTTCTTACTATCGTCCTCTATTTGTATCCCTCCCTCATTCCCCTCTGTATCTCCCATTCATTCCTTTCTTACTATCGTCCTCTATTTGTATCCCTCCCTCATTCCCCTCTGTATCTCCCATTCATGCCTTTCTTACTATTGTCCTCTATTTGTATCCCTCACTTATTCCCCTCTGTATCTCCCATTCATGCCTTTCTTACTATCGTCCTCTATTTGTATCCCTCACTCATTTCCCTCTGTATCTCCCATTCATGCCTTTCTTACTATTGTCCTCTATTTGTATCCCTCACTCATTCCCCTCTGTATCTCCCATTCATTCCTTTCTTACTATTGTCCGCTATTTGTATCCCTCACTTATTCCCCTCTGTATCTCCCATTCATTCCTCTCTTACTATCGTCCTCTATTTGTATCCCTCACTCATTCCCCTCTGTATCTCCCATTCATTCCTTTCTTACTATCGTCCTCTATTTGTATCCCTCCCTCATTCCCCTCTGTATCTCCCATTCATGCCTTTCTTACTATTGTCCTCTATTTGTATCCCTCACTTATTCCCCTCTGTATCTCCCATTCATGCCTTTCTTACTATCGTCCTCTATTTGTATCCCTCACTCATTCCCCTCTGTATCTCCCATTCATTCCTTTCTTACTATCGTCCTCTATTTGTATCCCTCACTCATTACCCTCTGTATCTCCCATTCATGCCATTCTTACTATTGTCCTCTATTTGTATCCCTCCCTCATTCCCCTCTGTATCTCCCATTCATTCCTTTCTTACTATCGTCCTCTATTTGTATCCCTCACTCATTCCCCTCTGTATCTTCCAGTCATTCCTTTCTTACTATCGTCCTCTATTTGTAACTCTCACTCATTCCCCTCTGTATCTTCCAGTCATTCCTTTCTTACTATCGTCCTCTATTTGTATCCCTCACTCATTCCCCTCTGTATCTCCCATTCATTCCTTTCTTACTATCGTCCTCTATTTGTAACCCTCACTCATTCCCCTCTGTATCTCCTATTCATTCCCTCCTCTCTCTCCCTACTCTATCTTCTCTCACTCTGTAACTCTCATTCACCCCTTTACTTCTCTCCCCTTACACACTCTGTTTCCTCTCCATTCGCACTCCCTCCCTCTCTCACCGCCTGGCGAGCGTGCATTTGTCACGTATTCGTGCGCATTTGTCAGCTTGTGGGTTTTCTCTGCTTGCTTTTGAGGGAGCGCATTTGCTACGCGCCCTATAGACGCGACACCCACATACATATATTATATTCTTAGTGAAATCCATAAACTGTACAAGTCCTTTTATTGTCCTTCAGTCTAACAGTAAGTGCCTGTCTATGGGCCTCATTGTATTATCGGCCGTAAATCGGCCGTAAGGCTGCGATTCCTTGCGGGGGTTCAGTTAACTCGCGATTCTATTTTACGGCCCCGCAGGGATCTCCTCTTACGGCCGGCCGCATATCTTGGAACCGGCCGTAAGCTCTGAAATATAAAAACTGAAAAATAAATTCAAGCCTGCACTGTACAGCTTTGTAAATGCTAGGGATCATATTGAGGGACATGAGGATTAAAAGGAACCCACTCTCAAGCTTGCACATCAGCCCAAACCCAAGTTCAAATTAACTGTTTATTTTCCGGCTGCGGCGTGGGCATGTCTGAGGTGCTCCAAGCACTCTGGACTTTTTACATGGATATTTTACGGATATCAAAAATAAAATATTTTACGGATTTGAGTACAGGATAATTATGTGCTATTTTTTCTAACACCTAAAATCCCTTTATAGTCTTCTAAAAGTGCAGGATGGCTTTATTTGAGCTATTTTATGTGCTTAATTGGTGCTAGCGAGACCTCTTTCCTGCAAGTAAGCTGCGGCTCGCTTTTAGCCTTGCAGAGAGGTTTCCCGGAGGAATTGAATTGCAAAACTCTTGCGGCCGTTTAAGATCAAAGGATTTCCTCCGGCGCGAGCGGCCGCAAGAGATAGCAAGGCACCGGCCGCAAGCCTGCCGGAGCCTCCGGCCGTAAGGGAATAGAATAGCAGAATAGCTTGCGGCCGGTCCTTGCGGCCCCGCAACGGCTGCGGCCGCTAATAGAATGAGGCCCTATGCACAGAACATACAATATGCTGCAGTTTTCATTGGTATGACATATGCAGCTACATTTCTGTTTATCGGCTGACACAAACATGTTCCCCATGACAATTATACAGTTTATTCTGTGCTAGGACCTTTATTTGAAAAAAAAAAAGAAAACAAACAGAGAAACAATTCTCTCAGGTGCAGAAAAAATGCTTTTAGTTTAGTTTATGACCACAGTTGTGGTCATAATATTTATTCATGGTGTATGAAGGGTAAATGATGATTATTATTTATTTATAATGCACCATCATTTTCATTGGCAATATCAAGGCCATTTTTTTTAAATCTAAATATTCAGTTGATATGTTTTTTACAACACCCGAAAAACTGTGAACTTTCTTGTGAAAATAGAGGACTATTGAGTTAAAGGGATATGTAAGTGAGCTGGATTATGCTTGCATCTGACATAGGAGAATTAGTAGTGTATGAAACCATTTTTTTGCATGAAAATATCCCAAAATAAACATTAATTAGCTTCCTTGAAGTTAGCAAAATTTCTTGTTTTTTGTCATTTGAATTTTATCATGTACACCCCCAGAAAACTCCACCTCAATTAGCATAACCTTCAAATTCAGAATCAGGCACACTAATTCTCCTCTATCAGATGCATTCATAACCCAGCTCACTATATTCTAGAGTTAATACTATAGTGGCAAAGTTGAGTGAATTGCTTTTTACAGATACATAATTTAATTTGTGCACACATATATATAGTACAGGTCTGGCCACTCTCCAAATATACTCTATGAAGAAAAGGCATGTTCAGTGACTCTCTCTATGCACACATAATGCAGATAAGAAGGCTCCTCTCTATACTGATTTATTCTATAGAACAGGCACACTCCTGGTCTCTCTCTTTCTCTTCGCCACTGAAAGAAAATAACATTTTTATGTAATGTAAATGGAAAATTGATATTGCTAGTGTTACAATATTATTATTATCTTTTATTTGTATTGCGCCCACATATTCTGTAGCGCTGTACAAGGTTAAGAAAAAGGAAATATACATTACAATAGCCATTGCACCTTCAAATGAAGGCAGGTTGGACCCAGTATACATCCCCATAGCAATATATCAACACAAGAAATACCTATAGAATTTATGGACTTCCTTGCCAGCAGAACTTAAAATGTATTTATTAATGAATCATTCAGCATTCCTGCTATTATAAAGAGACTAGCGAATTGCCCGTCAAAAAATGATGGCAATGAAATTGTAAGTGAGCTAATGCTGTTTGGTGTATAATAATAAAATAAATAATAGATTAATAAAATAATATACTTTACCTATTTTGAAGTAATATATGCAGGAAGCATTGTGTTGAAGAGCTGACAATCTGTTTTGATGTTGCTGAAGCATTAGTGGTGTGGAGCTGCTGTGTAAGCGTGATGAATGTGTGCAGTGTAATAGTGTGCGTGCGCGAGACCAAACCGTTAGCGTAGTTGTGTACTTCCGCATTGTATAAGTTATTGTTCTAAAATGGCGGCTAATGTGTGGTATGCGTCTGTAGCGGAATGTCCGTAGGTGTTTTGTGGTGTTTTGCGAGTTTCTTGTGGAGTTTTGAGTGTTTAGACTGCTGTAGCCTCGTTTTCGTTTTGTTCGGCGGACATTTTTTCTCTCGCTTAGAGAATTTTTTAGTGTCCAAACTCTTTTATTTTGAGTTAAATTGAGGTGTAACTTAATTTTTTGAGGTCCTGGATGCTCCCTCTTGCTGTAGGTAAGCTTTTTATGTATGTGTTGTGTGTATTTATTGTGTTTTAAATTTTTTCATGGCCGCGGGTTGCGGACGATTGTTGCGAGGTCGTAATGGGTCGTAACGTGTCTCGATTTTTTTTCCGAAGGCCGCAGTTGCGAAGCGAGGACCTCAGTTGCTGGCATGGAGCGCCGAAGACGCTCCTTGCCAGCAACTGAGGCCTTCGCTTCGCGAGAGCCACGGGCTCGCTATGCGAGCCCGCAAGCGTGAGTAACAGCTCGCATGCTCACAACTATATATGTGATGGGATGCCATAAACAAAATCTGCTAAACTGAATTCAGATTAAACATTTTGTACGTAAAGGGGAATTGCTCTTACCAAAAAATAACTTTTAATACTATTAATTAATAATAATGTTTTAAACGTGGAAAGTAGAAAATTCTAAATTAATTTGTCTGTGTTTTGATTGTGGTCGATAAGTGGAATAGCCAGGACAAATATATTAAGTACTAGCGAATTGCCCGTCAAAAAATGACGGCAATGAAATTGTAAGGTAGCTAATGCTGTTTGGTGTGTAATAATGAAATATATAATACATTAATAAATGAATATACTTTACCTATTTTGAAGCATTGTGTTGAAGAGCTGGCAATCTGTTTTGATGTTGCTGGAGCATTAGTGGTGGGGAGCTGCTGTGTCTCCTTTCCCCCTCCTTTCCCTTCCTTGTATCTCCTTTTACCCCTCCTCTCCCTTATGTCTCCTTTTCCCACTCCCATCCCTCCCTTGTGTCTCCTTTCCCCCCTCCTCTCTCTCCTTTGTGTCTCATTTCTGCCATCCCCTCCCTCCCTTGTGTCTCATTTCCCCCTCCTCTCCCTCCCTTGTGTGTCATTTCCCCCTCCTCTCCCTCCCAGGTGTCTCTTTCCCCACCCTCTTCCTCCCCCGTGTCTCTTTTTGCCCTCTCTCTCCGCTATGTATTTTCCCCTCCCTCCCCTGTTGCTCTTTCCTCCCCCTCTTCCTCCCCTGTGTCTCTTCCACCCCCTCTCCCTCCCGTCTTTCCCCCCTCTCCTATGTCTCGTCTCCCTCTACTTCCTCTCCTGTGTCTCTTTCCCCCCCTCTCTAACCCCCTGTGTCTCTTCCCCCCACTCCCTCCCTCTCTTTCCACCCTTTCCCTCCTCTCCCTCTCCTGTGTTCCTCATGACCCTCACCGTGTCCTGGGGGCCCTGGATGTCGGACTCGGCCCTCTCCCTGGGGACGGGGTTCCCAGCCTCCTACGTGGGTGTCGAAGGCCTGTCCGGGTGGCTGGTGGACTCCTGTGTGGTGGGTTGTGGGCCTGGCGCGGGTCCCCGGGTCTAGATCACATCTCCCAGCAACTGAGGCCCGCAGCCCTCGCGTACAAGGGCCTCAGTTGCTGGGGATCACATCTCCCAGCAACTGAGGGCCGCGGGCTCGCATAGCGAGCCCGCAAGCGTGAGCAACGGCCTCAGTTGCTGGGATGGAGCGCCGATCCCAGCAACTGAGGCCCTTGCCTGTAGCCCTCGCTATGGGAGGGCTGCGGGCAAGGGCTGCAAGGGCTGCAGGCAAGGGCCTCAGTTGCTGGGATGGAGCGCCGTGAGCAACGGCCCGTACGATCACAACTATATATGTGATGCTGGGATATTCATGAGGATATCCTGAGGATTATTCCAGCCAAAGCTATTTATGTATAGAAGAGTATAGTCAAACTAAATGTGCATATTGGTTCTTAGCAGCTATCAATATTTACTAGGAATTATTGTCATATTTTAGCTGATTTCCGTGAAAGACTTACTTTGAATAAACCTCAGGCTTTGTTCAAGCAAAGATTTGTGGACATATTCTGCTGGGGTGTAATAAATGCTACATATACTGCTTTTTTTACCCTCTTAATACATTATCTCCAGATATCACTGCTATCATGCATTTTACAGAGCAGTTTGTTTTTTAAATTACTAAAGTTATATTTTGTAAGAGTGCTTCTAGTGTTTGAAAATGACTGATTACTACCTCTAATCAGAGTGTGTTATGGCACTGAACCAGTTAAGTTATGACGCTTTATGGTGAAAACAGTTACTCTCTCTACTGACTCTGCCCAATATACATAAAAAATCAGATGGAGACTTTGACCTTGATCCAAAAGCAATTTTGTAATAGGTTTTGGAAGAACACTTGGTGTATTCATATTTCATGTTACAAAAATGTGTAATGTTTACTAACCTAAAATTCGTCTTGTGAATACACTTGTACAAAGTTCTGATTTTAGATAGGGCCTTGAAAAGAAGCACTTCCTTAAATTTGACGAAAGCAGAAGGAAAATGGCAAACTTTTGCTTTGCTGGATATAATTTGAAAACAAATGTAACGGGTATTTCCACTAAACCATTAGTTGTATTTATGTGAAAGAGCACACTAATAGTTGGGACAATCTTCATTCTTGCTGACTGTTTATGGAAGCTGCCATGATAGTAAGACTTTTCATGGCATCAGAAAGCAGGTACAGAGTAGGATGAAAGGATGGTGCTTGTTTACTTGTGAATGTCTTCTACGGAGCATGAGTGGATAAAGGGAAAGGTGTCAAATGCTAGAAGCGTATCTTAATCAATCAATGAGTCAACAAATGCACCTCACTCTCTCCACTCCTGAATAGATAATATAAATTAGCACAACCCTCTGCCCCAAGGCTCCAAAACAGGAGAAGTGTGGTAGATACCAACAAAAATCTGCTAAACTAATGGTATTCTCTAAATGTTGGCTACTAATGCTGTTAGTTTGTATATACTACAGAAACATATGACACTTTCCCTAAACTATAGTAGTCCTTTACATTTTAGATCCCTAACTCATCAAACATATACAGTGGATTTAAAAAGTCTACACACCCCTGTTAAAATGTCAGGTTTCTGTGCTGTAAAAAAATTAGACAAAGATAAATCATTTCAGAACATTTTCCACCTTTAATGTGACCTATAAACTGTACAACTCAATTGAAAAACAAACTGAAATCTTTTAGGTAGAGGTAAGAAAAAATATAAAAATAAAATAATATGGTTGCATAAGTATGCACACCCTTAAACTAATACTTTGTTGAAGCACCTTTTGAATTTATTACAGCACTCAGTCTTTTTTGGGTATGAGTCTATCAGCATGGCACATTTTGACTTTGCAAGATTTGCCCACTCTTCTTTGCAAAAACACTCCAAATCTGTCAGATTGTGAGGGCATCTCCTGTGCACAGCCCTCTTCAGATCACCCCACAGATTTTCAATCTGATTCAGGTCTGGGCTCTGGCTGGGCCATTCCAAGACTTTAATCTTCTTCTGGTGAAGCCATTACTTTGTTGATTTGGATGTATGCTTTGTGTCGTTGTCATGCTGAAAGACGAAGTTCCTCTTCATGTTCAGCTTTCTAGCAGAAGCCTGAAAGGTTTTGTGCCAATATTTACTGGTATTTGGAACTGTTCATAATTCCCTCTATCTTAACTAAGGCCCCAGTTCCAGCTGAAGAAAAACAGCCCCAAAGCATGATGCTGCCACCACCATGCTTTACTGTGGGTATGGTGTTCATTTGGTGATGTGCAGTGTTGTTTTTGCGCCAAACATATCTTTTGGAATTATGGCCAAAAAGTTCAACCTTGATTTCATCAGACCATAACACCTTTTCCCACATGCTTTTGGGAGACTTCAGATGTGTTTTTGCAAAATGTAGCCTGGCTTGGATGTTTTTCTTCGTAAGAAAAGGCTTTCGTCTTGCCACTCTACCCCATAGCCCAGACATATGAAGAATACCGGAGATTGTTGTCACATGTACCACACAGCCAGTACTTGCCAGATATTCCTGCAGCTCCTTTAATGTTGCTGTAGGCCTCTTGGTAGCCTCCCAGACCAGTTTTCTTCTCATATTTTGGAGGGAGCTCCAGTTCTTGGTAATGTAATTGTTGTGCCATATTTTCTCCACTTGATGATGACTGTCTTCACTGTGTTCCATGGTATATCTAATGCCTTGGAAATTCTTTTGTACCCTTCTCCTAAATGATACCTTATAACAATGAGATCCCTCTGATGCTTTGGAAGCTCTCTGTGGACCATGGCTTTTGCTGTGGGATACAACTAAGAAAATTTCAGGAAAGACCAACTAGAGCAGCTGAACTTTATTTGGGGTTAATCAGAGGCACTTTAAATGGTGGCAGGTGTATGCTGACTCCTATTTAACACAATTTGGAATGTGATTGCTTAATTCTGAACACAGCTACATCCCCAGTTATAAGAGGGTGTGCAGACTTATGCAACCACATTATTTTTCTTTTTTTTCTTCCCTCCACCTAAAAGATTTCAGTTTGTTTTTCAATTGAGTTGTACAGTTTATAGGTCACATTAAAGGTGGAAAAAGTTCTGAAATGATTTATCTTTGTCTCATTTTTTTACAGCAGAGAAACCTGACATTTTAACAGGGGTGTGTAGACTTTTTATATCCACTGTAGCAGTAAAAGGCAAACTAGATACATTTCATAGAGTTTAGTTATATATTTACACCTTTCAAAGTATACATTTTCATATAAAAGCAACTTGTTTTATGGAAAAATGTAAGTTGTCTGATTTTAGAATTTATCTCTGTTTCAGAATAGGAATCTGCTGCTTCTTGTTCCACTTCATCACTTAATCTCCAACCTCATGCAAATACCTTATCTGATCTAATACAAACATGGTATAACCCTACCCTGTGGCGTCTATGACAGCCCTTTGAAGATAAAAGACAACTATATAAACCATCATGTGCTGTGCGGGACGGTACCAGCTCTTTATCAGATTCTACACTCATTTCCCTTCTGCTGCAAAGAATATGTTTATAGGCAACCAAAGCAATATCTGTTTAGACTTATTGCTATTAATGGAACACTAATGGTAATTTTGATTGATATTGTAAAGGAAGTGACAAATGAATGATGTGTAGTACAACTAAATAAAGACATGTACACCCTGGCACTGAAAAGAAAGCCACATACAGAAGTTTACTGAACATAACTGCGCTTTGTGCAGGATCAAATAAAATAAGTAATTCAGCTTACAAAGAATATTAATCAATGACAGGGCTGGCTCTACCTTATGGGCAAAGGTGGGTGGCCTCCAAAAGCACCAACTTACCAGGGGTGCTGCAATAGCAAAATTGTGACTATACAAAGAAGGCACGAAAATAAATTGTTTTAGCATTATGAGAATACTGCTATTTTATGTTTACTTTACAATTTCACTTTTGATCTTGACATAAACCTTACTGAAATTCTAGATATTTGTTTTTAGGCAAATCAAACAGGAGTTAGGTTTACATGTACTTATAACTTTGATGGTTTAGCATACGGCCTCGCTCAGACACCAGATTGGCTTGAGCAAGCCTTGATCCCTTGTGATGCATCTTGGTTAAAGTAAAATTTGTGTAAATATAAGAACTATATTTGTATTTTTGGTGCAATCTGAAATTTCCTTTATTATTATGGATATATTGCCAGTTATTTAAAGGGGCCTTATGATGTTGTGTTGCGCTGTTGGTTCATACCCTATGACACATAGCTATCTCCAGAGGACTATGTTAAGTGATGGGACCACTTCTCCATTTATATCTTGTCTCATTTGCGCAATCCTCTGTACATTCTAAAAAGCAGAGCCAGCAAGTGCTTTTTTAATAGTGTGTTATTGTCTTGTGTATTTATTGTACTCCTAATATACTATTTTTACTGTATCCACTGTAATTTGCTATAGCCTTTTTATACTTATTCACGCATATATACCGTATTTATCGCACTTTTTCTCCCTGAAAATAGGGGGCAAATGATGTGTGCGTGTTATACGCCGATATTCCATCCCCTCTCCTCATCCTCAACCCCCCCTCCTCATTCTAAACCCCCCTCCGCATTCTAACCCCCCCCCCATTCTAAACCCCCCTCCTCAACCTAAACCCCCCCTCCTCAACCTAAACCCCCCTAAATACCTCCCCCTAACTGACCTGCTTCTGATCGGAGGCCGGAGCCGAAACAGGTAAGTGAGAGGGAGGGTTTAGGTTGAGGAGTGGGGTTTAGGTTGAGGAGGGGGTTGAGGATGAGGAGGGAGGTTGAGGTTGAGTATTTTGCTTCAAAGTTCTTTATTTTAAATTTATTTTATTTTCCCTGAAATTTCCTTCATAAAATGAGGTGCGTGTTATCCGCCGGTGCGTGTTATACGCCGATAAATATGGTAATTAACTACTATAGCCAGGGGTGGACATTTCCCAGGAGACATGGCTCCTAAAATTTGTATTGCAGCACATTTTCATAAACTTATGATTTGAGGTGCACAAATCTGAATAGCCTAGGACAGTATAATACCTAAATACGCCTATGATATCTGGATAAAAGAATAATAATGCTGCTTCAGAGATTCACAAAGTCCCCTGCACATCTGGTAACAAGTCCAGTCTGGGAGAGCCCCACACAGGCCAAGATTTGAGAATATTCTTTCTGTGCAGGTGAGTCAATCAAAGTATGACTGAAAAAGCGATTGACTCACCTGTACGCAGCAGGGATATTCTCAAATCTTAGCCTGTGTGGGGCTCACCAGGATCGAACTTGCTCACCCCTGCTATAGGTCACCCGTTATGTTTTAACCATTTAAAAAAAAAAAAAACTAATTTTAATTACATGTTAGAAAACGGATTATTTAAACCGTGCTAACCACTCCCTCCTTTGCAATGATACTGAATGGGTTTTATATTAAAACTAGCCACTTGCCCGTCAAAAAGGTCGGCAATGAAATTTGAAGCCTGGCAGTGCTGTTTGCCACACAATGCAAAGATCTCCCCCCCAACTTGCGGGCCTCGTGATGAGCGCCTTTGGCGCTCATTGTGAGCCTCTCCCCCCCTCTCATTTATGGGCCCATAAGTGAGGTTGGTAGCTAATTTTCAAGCCTGTAACTCGGAAGCCATTCCGAGCGTCTCTTGCGAGCTTTCAGTGCTCATTGCAAGCCCTTTCCCCCCTCTACTTTACGAGCCTCGCGATGAGCGCCTTTGGTGCTCTTTGCGCAACCCGTAACTTTTAACATTGCGTTACCAACAGACTCGCAATTACGACAACTATTATATGTGATATTTTTAAATATGTGATGATAGTATCTTGGTAGTAACACTATTTGGGATATTTTGCTCTTAGCAGAACAGTACAAATTGATCTTGAATCAGTTGTAGTTTCAGCACTGCTATGGGGAATCTAAAGCATTTCCCTGTGTACACATGTGTGTATCACACCCAGAACACAGAAATTACCCCACTCACTGAACTTTTGAATTAGACAATGTCCCACAAGTGGGATATCTCAAGGTATTCACTGCAGCATCCAAAAGATAGTATAGCGTCAAGCAATCTATGCAGCAAATCTGTATTTTATATTTTTTAAATTGTATTTTAGCACCATTTATGAAATGATTAGTTCTTGCAGACGTCTCAGGAGGTCTGATAAAATTTTTAGCAAACTGTGAATCAATCCTATCAATTTTCCTCTATGGAGTCACAAATGATAGCGTAGCTGGGAAACAGTAAACAGTGAACCATATTGAAGGTGAACCGACAGATTCTCAGCAGCACAGCATGTTAAAACAAGAGGAATAAATGTTTTTTTGATAAATGGTATTACATATTTTTAATAATACAAATTTGTTTTATGACATATTTTATTAAAATATGGTTTCAAACCAGAGGCAGAACTTCTTTAATACATTTGGTTTGAAAATTGTTTATTAACCTTCAATACTGATCCAGTGATTCTAAGTTTATTTGGGTAATATTTCCTTGATTATTTTGGTGAATCTAGCCTAACTGTACAAGGATTTTTTTTTTTTGCCATATATAAAATATGGTTTCATTGAATGCATTCCATAAACTGGAGTAAATATACAAATAATGGACAGTTAACTATTTACTATTAAAGATACCATTCTAAACTCTGCGCTATGTCTCACATAACCTCTGACCTCTTTAGTAAACTGTATCCATGATGTATGAGCAATATGATAGGGTTTCCTTCTACTAGTCTTTGAGTCACAATTATTTATTCCAACAGTCTATAAATAACTTGTCTTGGGTGTAAGTTAAATTCTCTGCATGGTTTGGCCCCTCTCTAAACATTTGAGTGCTGGGAAATGACCCGTTTCTTATTTTCTCCCCTCCTATCTTGGCCAAGATATCAGAATTTGTAAGATGAAATATTGATCCTTATATGTAACACTAACGACTCTCCACCCTCTAACTTGCGGGCCTCGCGATTAGCCTTCGGCGCTCATCGCGAGGCCCGTAATTGCATCCTCTCTACCTAGCAGGCCTTGCGATGAGCCTCCGGAGCTCATTGCAGCCCCCGTGAAACCCGTAACTTTCAAACCTCGCGATGAGCGCCTTCGGCAAGCCCTTAACTTTTAACATTGCGTGACGACAACTCCTAATTTCGCTAACTATATATGTGACTAGCAACTTGCCCGTCAAAAATTACGGCAATAAAATTTAAAGCCTGGCAATGCTGTTTGCCACACAATGTGAGTTTTTTGCTTCGGTGCTCATCGCGAGCCCCGCGCTGAGCGCCTTCGGTGCTCATTGCGGGGCTCGCAATGAGCGCCATTGTGTACTTCAACTTTCCTGCTTTGCAATGACCACCTTCGGCGCTCTTTGCGAACCTTTCCTACTGTACTGGCCGCTCATTGCAGGGTTCATTAACCTGCAAGTTTAGTGCTTGGGAATGCCATGTGTCCCTTTCCAGCATCTCCCCCTCTCCCCCCTTGTGTCTCCTTTCCCCCCCTTCCTCCCCTGTGTCTCCTTTCCCCACTCTCCCTCCCCTGTGTCTCCTTTCCCCCACTCTCCTGTACCTCCTTTCCCCTCTCCCTTCCCCCTCTCCCTCCGGTGTCTCCTTTCCACCCATCTCCCTCCCCTGTGTCTCCATTCCCCCTCGCCTATTACACCTTTACCCCTCTCCCTTTCCATCCTCGTGTCTCCTTTCACCCTCTCCCTCCCCTGTGTCTCCTCCCCCCTCCCTCCCTTGTCTCTCGGTTCACCCTTCTCTCCCTCCCTTGTGTCCTTCCCCCCTCCTCTAACTCCCTTGTCTCCTTTCCCCCCTCCTGTCCCTCCCCTGTCTCCTTTTCTTCCTCCTGTCCCTCCCCTGTGTCTCGTACCTGCATGCAACCCTGCCAGCAGCGCTGCACTCACCTCCTCTGCGGCTTCGTCCTCAACTACTTTCTGGATCAGGCCGCGCAATGCGTGACTTGATCCAGAAAGTAGTTCCGGACGGAGGATGGGAGACACAGAGGAGAAGACGGTGAGTGCGGCGCTGCTGGCAGGGTTGCATCCAGGTACGTGCTTCAGCTACTGGCAGGAACCAGGTACTGGGGGTGTGCAGCCTAAGTCCTGCGGCGCTGGCGATGAGCGACTGTGTCCCGCTCCCGATATATTGTCCTATTTGCTGTTTGCTTCACGAAATAAAAAAAAATCTTCAAAGTTGTGGGCATGTATTGTAAATTAAATGATGCAAATCCTCAAACAATCCATGTTAATTCCAGGTTGTGAGGCAACAAAACACGAAAAATTCCAAGGCACTGTACATATAAATGTTTAGAAAAATGTGACCCTCACCCAAAAGTTCAGTTTGGAGGCAATTGCGAGTTTGCTCAAAGTCTGTAATTTTTACACAAATATTTTATTTTCTCTAAGTGTGTTCTTTCATATATGAGCAAGTTATCCTGTGGCAGAACTTCCTTTTAATTAAACAACATTCTAAAATTGGGGATATGCCTTTCATGTCACACTTCTTTCTCTTTATATATGAGGTGTAAGCAATATGATACTCTTTCCTCATTGGTGTAAATTCAGCTCTCTGACATAAATTTGGCTTTCCTCTTCTCCCCACCCCATTTGTTCAACAGATCAACAATCCAAAGTATTTTTCAACCAAGACTCCCAGGACACCAAGCATTCCTCAAGCATAATCAAAGGGCTCCTCACAACATTCAGTTCATTTGAAACATAAATATTTAAAAAGAAAAAACAATTGTATACATGAAATAGTATAGATGAAAGTATTACCAGTTAACTGCTTATGCTTTTCCTATATTGTAACAATGCCTATAAAAACTCGTACCCTTTCTGCTTTTTATAATTCTGTATTCTTCAATAAAGTCTTATTGTGGGGAACAAGAAAACAAAATAACTGAGCACATATAGCAAAAAGTTAAATAATTATGATATACTATTTAGACAACATGGGGTGTATTTATAAAGATGGATACCAGAGGGATTAAAAAGTATAGTTATTTATCCCTATTTCCTATTATTTCTATTGGAGATATTTATCCAAGATGCTTTTGAAATCTGCAGTGAGACATCCCCAGGTCTGAAGAGTTTCTATTAATGCTCCATTCACCATTTAGAAACCGACCATGCCATAGTGTAGTTCAAGAGCTTGGAGTGCTTGGACTATGGTTTGCAGTGTTTTGTTTCTTGCTTTTGTTTCTTGCTTCTTGCTTTGTATTATTAAAACATTTCTTAGCAGTGTTTTCATGTTTATATTGATCAGAATCAGCTCTCAATAATCAAGCAGTTGGAAACATCTGCATTAAATTAAAAAAATATTATATCTCCATCTTGTAAAGATCAGCCGTAGAATAACATAGGGATTGGTTTCATCTCACTAGTGAGAGCGATTTCACATTAGTAAATATAGACAATAATATACTCTGTTTTGTCTAATCAGATACTGTCCTATACAATCTGGTAGTATTTCTCAACAAGTCTCAAAGTGAAATCATACCAGCTCTGTGCTTTCAACATGTAGGAAGAAATATAAAACCACAAACGGAGCAATATCAGCGCAATCCACTTTCCTTTTCTGACAACAAAGTAAACATTACCTGTGATGCCATGTTGCTTCTAGTTCAAATTCTGGATAGCAGGAGAGAGATCTGCAGAGAGAGAATAACATGCTTGTTATCTGTATGTAATAGAACTTTACACTATATCTGCACTTGTACTGTTGTCTCAATGGATGAGATTAAGCCCCTGTATACATCCAATAGTGAACATGGATCACTTGGCACAATGCAAATCTGGGCAGAAATCGTGTGCAAACCTAGTGTGTATGGCTAAACCGTATTTGAAACAAAGCTGCTCAAAAGACCATCCAGACGGGTGCCCCTGAGTGAAGCACCCCGGGGCAACTGCCTAGTTTATCTGTTGATAAATAAAAAAAACATGGACAAACATAGTAAATAGTTTTGAACTGGAGACTGGGGCTGCAACTGCAAAGATCCAGGGCCCACTACAATGTATGGGGCATGCTGCTACTGGCAGCAGCCTATGGTAAAGAACTATTCATATATCGGGAAGGGGACAGGACAAGTAAATTGATTTTATTTGATGGATTTTTATTGACCTACATGAACGCCTACTGTGAGTGTGGCTATATCACTGTCTATCTCATAAAGGCTGTACATATGCAAAATATTGTAACGTACAATGAGGCATTAAAATATGGCAGGTTGGTGTCTTGTTGAAGTATAAATTATTTTGTTCATTAAAACAAATTAGTCATCTTAATAAAATGTAGTCCTATCGTAGCTTGATTTATACATGTATGTAAGAAAAAAATACATATTTATAAATATATATATATATTTATATATATATATATATATATATATATATATATATATATATATATATATATACACATATAATTTAGTTGTATTGCAATACAGTCTTTCACATCTTCTTTTTTCTATGCACATTGTTCCCTGCTCAGGCTTTGTTTAAATGCTGCTTCCGCCTTTACTTTTTCACATCCCTTTGCATCCCTTTTATGGCATCTTTTTCCTTCTTGACACGTTGCTGGAAATCTTAGTCTGCAGTAAATCTCCTTGGCCCGTCCTGAGACGGTTTCCTGCAGACCCTACAGTGTAACATGGGTAGGGGGTGCAGGGACACTCCTGTCTGCTGGAACAGGGCCTGTATTATTAGAGCTGCACAAACACATCAGAGCTTGTAGTTATACACCACTCTCCTGTACCAATGGCTGCTCTGTAGCAGCTACAGTACAAGGAGAGTTTGTAACAAAATACAGGGTTTGTGGCAATGCAAAATAACCTGATGTTAAAAGACCAATGTGGTCAATTTTTTCTATATGGTATTTTATTTGATAATATGCACACTTGTTTTAAAAAAAAACAAAAAAAACTTTTTAACTGGTATATGCAATTATGCACAAGATGTACCACATTATACCGTTCTGGATCGCTACCTTGTCATGGTGAAGGGGCTTGTGTAGTACCTCAATGAAGCTGTGAGCTATACCATCTAGGGTCACACAAGATGGGCAGGTCATAGCAGAGAGGTCAAACAAATTGCAGTGCACTGGAAAAGGAACTGACAACCCACTCCAGTATCTATGCCATGAAAACCTTATGGATTAGCATACCCGGACACAAGAAGTACCTAACATGCTGTGCTCCATAGGGTAACGGAGAGTCGGACATGACTGAACACACACCAGATTACTTTTCTCAATGCTACAAGATCTGTCCTTTTATACTAATTGGCTTTCTATTAGTCCAACTGAACCACTGGTAGACTTTCCTGTCACATTCCTATTGTTCAGATTGAAGCTTCCTCTGCATTCAAGTAGATAAGCAGAAGGCAAAATTATAGATTCCACTTTAATAAAGTAGTACATGTAAGGATGTATTAATTATTTGCATTCCTAAAACATTTTGCCTTTTATCCACTGCAGTTCTTCAAAAAAGTTGATGTATACACTGTATAGGCAGTGTCCCTTTAAACCTAATGTTACGCTTTTTCAATGTCAATAAGTAAGCTCTATTTAAACAAGGTTATTCTTCTGCAGCTCATAATAAATAATATATTTTATACAAGCCTTAAAACATCAAAATGGACACACCATGTGTTGTAATTTAAAGAAATCTGGTTGTTACATAAAGAGTAAACGTAATTAAAATAAAAAAACAATATTGCTATATAACATTATTTAATGTTCCTTTCTCTCTAGTTTCTCCAACTACTTGTTAAGACCAAATGCATTATTAGGGGAAGGCCAGCTTTAGTACCTGCTGTGTGCTCTGGTGTAGATCAGACATCACATCTACACCAGTCCGACACCAGAACACACAACAGGAAGTATGCTAAAGCCAGCCCGCCCCTCATTATGCAAAAAGGGCAGAGATAAGCAGCACAGCACGTTGGGCAGAAACCTATAAAAGTAAGAGCTTTAAAGTAAACGCCTAGTATTACA
Source organism: Discoglossus pictus (assembly GCA_027410445.1). Taxonomy (NCBI): domain Eukaryota; kingdom Metazoa; phylum Chordata; class Amphibia; order Anura; family Alytidae; genus Discoglossus; species Discoglossus pictus. The sequence goes on along the minus strand of CM050167.1, from coordinate 44,651,563 downwards.
ATGTTTAAACATTATAAATCAGGTATACTTATGCATGTACTTTCATTTTAACAGTCATTATTTTTATAGTACAGTGGTGCTTTAAGAGATATAAAACAGGAATATAAGTTTACAGTAAGAATAACATCAATGAAAGCACTTGATATTACCTATAGCTTTAAACTACATTTACCTATATTTAACCTATATAATATTTACCTATATTTAACCTATATGTAACCCATATGAAATCTCTGCCGTGTCCAGAGAAAGTAAAGCACTGTGCTTTTTGAAAGGTCCAGGAACTAATATAATGCATCAAGACCAAATTTCTAATGATTTATTTACATATACACTTTCACCCAAGGTGCATTACAGTAAAAAAAAAAGAAGAAAGACAGTAAATGAATAGTTCAAGTGATATGATAATTTGATTTGGATTAATAACACTACGAGATTTTAGAATTAAATTGTATTTATCATATGTCTAACAGGAAAGTATTAAGCCTTCCGTTTTGTAACAGGTGGTAATAATCCCTACTTTTGGCCAGCCTGTCTGTGTCTCAGCTATCCCATGAATGACCACTATTCTTTCTGCAGCACTCGCCCACACAAGCCCACGCTCTCTCAATCTTCACCCTAGGGACTGGAGCAGATGTCACGTGGAGGTGGCCCTGATATACCAGGACAGCTGAGTGTGAAAGACAAGCACACAAAACATAGCCGGCAAACAGCAAATGAAATATTTAGGGCTCCTATTGTGCAACCTACTAGTGCCTTACACCTGCCCCGCACATGTACAAATACACTGTGCAGCCGGCAAACTCTGAGCCTCATGTTATCATCATGTATTCACTTATGCAATGCCAAGGAGCACTGGACATACACAATATTAAGCAATATAATTTAAAGGGACTCTGGGCAAATATTATTTTTTTTGTTTTATATAATATTTTTAACTAGATTACTTAATAAATGTTATCCTACTCAATGTAATGTCATTTAAAAGGTACACTTCTCTTACTTCTAAGAAACCCGCACAGTAACAGTGTGAAGCCCCTCCCCTGTGGGTGTGGTCACAAAAGTAAAAGATAGGAGCCTGCATGAGAGCGAACAAGAAGAAAAAGGAGGCTCCAGGAACGCTGTGGACTTCTTAGAAGTAAAGTGTAAATTTTATATGACAGTTGCATTGAGGAGGATACAATTAATTAAGTTACCTAGTTAAAAATGTATTTAAATAAATGTTTGTGTAAAGAATCCTTCCTTTTCTTTTTAACAATCCTTTTTTATTGAGCACGGATAACAAATTTTACCTTGTATACATTACAGAATTCACATGATAATACAGTACTTTAGTCATACAGTACAAGCATAGTAATATCTTTAGTCATATATTTTTTGTTAGATGACATCAAACGCCAATTGTTAAATTACGATTATCCTTACTATCAATCCATACTTTCCACTCCATTTTCAACATTTTCCATACGCCTTCCTGTTGTTATGCTAGCCTTACATTTTCATGTTGCCTCAATTACATCTATATACATAATACTCCTAGCATATATACCATTCGGTATTACAACAGGACTCTCAATATTCTTTTCCACGTTCCTCCCGTCCGACTTTAGTACCCTTAGTTTTCTCTGCAATATCTAACTGGAATTATTGCCTTCTCTCTGGTCACTTCTTCTCCCCCTGACTAAAATCAGCTAAGTATAAGCTTCCTCATCTACCTCTATATCATGTCCTATGTGACTATACTCCATGACGTATTTATCTCTCCCTCTTTTTAATCCTTTACCTATCCTAGCTGATAACCAGAACCAAACCATTTACCCAAATTTGATCGTTGGCTGACCCCCACTCCCCTTTCCTAGATCCTGTGTCCTATGTCCTCCCTCCCACTAAGTACTTTACCACAAGAGACCCAGAATACTCCACCCAGGGACCCCAAATGTCCATGTATTTGTACATTGTATCTGCTAATAAGTAAGTGATTCTCTGGGTTTATGGCGATTAAATTAATCTTTTTCCCAATCATTTGAAAATCTAGTGATCTGGTTTTCCAAACTCTAGCTATATGGCTTTTTGCTACCAGTGCCACAAACGGCAATAGTCTATTTTGGGGGAATGAAATTGTATCCATCGTCATTCCCAATAGCATGGTCTCCACCTTTGGGAGAATAGTGGCGTGAAACATTTCCGAGGCCGCTTGTGCCACTCTACCCCACAGTTCCGCTGCCACTGGACAGACCCATTAAATGTGTATGAATGTCCCAGCCTCTTGACACCTCCTAAAGCATTTGCCACTTTCATCTTTTTTCCATTTGGCCAACTTTACTGGTGTGATGTACACCCTATGCATGACCTTTATAGAGGTCTCTAAGAGACTATAATTAAGCGAGCCCCTGTATATATTAGACCATGCCACCTTCCACCTCTCAGGCTCCCATATTTCGCTCTCACACCCTCCGGCAAGTTTGCTCACTTTCCACCAATGCTGGGATTCAAAGCTCAGTTCCCCCGGGGCCTGCAGATGGGTCAGAATCGAGATCAGATGAGCACACTTAGGAAACACCAAAGTGTTTTTAATAGCCCATCTCCAACACATTAAAGTCTGTCTAATCATCGGGTTTGTGGACTTTCTTAAGTCGGGAGGTAGTTCAGAGAGCCACACCACTGTGTCCCATGTTTGCAGATTTTTGATGATTGATTCTCTATAGATACCCATGCAGGTTGATGCCTCGTGGTGTGCGCTATTGGTACAATTTCCAGCTGCTCTGCCTTCTAATATAGTTTTTGATTGGGACATGACAGTCCCCCCTCTGTTTTATGTAGAAACATTACTTTTTTTGATATGCAAGCGGGTCCCTGTCTCCAAATATATATAAAAATTTGTCGCTGGAGGCTTGACAGCTCCCTTGCCCTTATCTGGATTAGTAACATTCTAAACAAATATATCAATCTGGGTAACACATTCATTTTAATCAAATTAGTTCTTCCTAGCCAGGATATTGGAAATTTTGTCCACCTACCAAGCATTATAGGCTTTATATAAGTCCTCAATTCTGGAAGTTAAAAATATTCCTAAGTATTTAATTTGACTAGTTGCCCACTTAAAATTGTATAAGGTGCTGATAGCTTGTTTCTCTGATGCCACAAGATCTATTGCTAGGGCCTCTGTCTTTTCTAAATTTATTTTGAGACCTGAGAACAGTCCAAACTCCTCGATAATCTGCATTAAAGCCGGTATAGACTGGGCAGGGTTTGAGAGAATATAAAGCAGATTATCTGCAAAGAGACATATTTTGTACTGGAGGCATCCTATCTTTATCCCATCTATCTCCTGCTTTACTCTAATTGCCTGAGCCAAGGGCTCCAAGGCAATAGCAAAAAAAAACGTGGGACAATGGACACCCTTGTCTTGTTCCACGATGTATGTGGATAGTGGGATTCTTGCTTCCAGGAAGCTTCATTAATGCCTTGGGAGGATTGTAGAAAGATGTTATTAAATTTATAAAGTGACCCTTAAAGCCGAATTTCTCTAATGTGGCATACAGATATGGCCATTCTCAATATCAAAGGTCAAAAGGCACGCCTGCTGTTTGGTTTGTTTAGAATGGTGTATTAAGTTCAATATCTTCCTAATGTTGTCCACCGCCTGTCTATGTGAGAGAAAACCCACCTGGTCATTATGTATTAGCTTTGGTAAAAAGTCTGTCAACCTATCGGCCATGATTTTGGATAGGATCTTTACATTGCAATTTAGAAGGGAGGTTAGCCTATAATTTTTGGTCTCTAACGGATCACGACCTTCCTTAGGGAACAGCACTATTTCTGCTAAGTTCAAATGTGCAGGTGTTTGCCGACCTTCTAAAATTGTACTGAATAGGTTAACTAAATGTGGTCCCAATACATCCACAATTTTCTTGAAATACAGATTTGTGAACCCATCTGGACTAGGTGACTTACCTAATTTAAGCTTTTGAATGGTATCTCTAACTTCCTCAAGGGTAATTTGCTTATTTAGCCTATCCAAATCTTCCTCAGATATTTTGGGCAAGTCCCTTTCATTTAAATGATTCATGCATTTTATGATGATCCAGCTGTTGTGTAGCTGTATACAGTTTGCTATAAAATTTTACAAATGCCTCCTGAATTTTCCAAGGACTTGCTGTAATTTGCCCTGAAGAAGACTTAATTTGATTTATCTTATATTGAGTACGTTTGGATTGAAGTTTCCTTGCTAGTAGTGCACCTGGCTTATTAGCCTTGTCAAAGAATTTCTGTTGGGTCCACCTAAGCGCTTTCTCAGTTTGCTCTGATTGGATCAGGTTTCTCCCATACTACAGTGGTCCTTTAACTGACAAATCAAACACTGTATGTGTTGTGTATTATTAGCAGGATACAAATTAAATTGCATTGCATTATGGAGATTCCAGGAATTCTTGAATTCCTTTAACTGGATGTTTCTTAACACTTCAGTTGGATGCCTATTTATTATATGTACTGCTTTTTCAGAGTTAAAATTATATTCTAATTTATGTACTGTAAGTGCAGTTTACCGTTTGCTGTTTTTCATTAATTAATTAATTAATTATTAATGAAAACAGAACTGTTAATTACAGGACTCAAGAATAACGTTAACACAAGTGCACTTGTATATATCGTTGATATGACCCTGGAATGAATGCATAAAAAACAACTGAAATTAAATCAGATTTCTTATTTTAGGTCTAGATCACAAGGGTCTTGTTAAAATCTATTAACCTTTTTTTTACATAATGCTGTAAGGTGATGTGGCCTTTAGATGTACTATAAGCGTCTGCCCAAAACACTTGGGATCGGCCCCAAATATCTGTATTGGGAACACATGACTGAACTCATTATGAGCTAATAGGGGAAATTCTGGGGAATGATTGTTGGGAGTAAGTATGGCAGTGATGGCACTGCAACCATAATAGGTTTATTAGACACATATTTTGCGAGATACACAAATCCAGAAATTCTTACACTACAGGGTGTTCACAGTTTATAGATATGGAACAAATGGCATTTTGGATTATTTACTTGTGTCAAAGAGGGTGTAGAAAGGATGTGGGGGGGGGGGGGGGTTATATGACCACATCTGCCAAAATACAGAAAAATAGCTGTGATTAAGGGGCTATATATATGTGGGGTCATTGGTATATGATATCTATAATATAATGAGTGTAAGTGTGTAACGCTCCATAAGGAGCGCACACACTTACGCTGCCATATGTGCAGCGAGCGGCATTCGCCGCAAGCACACACGCCATGCACGACTTTGGGAGGAGGGGGGAGGAGAAGAGACACGTGGCGGAAAGAGACACAGGGGAGGGGGGCAAGGAGACACAGGGGAGTGAGGAGGACGGGGGTAAAGAGACACAGGGGAGGGGGAAAGAGACATAGGGGATGAGAACAGAGATATAGGGGGAGACACATGGGACAGGGGGGAAGAGATATGGGGGAAAGAGACACAGGGGAGGGGGAAGAGATACAGGGGAGAGAGTGGGGCGAATAGACACAGGGGAGGGAGGAGGGGGAAGAGATACAGGGGAGAGGTGGGGAAGAGACATGAGGAAAGAGATACAGGGGAGGGAAGAAGAGATAGAGGGGAGAGAGTTGGGGGAAGAGACACAGGGGAGGGGGAAGAGACATGGGAGAGGGGGGAGGGAAAGGGGGAGGAAAGAGACAGAGGGGGAAAAGGGGGAGGGAAGGGACACAGGGAGGCAGAGGGGGGAAAGATACAGGGGAAGGGGGTGGGGGAAATAAATATATATATATTATCCTGTCATTTATGACGGGCAAACGACTAGTAAGTAATATATTGTAATTATCATTTAGAATGTTACAACCATTCTCAGTATATCGGTGTGTTTACCAAGTAAATATTAAGTAACAGGAGATTTAACTCAATAGGTGGTGCACTGTTGTATCAGCAGTGAGTTACAGACCCTTAAATCTATTACTGAAATAGTAATTTAATAATTATGGGGGTAGTTATAAATTTGGGACCCATCCTCCAATTTTACATACCTCCCAACATTTAAAAAAGGCCAAAGTGGGATACTCATTTTCTTGAAAAAATTTACATTATTAAGTAGTATTGTGGCCATTTTAACAATAAGTTTTAGCGATATATATATATGATTAATAAGTGCACAATGCTTCATACAGACATACATTCACAGCAACATGTTTTCTGTGATGTGATAGGCTAATGCACTATACTGCACATCCAGCCCTATAGAGCCTGTGCCTGTATACACTGCAGTGGACTTGCCCATGCAGGGATTACTTGTTTGATATTGGGCAGAGATTTTAATTGATTCTTAATAAAACAATTTGCATAAAAGTAAATAAATTCATGGGTATATTACATATATAGTAATATCCAGAAACCTTCCATATCCCTTTAATATTTTTACATGCTAACAACCTTTGTAATGTTTAGAATGTGCTCTTTTAAATGCTTGAAAAAACATTCACGTTCCATGTTCCTTTAACATATGCACACAATTAATGTTACAAATGCCTTAAAATAAATTTCCAACAAGTCCTTAATATTTTGCCCCCATTGTTACAGCCAGCAAACTCTACCATGTGATCCCTCCTGAGTGCAGCAGAGTGCAGATTTGCAGACTCATGCAGATCGCCAGCACACACATTAAGAAATGAGAAACAAAGCAGTGAAGGTTGAGCAGGGAGCTATATTTAAACCACGTTGGTAACGGGAATCTGTTCTTGCAGTAAGTGAAAAATTGCTGCAACTCACAGGGAAAACTTTTGGTTAAGAAATTGCTCAAAAGAGCATCTGTACTAGGAACCATATCTGTGTGTGTGTATCCATCTACCTTAGATATAATAATATGTCAAATAATTAAATTATACTGAAAAAAAAAATTAAGAAAATGTAGATTTAAAAAAATATTTTTCTTACTCTATGGGGATAGCTTTACAGTGTAATGAAGTGAGATCACTATACAATGCATTGGCATAAAATAGGGCAAATTATACCTTAATGTTATATAGAACTGGGTATTCCGTTTTGTATGATTTTATTTCTAAATTATCCATTAACGAACATTGTATTCTGCCTATTAGAAGGCCAAATAAGGTCACTGCAGTCCAAGTGATAATAATATGTGGTTATGACATAAATATTAATGAGACCACACTGAAGTTGTGATGAACTAACATTCATTTAAAATGGGCAGCCATACATCTGTAGGCAAGGTGGGGCAATATCAGAGAGAAAGCCATTGATCAGGATAGAGTAGCAGCCCTGTAAGGTTTCATGGGCCAGTGTTTAGATGCACGTTCTATGAATAAATAATACACTGACAAACATTTGAGAATGCAGCATTATTAAGAAAGCTGTATATAACTTGATGGAAATAATTGGAATACAATACTGCTTAGGGACCACATCCTATAGAGTATATCATGATTATAAATTATATTCTGGAAGATGCACTCTTCATATTCAAAAGATAACATGACAGAGGAGGCAATATTTGGTTGTCAAACCCAATAATAATATATCATTGATAATAATTAGCATAGAAAAGGTAAAATGATGAAGGCCTTAAAACCCCAGCGTAACGAGTCTTGGCCAGTGCTGGTGTGAGCTCCTCAGGCGCATGTCACCTCTCCTTGCACTGACTTTATGCAGAAGCAGTGACACACCCAGTCTGTATCACAGTCTTTGAAGATGTTTAAACACAATCCATCCTGGCTCACAAAACTGTTATTTGCTGGTGAACCAAAAATAAGTCAGTTTGGAATTTGTTTGAAAAAATACAAGGTGCTTTTTTTTGTTGGAGACTTTATACATTTTATAAATAAAAAATAAAAAATGTTTGCAGATTTTATAAATAAAAAAGAACCGTCCTTCTGTACTAACGCAGCAAACTAATAAACCAACATATTTCAAATAATAGTCCATACACATTTCTATATCTGTATATACACATCTATACATTTATGTAGATGAACAATTATAAAGATACACAACCATTACAAAAAGGAGCAATCATTAGCATAACAGTAAGAATATTTGTATAATGTAATATAAAACTGTTTATATTAGTAGATACATTTTTAATCAGCACACACGGTTAATTCTATATGTGGTTTAGCTGCATGGAAAGGATTATAGGCTGTATGAGTGCTCCTAAGCTGCAGGCTGTGTGCCATTGTGCGTTATATCTTACACAGCCTGAGTTTGTAACTTACTTTTGTGAGGTGGTCTCAGAGCTGGTGATGGTTGTACGATCCTCTCTGCAGAGAGCCTTCCCACAGCCCTGGAAGACAGAACAGAAAGAGGAGACTGACTGCCCTCCTACACTAGAGCAGCTGCTACCACAGCCGTCACAGTGATGTCACAAGGCTGCAGCCCTGGCTGCTTCTGCACAGCTCTAAAGTGACTTATAAGGGGGGAGGGCCAGAATATACCCCCAGATAGAGGGCTGTCCAGGCCCAGTGCCAAGATAATGCACAAGAAAGTAATGCTCCAGGGAGGGACCTGCCACATAGATCACATAGCAGCACATTCATATAACAAAATACAGTAACTAACATATAAAGTACTAAGGCAATCTCCAAATCAATATGTGATGACTATCTAAACCTTGGGAGATGACTAAGCACTGATACAGCATTATCACACTGGTAATTGCTTATCTAGTTTTGTGTTGAGTTAAATACTAAATAGCTTACCCTCAATTTTCTTACACGGTGACTTGAATTCTGATATTCTGAAACACCACTAAGAATTTATGCACATAAATTACCAAAATGTATGGTATGATGCCGTAAGTAATACAGTATGGGGCTGGATAAACAACAAATACTTTACGGACTAGGAACTTGCCCGTCAAAAATGACGGGATTAAAATTGTAAGGCTGGCAATGCTGTTTGCCACACAATGTGAGGCTTTTGCTCCACTGAGCACCTTTGGCGCTCATTGCGAGCCTCTCCCCCTGTGTACTTCAACTTTCCTGCTTTGCAATGATCACCTTCGGCGTTCATTGAGAGCCCTGCGATGAGCGCCTTCGCCGCTCATTGCGAGCCTTTCCTCCCGCCTTCCATACAGGCCACTCATTGCAGGGTTTGTTAACCTGCAAGTTTAGTGCTTGGGAATGCCATGTGTCTCTTTAGCCCCGTCCCCCCGCCCCGTCCCCCGTCCCTGCCCTGTGTCTTTCTCCTGAGTGTGTGTGCTGAATGTTTGTGTGTTATGCGCTGAATGCCATTTGTTTTATTTTCAAAGCCTGCATGCCTGGCTTTATTGGCAAAGTGTTACTGTCTTTGCCGTTGTGTCTTTTCTAAGTTCCGCGTGCCTGGCTTTGCTCAGCCTCGTTTTCATCCTGTTTCAGATTTTATAAGTTTTTTGTCCGCTATTTTTTTCCTTGCTTAGCCGATTTGTGATTGCAAAAAAAATGCAAATATGGGTCAAATTTGCTTGCAACTTCACTCCCAGGCTTCCTGGCTCTCCCCCTGTGCTGTGTGTGAGTGTGTTTTAATTTTTTTTTTATTATTTTGCTTGTTTTTAGAGTTTCTTGCGGTCAGCGGCAAAGGGCTACGTTTTCCGGAGGCGGCCCACATGCCTCAACTACTCGCCTTGCTTTGCGAGGCTCGCAGTGCAATAAGCGCCTTTGGCGCTCATTGCAGCCTAAGTCCCACGTGCCTCAACTGCTCGCCTCGCTTCCTGAGGAGAGCAGTTCAATGATTGCCTTCGCCGCTCATTGCAGCCTAAGTCCTGCGCTGCTTGTGATGAGCGCATGTGGCGCTCATCGCGAGGCGTGCAATGAGAGCCTTCAGCACCTCGTCTGGCTTCGCAAGGGCTGCACATGCGTTACCAACATCGCAAACGTTACCAACATCGCAAAGATCCACAACTATATATGTGATGCTCATTGATTGTTATATGAGCTTGTTAGTGTACCACAAAGCCCCATCATATCAGTGGTGCATTAAAGGGGAGCTGTCACTTCTGGGGTTCCATGTTTGTTTTAACACTTTTGATGCAGAGGAAGATATATTCAGAAAATTTCCACAAATGTAGCAACTCCCACAATGTGCATGGGTGCAGTGATGTCACACATATCTATGAAGTACACATAGGCAAAGGTACTTCCTCGATGCCTCTGTCCTCAACTTCATGACATGCATCTAATTAGGTCAGACAATTGCCATAAAACCCACCAAACCTCACCAGAGAACCACAGAAACAGCAGAGGAAGAAGGTCTCAGCAATAAAAATAAGACTCTGTTTTTCAGAAGGGGGTTGTATGTATATATAATTTAGTGATTGCAGTAAACATGGTGTTCGCTAGCTGAGATCTGGAGCATGGGTTCTTTATGGAAGAAAGGAGCTCTAAAAGAGACTCTGTCTCTCCCCACCATCAACAGTGACATAATCATAAGAATCCTTTATTGGGAAAGGGGTCTCCATGTTTAAAGGATTTATTCAGTTGATTACCATATAAATTCAAACCTAGATATCGGACTCCTCTTTTGAACAAGAAGGATCTCCACTTTCAAAAGAGGGGTCTCACACTTAAATGAGCAACTTATCTACAACCACCTAACCCAATTCCTTTCCTCCAGCTCCCTTCTTGACCACCTACAGTCTGGCTTCCAGCTCAAACACTCTACATAGACTTACAAGAGTCCCTAATGACCTGCTCAAGGCCAAGTCAGAGGGTCACTTCTCTATTCTATTTCTCCTGGGTCTCTCTTTGATACAGTTGACCATTCAAATTCTCCAACCCCTTGCATCTATCACACAGCTCTCTCATGGTACACATCTTATCTAGAAAACATAGCATCTGCGTCTCCTTATTTAGAACCTCTTCTTCGCCTCGATCTCTGACTGCTGACGTACCCCAAGGTGCAGTCCTAGGCCCCTTTCTATACATCTTCCCTTGGTACCCTAATAAAATCTTTTTTTAATTTCAGTAACATCTATATGCAAATGACACTCAAATCTACCTTTCAGCACCAGATGTATCCCTCTCTCTGCTAGATGCCAACTGCCTCTCAAGTATATCCTACTGGATGTCCAACTGTCAACTCAAACTCAACATGTCAAAGACTGACCACCTAATCTTCCCACCCTCTACTACAGCTTACACTCCTTGAATATTCCTCACTGTTGACAATGCCATCATCACCCCCCTCTCCATTGTCTTGGGGTTCTACTGGACCCTGCCCTCTCTTTCATTCCTCACTTACAATCAATAATCAAGTTAGTTTTCACCTAAAAACTTCCCCAAAAGACATCACTATTGTATAGAAGACACAACAAAAAATCTACTCTATTCTCTAATCATATCTCATCTTGACTACAACAACTCGCTCCTTGCTGGCCTCCCCATCAACCATCTGTCTGCACTGCAATACACAATAAGAGCCTCCGCTAGACTCATCTACCATACTAAACAATCAGTGTCTGTCATTCCATTGGCTTCCCACAGCCTTCAGAATAAAATTTTGAAATCATGACCCTAACATATAAAGCCCTTAACAACTTTGTACCCCACTTAAATCTGTCTCAAAATACTCCCCCAGCCTCCGTCATTTCCTCTCTTGTCACCTCCTCTCACTCTCACCTTCAGGACTTTTCTTGTGCTGCCCCTACTCTATGGAACTCCTGGCCTCGCTCTTCAAAACCTTCAAAATCCCACTAAAAATGCATCGGTTTAAAGAAGTGTATCACCTTCAGCCTTACTATGCACAACTGCACACTCTACTACATGAAATTCCTCTCACACACAAGGTTCAGTGTAACACATAGCCACCTCCACGTGCATCAGCCAACTGCCTTATGGTTGTATCTGTCAGCCTACTGCATCACACCCCAACCTTACCATCTGGATTTTAAACTCTTCTCAGTAGGATCTCACTTCTTGGTACCAAGCTGTCCCATTTGTTTCATATTTGTATTGCACTGTACCTGTATGCTACGGAAAATGTTGAGAGCTTTATAAATAACTAGTAATAATTATAAATAGCAGTGTCCACTAATCTCTCAAAACATGGAATAATAAATGAATCATCCATACCTAGCTAGCTTTTGCCTCTATCAGCCCAGTTTGCTACTTATTTTATTCCTCCCCTCATCCTAAAAGAAAAAAATCAAGTCAGCAGCCTACAGGTTAAAAATATGAGGCATTGTTCTGATAAAATATATAAAAAAATGTAAATGATCATCAAGCTATATATTTAAAGAGATATTTTAATATTAAAATAAACCAACCGAGTGTTTGTTTGCATATCCAAACATAATTTAATTCACAAGCTGTTTGTACTCACTGAAACCTTACACATAGTCCTGACAAAGGTCTCCCCCCTGTAACTCATGCACGCATGTCTCTACAGTACTACATGTACTAGCCAACCATAAATTGTCTCTTATGCTGTTGAGAAACAGTCTGTAAGTGGCTAGTACATCTAGTACCAATAGAAACACTGTATGCATGAGCTGCTGGGGCAAACCTTTGTAGGTACTATTTGGACTATTGCTTTCAGTGAGTAAATCAGAGCTTTTAAGAACTTGTTAACAAAATGATGTTTAGATATGCAAACAAACACTTAGACAGTTTATTTTAATATTAAAAACAGGAAACCTTCCTTATTCCTTTAAACCAATCATAACTATATAATTAAAAAAAATACTCACCACACATATAAGGGAATCTGTCACCAAACAAAATAGGCTATTTTTTTCCCCAGTGTTTTGAATTTTGAAGACACAGATTTTGTGACAGATTCACTTAAAGATGAGTTATAGTGTATACACATCAACATATATAGGCATTATTATGCATCATTATGCAGTAGATTATTTGCTATTGGGTAATGGCTAAGGAAGTGCACAATAGTTCAGCTGATCTCACTGACCTGAGCATTGGCAGCTTTCCCCCGAGTGTCAGGTGGACAGTGAGCATTGGGTTTCCTGTTTGCAGCACATGATATCTGTTGTATTCTCAAAAACTCCTTTTTCCCAGTGAGTCTAGAGAAACCCAATCCTCCCCACTTGCATCACACACTGAACCTCTTGTCCAGTCTTAGACCACGTAACCAGAGAGTGGCTTTAGGGTCTTTCAGCTTTTCCAGTACTTGAAACATTAATAATTTAACAGAGATAATTAAGACCATTCCAAATTTAAAGACCCTTGTAGTCCTATTTTAAAATGTATTCTTTTAAAGATGTTCTTCCTCTGCTGGGAGGAGACTTTGAATGCAGAGGAAGCTTCTATCTACAGAATATGACTGCTAAAACATCCAAGTGCTTTTAACAGAACAAACTCAAAGCTCATTAGTTTACAAGGACACGCCTTACTGAGAGAGAAGCTTTGAAGGTATCTGAAAGTGTGTGGGGTATCATGTGTCTGATTGGGCGCCTCATAACAAGCTATTTTATTGAGGAATTCTGTGTATGTGTGATGCAAAGTACATTTACAAATTTTTGTGTGAGCTACACCCCCAAGGCACCTATGTAGGTAGCATATGCATTGTTGCCTGCCTCTGATTGGCCACAACTAATTATGAATTTATGCTAATTTAGCTTGGTTTTTCAGGGGTGTTCCTTCTCAAAATCAACTTAATGTAATGTTTACTTTTGGATTTTTTACATGCAAATAATGTTTTCATGCACTACTGATTCTCCTCAGTCAGATGCATTGATAATCCATAAAACTTCCATATACTAAATTAAATGGAGTCCGCAATAAACTAAATTATTTAATTCAAAAGTTATTTAAGTTAAGAAGATCCAGTGTACTGTTTTTAATTAGAAGAAAATACGTTCTGGTGCCTTAACTGAACTCCGGAGAGATCCATGATACAATGGTAAAAGTTGTGTGTGGCATTTACATTTCTTAAAATGCAATACTTGCATGAAGGAAGTGATGTAATATACACAAAATGGATGCCTTTACTCTAAAAGAGAGTCTTTAAAAATGTAGATTTTCCCCAAAAATGTTTCATAGCTTACACAACTGCTAATGTTGTTAGTTTGTTGCAACATGCTGCTGAGACATGGCCACTGATTTGGATAGTACAGCAGAGACTGTATCTTCATGAGCTGCAGAGGGCAGGTACGATTTGGTGATTTTATTCAGTAAAACAGCTTATTAACATTTCTTTAAATAGATATTTAGGTATAATATATACCTAGTAAAATGCCTGTCCCTTTACGCCTGTTTAGCGTTATCATCTTTTAATTTAATTCTCCTTTAATACAAATTCTGCACATCTCTCCTGCACCTTCATCCAATCCTGTGCTTACAACTCATTCAGTTCCACTCTGAGCACTGTAATTAAACCAAAAAAAACGTCTGACTTTGCCATCTGTGGCACATTGTTATAAAATGTCTCCACGATAGGATGTTGAAAACCGTCCAAAAAAGGAAAGCAGAGTATGTTCTATGCAGGATGAGAGCCAACGTGACACTAAATACTGATAGGAGTCCTTTAAACAAAACAACTGTAGATAAAATCTGGATCTTGTCAGGCTGGTATCTCATTTGTACATACACCAGGCCAGAAACATGTCTTGTTCACCCTAAAGCTGCTACATTCATGCCAAATTCCCCAAAACATACTGAATCCAAGTTCAATAAAAAAAAAAAGTATGAATTTAAATAAATATCCTTGACCTGTAGCCAATTCACACTGGCGTGATGCCCAGTACTCAGAAACAGATTGTGCCCAAGTCTAATTCACACAAAAAACTGGGATCAGTGGCAAACTCCCAATGGCAAAGCAGTTTAGGTCAATTCACACAGGATCAATTCCTAGAAATAACAAATTCATGAGCATCATACCCAATTATCTCATACTAGTCGTTTGCCCGTCATAAATGATGGGATAATATTCCCCCACCCCAGTTCCCCTGTATCTCTTTCACCCCTCTCCCTCCCCTGTGTCTCTCTCCCCCTCCCCCATTTCTCTTTCCCCCCTCACCGCTGTATCTCTTCCCCCCTCCCGTGTCTCTTTCCCGCCCTCCCCCCCTCCTATTTCTATTTCGCCCCTCTCCCTCCCCAGTGTCTCCCCCACCTCCCTTTTGTCTCTTCCCCCATCTCCTTCCCCTGTGTCTCTTTTCCCACTCCTCCATCTGTATTTCCCCCCCCTTCCCCCTGTGTCTCTTTCCCCCTTCCCCTTGTCTCTTTCCCCTTTTCCCCTGTGTCTCTTTCCCCCATTCCCTTGAGTCCCTTTTCCCCTGTGTTTCTTTCCCTCTGTCCCCTGTGTCTCTTTCCCCCTTTCCCCTGTGTCTCTTTCCTCCTTTCCCCTGTGCCTCTTTCCCCCTTTCCCCTGTGCCTCTTTCCCCCTTTCCCCTGCGCCTCTTTCCCCCTTTCTCCCTCCTGGCTGGTGCTGCGCGTTAGCGCATGCGTGACTGTTGCTGCGCATGTGCACTCCTGCATGTACGGAAACTCTGTACAAACAGTTTCTAAAGCATTACACACGCTTTAGAAACTATATTAGTGATATATGGTCCAGGAGTGCTGGAGACAGGCCAGATTTTTAGGATTACCCATCTCACCTGTGAATTTCTAAACGGTGGGGCACTCCAGCAAACACATCTACCCAATACATACATGTTACAGAATTTCCCTCTTCTGTATGTCAGGAAAACAGCTGTACATGGGTAGGATTCCTGGCTTGTACATAATCCATCCTGGGCTTTGCTTAAAGCTGTGTAATACAGCAGACATATGCCTAAAAGGAGCCCTGTTTGAAATGGTATTAGATTAAAGAGAGAAGCCTTTATCGGCACATTTGCAAGTCCCTGCCCATGTTCCCAGAAGGCAATGCAATAGCTGTATTTTTTGGAATTCTAAGAAGGAAACAAGTCTTTTTATCTTGTTTTAGACATTCAAATGTGAGCACAAATGTACTATTTTACATATATAGTTCTCAGCAGTGCAGGTTTGCCAAAATCCGTTGCTAACACTATGGGGAAACTGCGGGCTCGCGAAGCGAGGGGCGCAGTTGTGGCCGCAACCGCGGTTGCGGCCAGGCAAGGTGCGCCTAAGGCGCTCCTTGCACTGGTGGAGATGAGCGACATAGGCGCTCATCCCTACGACCCAGTACGACATCTCACTGCACTCACTGCGCTGGTGGAGATGAGCGCCACACGACTTTACCATCATATATTTCTGGATATAGACTATGAGAGTTTTTAGTCTCTAGGGATTTACAACCCTCTGTAGTTCCCTCTATATATGAATTTGTAATTATGATACTATGTATCTATATGTATTATAGTACTATTCTTTGTTTTTAAAGTTTCCCCTTTAAAAAATTTAAATAACGCTGCTGTCCCAAGTAATAATTATTAAAGTTTTCTTTTTCTTTTTCTCCTGTATTTCTATTTAAGCTTACACCTCAATTTAAGTCCAATTTCAAGAGTTTAGGAACTCGAAAATCCCCTTAGCGACAGAAAAATGGCTGCCGAAAAAAACGCACATACAACTTTTACACAACACCGTACAAGCTACAAAATACACTATTAGGAAGGATGCAAAATCATCCACACCCACGTATCACATACACAATCGCCGCCATTTTACAGCGCTAACTTACAAAATGCGGAAGCGAAGCTAAGGCCGCATTTGCGGAGGTGGAGGCTCCCACGTCGGCTGCAATAAACCGCAGGCGGGACTTATAGCGCAAAATGTATGGAGTTAGCATCCACAAATACAAGCCGCAGGACTTAGAAAAAAAAACATTACGACCTCGCAAAAATACAACTGTAGCGCCAGACCCCGCGCACATGAAAAAATTAAAAACACAATTAATACACACAACAAACACATAAAAAACTTACCCACAGCAAGGGGGGCACCCAGGACCTCTGCAAGTGAAGTTGCACCTCAATTTAACTACAAAATCAAGAGTTTACACACACGAAAATCCCCTAAAAGAGAGAAAAAATGGCCGCCGAAAAAAAACTAAAACGAGGCTACAGGACCCTAAACACGCAAAACACCACGAAACACAAACTGATTTTCCGAAAAAGCCGTACGAGGTCCAAGATACACTATTAACAAGGACGCTAAATCATCCACAGCCACGTACCACATACACATTAGCGGCCATTTTACAACACTAACTTACACAATGCGGAAGTACCCAGCTACCCTAACAGATTTTCCTCGCGCATACTATTTACACTACACACTGAACACATTGCTGACACTTACACAGGACCTCCACAACAGTGCAAACCAACATTGTATGCTGCAGCATTATCAAAACAGATTGTCAGCTCTTCAACACCATGCTTCCTGCATATATTACTTCAAAATAGGTAAAGTATATTCATTTATTAATTATTTTATTAGCATGAGGCTCGCAATGAGCGCCGAAGGATCTCGGAACACCAACAAAATTAATTTCTCAACCAAACAGCATTACCTGCCTTACAATCTTATTGCCGTAATTTTTTAGTGTAGGGAAATTATAATTTGTACAATTTTCAAATGAACATATGGGGGAGAGCAAATAAAATAATGCATAATAATTATTAAATGTATGTACCTACATATATATCAATGTATATATGCATATATGGTAACCATTCTTGTATACAAGGTTATGTTTCATCAACAGTGAATTTAGTGGATTAATTAACATAACTACAGGTAGTGTCTATTCTGGGAAAGGATGGGCAGATGCCACCTCACCTTAAAGGGCTATGGAAAGATTATTTTCCTTTGTTACATCAGAAAGAGGGTATTTCATAATGCGTGTATTCTTTTTTTAAACAAATGTCTCGCCTATTCAAATATTAGATTGAAGTTCAAATAGGTTTTGGTTAATATTTCTTCAAAACAACTTTTGTAAAATGTGTTCTTTTAAATCCATGAAAAAACGCCCATTTTGTAGCTCAAATTTTCTAGAAAAAGCTCATATTCTGCTATTCTGTGGCAAAAATAGCAGTAAATCTTAAAAACATGAGTTTTATGTTGGTTAATTTAGGGACAAAAATAAGTGAGGTAAGAGAGCCTCAAGTTACAAATACATATGTAGATAGATAGATGATAGATAGATAGATAGATAGATAGATAGATAGATAGATGATAGACTAGATAGAGACAGATGTATATATATATATATATATATATATATATATATATATATATATATATATAGATAGATAGATAGATAGATAGATAGATAGATAGATAGATAGATAAATAGATAGATAGATAGATAGATAGATAGATATAGACAGTCGAATAGATAGATAGATAGATAGATAGATAGATAGATAGATAGAGATGAATAGAAAGATAGATAGATAGAGACAGATGTATATATAGATAGAGAGATAGATAGATAGATATAGACAGTCGAATAGATAGATAGATACAGATGAATAGATAGATAGATAGATAGATAGATAGAGACAGATGAATAGATAGATAGATAGATAGATAGATAGATAGATAGATAGATAGATAGACAGATGAATAGACAGATATAGACAGACGAATAGATAGACAGATGTATATATGTATATATATATATATATATATATATAGATAGATAGATAGATAGATAGATAGATAGATAGATAGATAGATAGATAGATATAGACAGATAGATAGATAGATACAGATGAATAGATAGATAGATAGATAGATAGATAGATAGAGACAGATGAATAGATAGATAGATAGATAGACAGATGAATAGACAGATATAGACAGACGAATAGATAGACAGATGTATATATGTATATATATATATATATATATATATATATATATATATATATAGATAGATAGATATAGACAGATAGATAGAGATACAGATGAATAGATAGATAGAGACAGATGAATAGATAGATAGATAGATAGACAGATGTATATATATATAGATAGATAGATATAGACAGATGAATAGATAGATAGATAGATAGATAGATAGAGACAGATGAATAGATAGATAGATAGATAGATAGATAGATAGATAGATAGATAGACAGATGTATATAGATAGATAGATAGATAGATAGATAGATAGATAGATAGATACAGATGAATAGATAGATAGAGACAGATGTATATATAAGGATAGATAGATAGATAAATAGATAGATAGGTATAGACAGATGAATAGATAGATAGATACAGATGAATAGATAGATAGATAGATAGAGACAGATGAATAGATAGAAAGAGACAGATGTATATATAAGGATAGGTAGATAAATAGATAGATATAGACAGATGAATAGATAGATAGATAGATAGATAGATAGATAGATAGATAGATAGATAGATAGATAGATAGATCTACACAGATAGAGATAGATACAGATAGATAAGATATAGACAAATGAATAGACATATACACAGAGAGATAGATAGATATATAGATAGATAAATATATAGAGATAGATAGATATAGACAGATAAATAAATATATATGTTTATATCCTCCACATACATATATGCTAGAGACACATTGAATTTGTTGGTGCCTTTATGTGTGCGTATGTGTTTTTATGTACGTCTATATTTCTGCATGTATAGATATTTATATAATAGTATTTCTCTGACCATGTATTTATATTCTAACTGAACGTGTGTAAATAGTTATTCACTTACAATAAAAGCTGCTTTTGGAAGTTTAGTGACACTGATAAAGCCCAGGCACTCCTCACCTCAGCCGGCAGATGGCGCGCTTTTCCCTTCTGAAGAAAGATGGACTGATGGTACCATATCTTTTTTTCTTCAATAAACTTTATGTGGTTGAACAGCAATAACATTTGCATTAAAATGCACACTCCAAGAACATAAAGTGCCCCTTCTTGGGCTTCCTTATGGGCACAGGTTTATTATAACACATTTTTTCCTATAACATGGGTAGACATGAAGTGAAAAGTTGATAATAAAGTTCAGAACTGTTGGAATTGACAAATATTCTTCAAAAGTTATTGTACCATTACTAGTGTTACAACCATTCAGTATAATGTGTAAACTTAATTAAGAAGTAAACACACTTAATATATGCACACTTAATATATGCACAGATATATATTCTAAGGAACCAGTGAATATAAGTTTTGTTTGTGTTGTTCAGTCACGTCTGACTCTCTGTGACCTCATGGACCGTAACACACCAGGACACCTTTATGCCCATGGTCACGCTGATCCACTTGGTTTTCATGACAGAGATGCTAGAGTGAGTTGCCATTTCCGGTCCTTTCCTTTTATAGTCGGGCGAGTGCAGCCAAAACAATCCCCCCCCCCCCCCCCCCCGATGTGGCTCATAAGGCACGCTGACCGAAAAAGGCCTTGAGGTATGAGAGACGTGCCCAAGGCCCTCGATTGCCGAGTGCCTGCGCATAACATATTGATGGCCACGCTGTCGATTCAGCGATTCAGCACCGTTTGAGTTGCACCACATCGGAGGGGAGAATAGTTATTTGCCTGCAGTAAAAAAAAATCACCACCCGATGGTGCTGTGGCACTCTACCTACAACAGGATAGCTCCCCAGTTCCTTCTCCAGTTGGCCACAGCATACAGCTCCTGGTATTTCTAGGAGGTCTCCCATACAAGTACTGATCAGCCCCAACCCTGCTTGGCTCCCTGACTGTAATCAAACCCAGGTCACAGTGGTGAAAGCACCAAATCCTAACCACTAGACCACCAGGGAACCCTAGTGAATATATACATGTCCTTAAAGATGGGACTTTCCTTCAAAAGTGGGATTTTTGGGAGGGGATGGGGTTTCCTCCAAAAAGTGGGACATTTCCTCTTATAGGGGGACACTTTGGTGGTATGCTTGAGAACAGTGGCATTAAGTCACACTATATTTCCTCTCTCAGGGAAAGATTTGTATTTTTGCAGGTTCAGGGGAGTGTTCCTAAACATCAGGGCCTCAACAGAGTACCCAGGGTAAAGGGGTGTCTTCATTTATTAGGAAAGAGGTGGAGATCAATATTTTATAGAAAGGTGATCTGATCACCCTAGGGGTAATCTCACCACCTAAATATATTTTTGACTTTTTATAGACCGCTAAAGGCACATATCTTGTATAGAGAAATTGCAAGGGGCCCTAGATAATTTAGCACTGGGGCCCTCCATTCACTAGCTCTGCAACTAGTGCCTAGATATGTTAAGGTGCAACATGTTTTGGAGAGAAAGATATAATTTGGCACATTTTAGTCCCACTTGTGTTGTGGATCAATGCGAGCGAAGATTTGAAATCTGATCATACCCGGGCTCCTGTAAGAACTGTATTCTTCTTCATCTGCCGTATAAAATTCCCGCTATTACACTGAGTTCAGTCAGTGCCTCTCAGGAATGCAGACAGAGTCAATTACACATGGGCATTAAATCATGCATTATTCATATACACTTGTAGGTGATCTCATGATTACAGCTTCTGAATAAACTACACCTGACCTTAGCAATCTTATTTATAGGTTTAAAGGATCTCTGTAATCCTACATGTACAATATGCTCTTTTGAAGAACAGAATTTGATAATAGGCAATTTGTTTTTCAACCATGAGATAAAAAATGTATATTTATTTTAGATTATTACATGTTATATGCAATAACTTTTTTTCTACAGCTCACCTTGCATTATTTTGGCTGCTTTACAAAGTGTGTACTTGTAAACAAGTGAGATTTCCATCAGTTCTTTTGAAAGCACCGAGCTTAGATCCGTCACATTGCCACTGTAGCAGCCGAAAGTTTATCTAAATTCAAAGTACCTATAGACACAGATCTGCGGAAACAAAATGGCAGCTATCACAGCAGCATAATTGCATAAAATATGTAATAAATTAAACAGTTTATATTTTTTTATACATTCTCAAAAATTTATCCATTATCAATTTTAGTTCTTCCAAAACTCTTGATCCCTTTAAAAACAAAACCATAAAACCAGTTTTCCTTGTTCCCAGGACTATTACCACTTGATCAATCCCCTGATTAAGACCATATCAGACATGGCTTCCCCTATTCCCATACCACTTGACAATAATTAAGGTGTTCTCATACCAAGTTACCCCCTTGTTATAAGGTATTCAGTGACCTTGGGAGACTCCTTGCACATTTGGATCTTAATTCAAGATCTGGCCTGCTACAGAAGCGCTTTCCTTACATAAAGGTACAAGGTTACCAACCACACTATAGGTGGATACCTCGGCACCCATAATATTCCCGAGAATAGAGACCCAACACACTCATTGATTCCAGGGAGGTGTTTGGTCATTAATTGTTGGGATATTACTATCGCTTTCCATATTGTTCACATTGCACTAACATGCTATTATATTTTACTAGCGACTTGCCCGTCAAAAATAATGGCAATAAAATTTGAAGACATGGCAATGCCACACAATGTAATGCTTTTGCTCCTCTGAGGACCTTCTTCGCTCATTGCGAGCCTCTCCCCTCGTGTACTTCAAGTTTCCTGCTTTGCAACGATAACCTTCGGCACTCATCGCAAAGACAGATATATAAGTACAGTGTAAAATATAAAAAAAATTTAGTACAGTGTAAATTATAGCTTTGTTCTAGGTCTCTGAGCATAATAAAGTGATTTAAAAATTTAACTGCTTTGAGAGTCCTATCGCTGTCAGCCAATGAGCAGTAATACATATACTGTATGGCCCTCATTCAATTGCAATTTGGCCAATTTAATGGGGCCCTAAATAAGCACATAACATATTTTTTTTAAAGAAGTTTTTAGTTAGTAAGCATCTATCCAAAAGCAAGGTTTTCACTAACTAAAAACTTCTTTTAAAAATATATTCTATGTGCTTATTTAGACCCCTATTCAATTGGCCAAATCGCAATTGAATGAGGCCCTATGTATATATATATATATATATATATATATATATATATATATAATATATATATAAGTGCAGTGTAAAATATACATTTGTTTTAGTGCAGTGTAAATTAGAATTTATTTGCAGGTCTCAGAGCATAATAAAGTGATTTAAATCTTTTACTGCTTTGAGACTCCTATCGCTGTCAGCCAATGAGCAGTAATACAGATATATAAGTGCAGTGTAAACTGTAAATGTTTGTTAGTGCAGTGGCAATGATTATTTTTATTTTTTTAATTACTAATTAAGAATGATTACATTTATGTACGTTAATAATTAATGAATGA